>JAXRKP010000009.1:732500-830000 GCA_037039925.1 Doris montereyensis | reverse complement strand
TTGACTACAATGTCATTCTACTTCTACTATCGAAACATTAAACTAAATTGACTACAATGTCATTCATATTCTAATCGAAACATCAAACTAAAGTCACTACAATGTTTCTACTACAATCAAAACATTCTAAATTGACTTCAATTATTCTACTCGAATCAAAACATTAAACTAAATTGACTGCAATGTCATTCAACTTCTACTATCGAAACATTAAACCAAATTGACTGCAATGTCATTCTACTTTACTATCGAAACATTAAACCAAATTGACTGCAATGTCATTCTAATTTAATTAAACTAAATTGACTGCAATGTCATTCTTACTTCATAAACTAAATTGACTGCAAATTCTACTTCTAATCGAAACATTAAACTAAATTGACTGCAATGTCATTCTACTTCTACAATCGAAACAAACATTAAAATTGACTGCAATGTCATTCTACTTTAAATCGAAACATGACTAAATTGACTGCAATGTCATTCTACTTCTACTATCGAAACATTAAACTAAATTGACTGCAATGTCATTCTACTTCCACTATCGAAACATTAAACTAAATGTATTCTACTGCAAAACTAAATGACTCAATGTCTTCTTTCCACTATCGAAACATTAAACTAAATGGACTGCAATGTCATTCCTTCTACTTCACTCTACTATCGAAACATTAAACTAAATTGACTGCAATGTCATTCTACTTCTACTATCGAAACATTAAACTAAATGGAGTCTTCGTCTTCCCCTAGGTTTGAGTTGTAGAAACAACTCGTGTGGAGACATTTACAATTTCTTAGTTCTCACGCTGGTAGTTTCCAAGGTCATTGCTGTTATAAATTAGGCGTAGTGAATTGTTTTGTCACATTGTGCATTATCTCGACACACCCTTCATTCTGTTCTCCAACCTTAGCACAATATGTGCTTTAAAATTATAAAAAGTTGAAGCACAAAAATACTTCAAACGCCGGCTGAGAGCAACAAACGAGAAATAAAGCCACATGCAGAAAATCACGCTTTTTCAAAAGATATTTTTCGAGAAATTCATTATAAGAACCTTCTCACGATAAATTTTAGTGGACGAACTTAAAAATAATCACAGTAAATTTGTACTGCTTTTTAAATTGTATCATTTGACTTGAATTACCCACATCCACAACGAAGGTGATCTCATAGTTTTGGTAGGATTTTTTTAAATTTCAAAATCTGACTGCCCTTTAAACAGCCAGGGAAACTTTAACGTTCACAGAGTGTGGATTAGAACCGGACCTCCTTTTATCAGTTCATCTCCGATGGGTCTAGGTGTCAGATGGACCGTGGGGGGGGGATTGATTTTGATTTTCCTCGAAAACTAGAAAACGTTTCAACTGTTCAGGGGCTCTCTACCCAATACCTTTTGAGAGAGGCCGGCACCTTGCCTTGGACTACGGAGAATTCCAATCTTGTACTGTAGCGCATTCAAACTTGTGCCTAACAGACGAATAATATCCTACTTGAAATAGTTTTTTTCTTAAGACAAGGTCTCAGAGATGACTCATACTGATATGTTCACGTAAATCCATACCATAAATGAGCTTGTATGGTTCATTGCAATACATCACGCCCACTTTAATAATAATAATAATAATAATAATAGGTGGTGATCTCATGGTGAATTTGGAGAAAACAGCAAGAGGAAAGACATAATTAATAATTTATAGTGTATCGAGTGAGAGAAAAGAAATAGAACCTTCCACACTTCCAGCCAAAACCACCCGTGAACCACCCATATTGATGTCAAGTCAAGAAACATGGCGGATACGTATTCCAACATAGCATTTTTTAGGTCTGTCAAAGATTTAATTTGTCTTTTGTTATACTTTGAAGGTCCACTCTATAAAATATTGATTCTTCAGACACAAACTACGCGGGCTAGTAAACCCTTTTCGACATTTAATGATTAAAGCAATATGGCGGCACGAGAAGGCGAGAACGAGGGCTTGGTGGAGCTTATTAAAATAACTGGTGTGTTTATTAGCAATGGTAGGCAGAGAAACAACAGTCCACACCTCGAAACGTGTGAGTGTATGTGTGTGTGTCTACTCGCTTGGTTCAAGCAAACACACGAAGGAATAAGACGAGAAAGGGGAGGGATAGGTGCCTGAGAATGAGAAAAATGGCGTTCAGCTTCCAAGACTGTTTGGCTTGCCTAGAATTCCACTTCCACTACGCTCTGTTTGCCACCTCGAGAGTTCGCGAGTTGGAGTTGGAGCAGATTCCGGTCAAGTGTGTCGTGACAAGCTCCTCTCTCTCTCTTCTCTCCCTCTCTCTCTCTCTCTCTCTCTCGTGTGTAGTTGTAATCTGGTCTCCCGCTGAACGTGACGTATGTCAGTCAGGGAAAGGAGAGGGGAGTGAAGGGAAGGGGTGTACGTTTCAACTCAGGCCCCGTCTAATTTAATGCATTAGGCACAGCGTGTCATGCATGTGTATCAAACTACACTAGCTGGCTAACCTTTCCCCACCTTTTTATGTTGTTTATTTTTAACACACACACACACACAACAGACACAAATACACATACACACAGTTAAACACGTCGTCGCTTCAAACACGCCCCATTTCAACGCACATTCTCCACGATCTGCCTGCACTTTGGGGGGGGATCAATAGGGGACGTGGACGTGGAGTGACGCACACAGCTCACCTTGGTTACGGCGGGCGCATTGTAGGCCTAGCCTTGTTCGTTTTTACACAAAATTTAACAATTGGCCCTCTAGGCCAAGCTGTGCTACTCTGGCTGTCTATACGTTGGCTGGCTGGGCACGACTACCAAAATTAATGGCTTCTGATTGGTGTTGACGTGCAGTAGAGAGAGAGAGAGAGAGAGAGAGAGAGAGAGAAGAACAAGGAAAAAGAGAGAGAGAGAGAGAGAGAGAGAGAGAGAGAGACGTTTCCCATATTTGCCATCAAATAATATCATACTAGATCTAGACATAGAAAATATTTGTATTAATTAATTATATTACACTGAATACAAAAACGTAAGTTAGAAGGTGTCCAGTCGTTGAACAGACAGCGTGGCAAGTTGCCATTGCTATTGGATTGATCGCATGATTTTAGAATGTCAAATCTTAACCTGATGCAATATGTTTGTTATTTAACATAAACTTGATGAAATTTGAACGTTGAAAGACCTATCTAGATCTACACACCTGGTAGTATGAATGTAAACTAAATTTAATATCAAAAAAGGAAAAGTGACTCCTCAACCGTCGCTTTTTAGTCCAGGTAGGTGGATTGAAACCTCTGTCTCATCGGAAGTGAATGATAAAAGGTAGCCCTCTCTTCTCTCTCCCTCTTATGTCAATCACAACACTGCTCTCGTTAGGTCTCTTTTATTTGCTCTCTCACGAACGTCAGGGCAAAATTGACTCTCTATTGCCACAAACCACGAGATCACCGCAGTTGTAAACGTTGATAAAATGGAAAATTTAACTGTCTAAACAAATCCAAAGAAACTAATACGGACCAGGACCTCCGTATCTTGAAATCTTGGGATTTCTGTCTAACTCCTGTAAGCCTTGATTTTTAAATCTTGGTGTTTTCTGTTTAAATCCTGTAAGCCTTGATTTTGAAATCTTGGAGTTTCCTGTCTAACTCCTGTAAGCCTTGATTTTAATTCTTGAGTTTCCTGTCTATCCTATCTTGATTTTGAAATCTTGGAGTTTCCTGTCTAAATCCTGTAAGCCTTGATTTTGAAATCTTGGAGTTTTCTGTTTAAATCCTGTAAGCTATCTGATTTCTGAAATCTTGAGTTTCTGTCTAAATCCTGTAAGCCTTGATTTTCTCTTTATCTTGGAGTTTTCTGTCTAAATCCTGTAAAGCCTTGATTTTGAAATCTTGGAGTTTCCTGTCTAGATCCTGTAAGCCTTGATTTTTAAATCTTGGAGTTTCCTGTCTAAATCCTGTAAGCCTTGATTTTGAAATCTTGGAGTTCCCTGTCTAAATCTGTAGCTTGATTTTTAAATCTTGGAGTTTCCTGTCTAAATCCTGTAAGCCTTGATTTTTAAACCTTAAGAGTTGTCTATCTAAATCCTGTGAATGATTTTTAAACATTAGAGTTTCTATCTCTATACTCTAAGAGGATAGATGATCAAAGACGCAAACGGGTCTTGAGCTGACCAACTAAGGAGTTACCCTGACAGAAAACAACATGCTGCTTTGCAGGTAGGTCTTCCGATCAAAGGCTAAGGGAGTTAATCCTGACAGAAAACAACAACCTGCTGCCTTGCAGGCTGGTCTTGAATGACCAAAGGCTAAAGGAGTTAATCCTGACAAAAAATAACAAGGCCTCTCATCTTCTTTCACCTGGCATCCCACCATCTACCTAGGTACCTAGGGTACAGTGGGCAAATCCCTAAAAGCTTATCCAAAACCAAACTGACTCAAATAAAATAAATGCAATATACCTGGCTTGACCTTTAAACGACAAACATGGAATCTTGGAGTTAGGCCAATAAATGGAAGAGTTAGAATTAGTTAAAGAAATGGAAAACTTCAAAGTAGATATTTTGGCCATTGCAGAAATAAATTTCCGAAAGGACAAGGAATAGAAAATGTAGGACTAAATCATATTTTGATCCTCTTATCTAGATCTCAAAGGAGCAGAGCCCTTCTAGTGCATAAAATGAAAAGCTATTAGAAAGTTGGAAATTTATAAGCCCGCCTATTAGATGTAAATTTTAAACCAAAAGGAAGAGAAATTAAATTATCAATAGCTTATGGACCAAACGAAGATCCCTAACTAAAGAAGAAAAAGATCATATCTCCGAAAACGATGTACAAATGGCTGCAGAGAATCTTAAATACAAACAAGAACTAATGGTTTTGGGACATTTAAACGCTAGAGTAGGCAACAATATAGAAACATCAGGAGGAGTCATAGGTAAAGAAGGAGAGACAATAACTTCTCCAAATTGAAAGAGACTAATAGATTTTTGTCTAAAGAATAACTTGGAAAATAGCCAACACCTTTTTTCCTCATAAGATATCAACAAATATATAAGACTAAATGAAGACAGGTGTGAAAAGTCAATCATAGACTACATAAATAGTTAGCAGCTCCCTTTTTTACAGTACATTGGATGGAAGAGTAAACAGAGGAGCAGAAATATTTAGTGATCATCACCTAGTGATTGCCAAAATGAGATTACTAACTGAAGAAAACAAACAGAAAAAAACGAAAGAAAGCTACAGACTAAACTCAAAATAGAGGAACTAAATAAACCAAAAAACAGACATACCAATCTAGGATAAAAATATTTATCAGTGAAAGGCACATCAGATGGATCTGAATGATAGCACAATAGAAAAAAAGTGGCAAATGTATTTAAAGAAACACTCCTCAGTTGTACAGAAGAGGTCTGTGGTAGGCAACAAACTAAAGGAGATTGGAAAAGAACAGCATGGTGGACTAAGAATGTCAAGACTAAGATCAAAGAAAAAAGGATGCCTGGAAGTAATATTTGCAAACAAAGAGACCAGAGGATAAGATAGATTATGTGAATAAAAGAGGAAGTGAGGCATAACAGGAACAATGGGAAGAGTTTGGACAAAGACTTAGAAAGCTATCAAAGGAAATTAAAAGCTATTCTGGGGGGCAATGAAGAGCATGAGAAAGACAAAAACATGCCCAATACGACAAATTAAGAATGCCACAGGAGAAATAATGAAAGAATACAGCTAAATCATGGAAAGGTGTAGAAAATATTTTCAATAATCACATAATCCCCCCAGAACATATGAAACAAGGAGTAAAGATCAATTAGTAAGAGTAACAAGTAATCCAGAGGAGATCAGCTGAAGATGTAGATATCAATGGAAATCCCAAACAGCTGTAAGAAAAGTGAAATTAGGAAAAGCCCCAGGAGCAGATCAAGTTTATCCAGAAATAATTAAAAACCAAGGGAGAGAGGCAGACAAAATACTACATGCAATATGCAACAAGCATGGAAGTCAAACATGTGCCAGACGACTGGAAAAAGGGAACTGTAGTACCAATACATAAGAAAGGATCAAAAATAGAATGTCCAAACTATGCAGAGGGATATCACTACTTAGCGTACTTAGTGTATGCCAGGATATTGGAAATGAGACCAAGGAAAAGAGTAGAGGATCAGATTGAAGAGCATCAGAGTGGGTTTAGACTAGGAAGAAGTGTACAAGACCACATATTTACAATTAGACAAATAATAGAAAAAATTGCTTGAGAGAAACATTAACTTGCATCCTGTTTTTTATAGACTTAGAAAAGGCATTCGACACTGGAGGAGGGACGAATTTTATGGCATTCCATACAAAGAGCAAAATTTAATAGGAGCCATTAAAAGATTAAATCCTTAAAGAACACAATGTAGAGCAAAATTTAATAAAAGCCAATAAAAGTTTTAAACCAATATGTGCAGTGAGACTGGAAACATATCTGCAGAATTTGATGTAGATATAGGAGTAAGAGTAAGACAGGGTTGTGTTCTAAGTCCTTTTTGATGTAGATCCTAAAAGGAAGAAAATGAATTAGGTATCCAAACCAGTCCTTTATCTTGCTTTATTTGCAATGATTTAATTATGTTTGGAAAATCAGTCAAAGGAATATCAATCTTCAATGAATGAACTTAAATAAAAATGAGAGTAAATGCAAAGAAAACCAAAACACTGCTTGTAATTGTATAAACAAATTTTGGGCAGGAGAATTTAGAACATTTAGTTCAAAGACAATAACCTAGGAGTAAAATTAACTCAGAGGGAAAACTAAGAGAATCAGCCAGAGAATCCAAAAGGCAAGTGCAATATAAACCAACTAGGAAAGGCATTTGTAGGTAAACAAGAATTGTCAACAAAAAACAAAATTGCAGTATACAACACAGTTTATTGTCCTACTCTCCTGTATGACACCGAAACCTGTACCTTAGAACAGTAGAGAATACAGTAGAGTGCAGGCAGCTGAAATGAAATATCTAAGAAGAGTAGTAGGGAAAACTAAAAGAGACAAAATCAGAAACACAACAATAAGAGATCAAACCAAAACAGATGGCATAAAACTAAGATAGAAATAAATCAATCAGAGATGGTTTGGGCATGTAAATAGAATGAATGAATAACGAAATCAGTATACAGTGCTAAAGTCCAAGGTAAAAGACCAAAAGGCAGATCTCGAGAGACTGGGAAGAACATATAAAAGAAACATTGAAACATAGAAATTTAACAATGTTGGGAATGAAACAGAAAAGGCCAGGACAGGGCATCCCAGAGAAAGATCTCTCGGCCATTTGAACCCATACACCGAAAGGTAGAATGGGAAATGATGAAGAAAGAAAAGAGCTTTCTTTCAAATTCCCACAAGCCTTGATTTTGAAATCTTAAACCTACACCTCTCTCAATCACCATAAGTCTTGATTTTTTAAATTTGGAGTTTCACGCAACTCTACAACCATTGATTTTGGAATTTTTCAGTTTCTATCTAAATCCCGTCAGCCTTGATTTTCAAATCCTTGAGTTTCCTGTCTAAATCCCACAAGCCTTGATTTTAAAATCTTGGAATTTCCTGTCTAAATCTAGTAAGCCTTGATCTTGAAATCTTAGAGTTTAAACAATCTGTCCCATAAACATTAACTATGAAGTCTTGGATTTTCCTATCTAAATCCAATAATTGACTTAAAAGTTTTGGAAGTTGCACATCTAAATATCATGAGAATTGACTTTTCAAATCTTAAAGTTTGCTATCTAAATCTTGTAAGCCAATTTTTGAAATCTTGTATTTTCCCTATCTAAATCTCGTGATTAGCTATTGACTTTCTAAATCTTGAAGTTTTCTGTCTAAATCCCATAAGTCTTGATTTTGAAATCTTGGCAGTTTTCCTATCTCAATCCAGTAATGCCGAACACATCACTTCCGTTTTATGCTCTCTGCATTGGCTTCCCATAGAGAAGAGAATCGTATATAAGATAGCATGTCTCATTGTCAACTGCATTCATGGCACTGCTCCCAACTATCTAAAACATCTCCTTAAAGTTCACCACCCAATCGTCCTCATCACAATCTTTGCAACTAAAAAAGAAGCACCCTAAAACAAAATTTCTCAGACGTTCTTTCACCTTTTCGGCCCCAGCTATATAGATGGAATTCTTTGTCTGTTAAAAACTTGAAATTGTACAACCCTTTCTTCCCTTTAAACAACCGCTTAAAAACAGAGTTGTCCCACTCCACTTTCGACTATCATAATAATTAATTTCTTGGCATTTTCTAAAACTCATTTTAAAGGTCTGGTGTCGTATTGATGTATGGAATCTTTAACGCTGTGATGTATACGTAATTATTCTCCAGATTTCTTAGTTTTGACTTCTTTAACTATCATAATACTTTTTATATACGGAGACTTTTAAAAACAGACATTTAAACGTATTCTCGGGTGTGGGGTTGGTACCTGAAATTTGTGTGTGTCTGTGTGTGTGTGTGTGTGTGTGTGTGTGTGTGTATGTGTGCGTGCATAGGGCCATCTTGTAATTAGCACATATCGCCGTTTAGGTACAGTTCATCTTAATTGTAACATTCTTCATATATGCAGATATCTTGATTTTATAGTAATCGTAAACATTGATTACATTATGTAGGCTATTTTAGGATATATGTCTTGGCCTTTGTAAAGTGCAACTAAGCATGAGCCTCATGGATATCGGGCGCTATATAACTTTTGCATTGTTATTATTGTTATTATTATTGATATTATTATTATTATTATTATTATTATTATTATTATTATTATTATTATTATTATTATTATTATTATTATATTATTATGATTATTATTATTATTATTGTTATTATTATTGTTATTATTATCGTTTTTGTTATTGTTATTATTGTTTTTATTGTTATTATTATTTTTATTATTATTTATTATTATTATATTATTAAATCATGGGTGGTTGGCGGGTGTTACTGGTAGGTCTTACTTCTATTGATGAATTATTTTATATTATGTCTTTTACACTGCTATTTCATCTTAATTCAACGTAATGCTATCATCACATATTGTTGTGGATTGGGTAAATTCAATAGAAATGAAACGATGCTACATCATCCCAAGTCATGAATTGAAATTGGGGAATATTTGTGGAGGGATTGGATAATGTTTGGGGAGGGGATTGGGGAGGGATTGAGGAGGTTTTGGGGAGGGATTGGAGAGGGATTGGGGAGGGATTGGGAAGGGATTGGGGAGAGTTTGGGAGGGATCGGGTAGTAATTGGGGAGGGATTGGGGAGGATTTGGAGAGGGATTGGCGGGGGACTGGGGGGAGGGGGGTTAAGGGAGTAATTTGGGAGGGGATTCGCGAGGGATGGGGAGGGATTTCGGGAGTGATTGGGAAGGGATTGGCGAGGGATGGGGGTTCGGGAGTGATTAGGGGGGGATTGGCGAGGATGGGGGTGGGGGGTTCGGGAGTGATTGGAGAGGGATTGGCGAGGGATGGGGGTGGGGGGTTCGGGAGTGATTGGGGAGGATTGGCGAGGGATGGGGGTGGGGGTGGGGGGTTCGGGAGTGATTGGGGAGGGATTGGCGAGGGATGGGGGGGGAGGTTTCGGGAGTGATTTGGGAGGGATTGGCGAGGGATGGGGGAGGTTTCGGGAGTGATTCGGGAGGGATTGGCGAGGGATGGGGGGGGGTTCGGGAGTGATTGGGGGGGATTGGCGAGGGCAATGGACGCTTTACGTGAATATTCTGTTTTCCCATTATTTATTATTGGTATTCAACTTATGATCTAAAATAGACAACAACGTAATTAAGCTGCTCAATGGAAAGGTCACTGACGTTTTAAACTTTGAACCCTTCAGAGGACTGGTGTACGGTGAAAACAGTTGGCAATGAGACAACAAGGACGTGACTACGTAGACAGCCCCCCCACCTTACCCCCATTGACCTTTGAGTTTGAACTTTGTGACCATCAGCCCCCGTTATTGTCAGTGTTATGTGATTTGATTTGATATGATTTGATTTGATTTGATTTGAATTGATTTGATTTACCACTTCCAAACTAAGGTGATCTCGGGGGTTTTGGTTGATTTGTAATTTTGTCCGGACCACCCTGTAAACAGCCAAGAGATCTTTAACGTGCACAGAGTGTTGTGATCTGCACACGGACCTACTTTTTATCCTCCTTCTTCAATGAGACTAGGTGTCGATTCACCTACCTGGACCAGGGGGGGGAAGAGGGGGTAGATTTTGCCTAAAAAAATCGAGAAAATTGTTCAACCGTTGTCGGGGCTTGAACCCGCTACCTTTTGGTTAAGAGCTGGATGCCTTGCCTCTGAACTATCTAGTCCCGATGTCCGTGTCATGACGAATGGTTTGCAGTTGGCTGGGTCTGGGCATACCTGTTCTTCCATGGGCCTACCTGTTCTTCCATGGGCATACCTGTTCTTCCATGGGCATACCTGTTCTTCCATGGGCATACCTGTTCTTCCATGGGCATACCTGTTTTTCCATGGGCATACCTGTTCTTCCATGGGCCTACCTTTCTTCCATGCACATACCTGTTCTTCCATGGGCATACCTGTTCTTTCATGGCCGTACCTGTTCTTCCATGGGCCTACCTTTCTTCCATGGACCTACCTGTTTTTTCATGGGCATACCTAATGTTTTATGGGCATACTTGTTCTTTCATGGGCCTACCTGTTCTTTCATGGCCCTACCTGTTCTTTCATGGGCATACCTGTTCTTTCATGGGCATACCTGTTCTTTCATGGGCCTACCTGTTCTTTCATGGGCACACTTGTTCTTTCATGGGCCTACCTGTTCTTTCATGGGCATACCTGTTCTTCCATTTTTCCTGTTCACGAATTATACGATAGTGGGGAGGAGGGGGGGTGGTTATTGGAGTGACATCTGGTGAGCACTTTACATGTTCAAACACACTGACAGAAAACGCAGTAATGATTGATAAAACTACGTGTCGAAAAATGAAAAGGTAACCCACATACGTTATGATTGTGAGGAAACCAGATGTACTTTTTAAATGACAATTTGGCACAGGATACTAGAAAAGTTGTGAAAATAATGGTGCTTTGTCCGACCCAAACAGCCATGTTTTCACCTTCACAGATAATTTAAATTTTGCACTAAGAATTCAACCTTCAGCTTTTCACAGCATGCATTTTCATTGCAAGCACATTTCAATGTTTATGTATTTCAATCCTATTTATCATGATATTTTATTAGATTATAACGTCACACATCTTTGTGCCCGTTTTTAGCTCTTTTGTTGTTGTTGTTGTTGTTGTTGTTGTTGTTGTTGTTGTTGTTGTTGTGCTAGAGCTATCATTAAACTCATAAGATCTGTGTCCCAAATAAAAATCTGATTTTTTTTTCAAAAGAACACATTATGAGAAGTACACGCGGGGATACAGGGAGAGAGAGGTGGAGGAGGAGAGAGAGAGAGAGAGAGAGAGAGAGAGAGAGAGAGAGAGAGAGAGAGAGAGAGAGAGAGAGAGAGAGAGAGAGAGAGAGAGAGAGAGAGAGAGAGAGAGAGAGAGAGAGAGAGAGAGAGAGGAAGAGAGAGAGAGAGAGAGAGAGAGAGAGAGAGAGAGAGAGAGAGTGAGAGTGAGGGAGATAGAGAGAGAGAGAGAGAGAGAGAGAGGAGAGAAAGAGAGAGAAGAGTGAGATAGAGAGAGAGAGAGAGAGAGAGAGAGAGAGAGAGAGAGAGAGGGAGAGAAAGAGGAGGAGAGAGAGAGAGAGAGAGAGAGAGAGAGAGAGAGAGAGAGAGAGAGAGGAGAGAGAGAGAGAGAGAGGAGAGAGAGAGAGAGAGAGAGAGAGAGAGAGAGAGAGGGAGAAGAGAGAGAGAGAGAGAGAGAGAGAGAGAGAGGGAGGGGAGAGAGAGAGAGAGAGAGAGAGAGAGAGAGAGAGAGAGAGAGAGAGAGAGAGGGGGAGGGAGAGAGAGTTAGAGCTAAGAGAGAGAGAGAGAAAGAGAAAGAAAAAGTAGAGAGGAGAGAGAGAGGAGAGAGAGGGGAGGGAGAGAGAGAGAGGCGAAAAGAGAGAAGAGAGAGAGAGAGAGAGAGCGAGAAAAGAAAGGAGAGAGGAGAGAGTAGAGAGCGAAGAGAGAGAGAGAGAGAGAGAGAGAGAGAGAGAGAGAGAGAGAGAGACACACACACACACACACACACACACACACACACACACACACAAAAATGACTACTTAACAAATTATTACTTGAGGACATTCTTATAATATCATAATTATACAATATCTATATTTTCCAACTGATCGTTATTCTTAGAATTGTTTTTTTAAAACAATGTTTTAGAAATATTTAGCCTGATTTACTGTGATATGTACGTATCATATTCATATTAACAATGTATGCATTCTCTAGTTTAATTAATTGACTATTATCTATTTTTATAATAACATAAATTTTGTATTTTATAGGTCGTTGCGAAGGAAGATGATGTGCCTTTATGAGGACAATAACATTTTAGTTGAATTGCATTGAATTAAATTGAATTGACATCATTCAAATTACACGCTCATACATGTACAGCTCCATCCAAAACATTTCTCCTTCAGTGAGCGAAACATTTTCTTGACTCGCTGTCGTCTTTTAATTTCACTTTTCATTGAACCATTGTTCCTGATTAATTCACTCTTTCTTTCAACCATGCTTGCTGTTCGTTCACTGTGTAGTAAATCACTGTTGTTGTTTAGTTCATTGCACTAATCACTGTAGCTGTTGAGATCACTTTGCATTAAATGACTGTTCCTGTTTAGTTCACTTTGCCTTGAATTACTGTTGCTATTTAGTTCACTTTGGTGTGAATCACAGCTAATCTTTAGTTCACTTTGAATTAAATCACTATCACTGTTTAGTTCACTTTCCTTGAATCACAGCTGACGTTTAGTTTACTTTGTGTTGAATCAACGCTGTTGTTTAGTTAATTTTGTATTGAATCACTGTAGCTGTTTAGTTCCCTTTGCCTTTAATAACTATTTTGTCATTTAGTTCACTTTGCATTGAATCACTGTTGCTGTTTAGTTCATTGCCTTCAGTCAATGTTGCTATTCGGTTCACTTTTCCTTGAAGCACAGTTGAAGTTAAATTCACTTTGTCTTAAATCACTGCTCTTATTCAGTTAACTTTGTCTTAAATCACTGTAACTGTTAAGTTCAAAATCCATTGAATCACTGTTGCTGTTAAGTTCAATTTGCTTTGATTCACAGTTCACTTCGCCTTGACATACTGTTGCTATTTAGTTTACTTTCCCTTGAATCATGTTTACTGTTTAGTTGACGTTGCATTAAATCACAGTTGATGTTTAGTTCACTTTGTATTGAATCACTGCTGTTGTTTAAAGTTACTTTGTCTTAAGTCACTGTAGCTTTTTAGTTGGCATTGCATTGAATCAGTGTCGCTGTTTAGTTCATTTGTATTGAATTACTGCTGTTGTTGATTTAACATTGTCTTGAATCGCTGTAGCTGTTTAGTTCACTTTGCCTTGAATCACTATTGCTGTTTAGTTCACTCTACATGGAGCCAATGTTGCTGCTTTGTCCATTTTGCCTTGAATCACTGTTGCTATTTAGTTCACTTTGCCTTTAATCGTAGCTTATGTATAGTTAATTTTGCATTAAATCACTGCTACTGTTTTGTTAACTTTTCCTTGAATCACAGTTAAAGCTAAGTTCGCTTTGCATTAAATCACTGCTGTTGTTTAGTTTACTTTGTTTCGAATCACTGTAGCTGTTTTGTTCACTTTGTATTAACTCACTGTTGTTGTTTAGTTGATCTTGTCTTGAATATATGTAGGTGTTGTTGTTTAGTTGATCTTGCCTTGAATATATGTAGGTGTTGTTATTTAGTTGATCTTGCCTTGAATATATGTAGGTGTTGTTGTTTAGTTGATCTTGCCTTGAATAATTGTAGGTGTTGTTGTTTAGTTAATCTTGCCTTGAATAATTGTAGGTGTTGTTGTTTAGTTGATCTTGCCTTGAATCGCTGTAGCTGTTTAGTTCAAGTTGTTTTGAATCACAACTGCTGTTTAGTTCACTCTGCCTTGAATTACTGTTGCCATCTGGTTTATTTTGCCTTGAATGACAACTATTGTTTAGTTCACTTTTCATTAAATCACTGTTACTTTTTCGATCACCTTTCCATGAATCACTGTTGCTGTTTAGTTCATTTTGTATTGAATCACTGATGTGTAGTTAACTTTGTCTTGAATCACTGGAGCTATTTAGTTCACTTTGTATTGAATCACTGTTGCTGTTTAGTTCATTTTGCTTTGAAGCACTGTTACTGTTTAGTTCACTTTGCCTTGCATCACATTTGTTATTTAATTCATTTTACATTGCATCACCATTGCTGTTTAGTTAACAATACTTTGAATCAGCGTGTTGCTGTTTAGTTAGCTTCGCTTTGAATCCCAATTGCTGTTAAGTTCATTTTGCCTTGAATCCTAATTGTTGTTTGGTTTATTTTTACATTGCATCACTGCTTTATTTTACATTCCATCACTGCTGCTGTTAAGTTCACTTTGTATTGAATCAATGTGTTGCTGTGTAGCTCACAATGCATTGAATCACTGCTGCTGTTTAGTTTACTTTGCCTTGAATCATTATTGCTGTTTAGTTCATTTTGCATTGAATCACTGTTGCTGTTTACTTCACTTTGCATTTAATCACCGTTGTCGTTTAGTTTACTTTGCTCAGAATCACAACTGCTGTTTAGTTCACTTTGCTTTGAATTACTGCTGCATTTTACTTTTCTTTTTCTCAAAGCACTGTCGCTATTGAGTTCACTTGAATCACTGTTGCTATTAAAGTTCACTTTGTCTTTCTATCACTGTTGCTATTTATTTATTTGTTACTGTTTATTTCACTAAGCATTTCAATAACTGTTATTGTTTTGTTAATTTTGTCTTGAAGCACTGTTGCTGTTTAATTCTATTTTGTCATGGATCCCTGTCGTGGTTTAGTAAATTTTGCATTTAATTAATTACTCTTGCTTGAATTACTACTGTTGTCCTGAATCAGTGTGGGGCGCTATTAAGTTCACTTTGCTGTGAATCACTACTGCTGTTAATTTCATATTGATGTGAATCACTACTGCTGTTTAGTTCACTTTGTATTGAATCACTGTATTACTGTTTATTTCACGTTGTCATGAATCACTGTTGTTGTTTCGTTCATTCTGCCTTGAATAACTGCTAATCTTTTAAATTACTCTAGCTATTTAGTCCACTTTGCATTGAAACATTATTGTACATTATTTCTTAAAACACTCTTGCCATTTAGCTCACTTTGCCTTTATTCACAGCTGCTATTTCGTGTACTTTTCTTTGAATTACTGCTGCGTTTTAGTTCACTTTGCCTGGAAAAATATTGTAGCTGTTTACTTCACTTTGTATTAAATCACTCGAGCTGTTTTGTTTATTTTGCACTGAAACGCTGTAGGTGTTTAATTAACTTTGTGTTGGTCACTATTGCTGTTTAGTTTTACTTCGTCTTGCATGATTCTTGCTGTTTAGTTTTACTTTGTCTCGCATAATTCTTGCTGTTTAGTTTTGCTTTGTCTTGCATAATTCTTGCTGTTTAGTTTTATTTTGTCTCGCATAATTCTTTACTGTTTAGTTTTGCTTTGTCTCGCATAATTCTTGCTGTTTCGTTTTACTTTGTCTCGCATAATTCTTGCTGTTTAGTTTTACTTTGTCTCGCATAATTCTTGCTGTTTAGTTTTGCTTTGTCTCGCATAATTCTTGCTGTTTAGTTTTGCTTTGTCTTGCATAATTCTTGCTGTTTAGTTTTGCTTTGTCTTGCATAATTCTTGCTGTTTAGTTTTGCTTTGTCTTGCAAATTCTTGCTGTTTAGTTTTGCTTTGTCTTGCATAATTCTTGCTGTTTAGTTTTGCTTTGTCTTGCATAATTCTTGCTGTTTAGTTTTGCTTTGTCTTGCATAATTCTTGCTGTTTAGTTTTGCTTTGTCTTGCATAATTCTTGCTGTTTAGTTTTGCTTTGTCTTGCATAATTCTTGCTGTTTAGTTTTGCTTTGTCTCTGCATAATTCTTGCTGTTTAGTTTTATTTTGTCTCGCATAATTCTTGCTGTTTAGTTTTGCTTTGTCTCTGCATAATTCTTGCTGTTTAGTTTTGCTTTGTTTAGTTTTGCTTTGTTCTTGCTGTTTAGTTTTTGCTTTGTCTTGCATAATTCTTGCTGTTTAGTTTTGCTTTGTCTTGCATAATTCTTGCTGTTTAGTTTTGCTTTGTCTTGCATAATTCTTGCTGTTTAGTTTTGCTTTGTCTTGCATAATTCTTGCTGCTTTAGTTTTAATTCTTGTCTTACATAATTCTTGCTGTTTAGTTTTGCTTTGTCTCGCATAATTCTTGCTGTTTAGTTTTGCTTTGTCTTGCATAATTCTTGCTGTTTAGTTTTTGCTTTGTCTTGCATAATTCTTGCTGTTTAGTTTTGCTTTGTCTTGCATAATTCTTGCTGTTTCGTTTTTAGTTTGTCTCGCATAATTCTTGCTGTTTAGTTTTACTTGTCTTACATACATTATTTCTGTTCAGTTTACCTTACCTTGCATCACTCTTGTTGTTTACTTTACTTTGCATTGAATCACTGTTGCTGTTTAGTTATCTTCGTCTTTAGTCACTGTTGTTCTTTAGTTTACTTTGACTTGAATCACTGTTTCTGTTTAGTTTACTTTGACTTGAATCACTGTTTCTGTTTAGTTTACTTTGACTTGAATCACTGTTTCTGTTTAGTTTACTTTGACTTGAATCACTGTTTCTGTTTAGTTTACTTTGACTTGAATAACTGTTTCTGTTTAGTTTACTTTGACTTGAATCACTGTTTCTGTTTAGTTTACTTTGTTTTGCATCACTTTTTAGGTTGAGTTTATTTTGTCTTAAACCACTGTGGTTGTTTAGTTTACTTTGTCTTAAACGACTGTGGTTGTTTAGTTTACTTTGTCTTAAACGACTGTGGTTGTTTAGTTTACTTTGTCTTAAACGACTGTGGTTGTTTAGTTTACTTTGTTCTTAAACGACTGTGGTTGTTTAGTTTACTTTGTCTTAAACGACTGTGGTTGTTTAGTTTACTTTGTCTTAAACGACTGTGGTTGTTTAGTTTACTTTGTCTTAAACGACTGTGGTTGTTTAGTTTACTTTGTCTTAAACGACTGTGGTTGTTTAGTTTACTTTTGTCTTAAACGACTGTGGTTGTTTAGTTTACTTTGTCTTAAACGACTGTGGTTGTTTAATTCATTTTGTCTTGATCACTATGACTGTTTAGTTTAATTTGTTTCAATCACTGTGGTTGTTTAGTTTACTTTGTTTTCAATGACTGTGATTGTTGAGTTTAATTTGTTTTCAATGACTGTAATTCTTTCGTTTACTTTGTTTTGAATCCCTGTCGTTGTTTAGTTTACTTTGTTTTGAATCACTCTGTTTATTTAGTTTATTTTGTTAGGAATCACTGTGATTGTTTAGTTTATTTCTTTTAAATCTATGTGATTGTTTAGTTTACTTTGTTCTGAATCAATGTGATTGTTTAGTTTTCTTTGTTGTGAATCACTGTGATTGTTTAGTTTACTTTGTTTTGATCACTTTGATTGTTTAGTTTACTTTGTTTTAAATCACTGTGATTGCTTATTTTATTTTGTCTTCAATCACTATAATTGTTTAGTTTAATTTGTCTTGAATCACTGTGATTGTTTAGTTTACTTTGATATGAATCACTGTGATTGTTTAGTTTACTTTGTATTGAATCACTGTTGTTGTTTAGTTTACTTTGTTTTGAATAACGCTGGTTGTTTAGGTTACTTCGTTTATGAATCACTCTGTTTATCTAGTTTATTTTGTTTGGAATCACTGTGATTGTTTAGTTTATTTGTTTTAAATCTATGGGATTGTTTAGTTTACTTTGTTCTGTATCAATGTGATTGTTTAGTTTACTTTGTATTGAATGACTGTGGTTGTTTAGTTTACTTTGTTTTGATCACTGTGATTGTTTAGCTTACTTTGTCTTAAATCACTGTGATTGTTTAGTTTACTTTGTTTTGATCACTGTGATTGTTTAGTTTACATTGTCTGGAATCACTGTGATTGTTTAGTTTATTTTGTATTGAATCACTGTGATTGTTTAGTTTACTTTGTATTGAATCACTGTTATTGTTTAGTTTACTTTGTTTTGAATCACTGTGATTGTTTAGTTTACTTTGTATTGAATCACTGTGATTGTTTAGTTTACTTTGTTTTGAATCACTGTGATTGTTTAGTTTACTTTGTCTTGAATCACTGTGATTGTTTAGTTTACTTTGTCTTGAATCACTTGATTGTTTAGTTTACTTTGTCTTGAATCACTGTGATTGTTTAGTTTACTTTCTATTGAATCACTGTGGTTGTTTAGTTTACTTTTGTTTCGAATCACTGTGATTGTTTAGTTTACTTTGATATGAATCACTCTGATTGTTTAGTTTACTTTGATATGAATCACTGTGGTTGTTTAGTTTACTTTGTATTGAATCAGTGTGATTGTTTAGTTTACTTTGATATGAATCACTGTGATTGTTTAGTTTACTTTGTATTGAATCACTGTTGTTGTTTAGTTTACTTTGTTTTGAATAACGCCGGTTGTTTAGTTTACTTTGTTTATGAATCACTCTGTTTATCTAGTTTATTTTGTTTGGAATCACTGTGATTGTTTAGTTTATTTGTTTTTTAAATCTATTGATTGTTTAGTTTGTTTACTTTGTTTTAAACCGTCGTGATTGCTTATTTAATTTTGTCTTGAATCACTGTGATTGTTTAGTTACTTTGTTTTGAATCACTCTGATTGTTTAGTTTACTTTGTTTTAAATTACTGTGATTGGTTATTTTATTTTGTCTTCAATCATTATAATTGTTTAGTTTAATTTGTCTTGAATCACTGTGATTGTTTAGTTTACTTTGTTTTGAATCACTGTGATTGTTTAGTTTACTTTGTTCTGAATCACTGTGATTGTTTAGTTTACCTTGTTTTGAATCACTGTGATTGTTTAGTTTACTTTGTCTTGAATCACTGTGATTGTTTAGCTTACTTTGTCTTGAATCACTGTGACTGTTTAGCTTACTTTGTCTTGAATCACTGCGATTGTTTACTTTACTTTGTGTTGAATCACTGTGATTGTTTACTTTACTTTGTTTTGAATCACTGTGATTGTTTACTTTACTTTGTTTTGAATCACTGTGATTGTTTAGTTTACTTTGATATGAATCACTGTGGTTGTTTAGTTTACTTTGTCTTGAATCATTGTGATTATTTAGTTTAGTTTGTCTTGAATCACTGTGATTATTTAGTTTAGTTTGTCTTGAATCATTGTGATTATTTAGTTTAGTTTGTCTTGAATCACTGTGATTATTTAGTTTAGTTTGTCTTGAATCACTGTGATTATTTAGTTTAGTTTGTCTTGAAGCACTGTGATTATTTAGTTTACTTTGTATTGAATCACTGTGATTATTTAGTTTAGTTTGTCTTGAATCACTGTGATTGTTCAGTTTACTTTGTTTTGAATCACTGTGATTGTTTAGTTTACTTTGTATTGAATCACTGTGAATGTTTAATTGACTTTGTCTTGAGTCACTGTGATGGTTTAGTTTACTTTGTCTTGAACCACTGTGATTGTTTAGTTTACTTTGTCTTGAATCACTGTGATTGTTTAGTTTATTTTCTCTTGAATCACTGTGATTGTTTAGTTTACTTTGTCTTGAATCATTGTGATTGTTTAGTTTACTTTGTCTTGAATCACTGTGATTGTTCAGTTTACTTTGTTTTGAATCACTGTGATTGTTTAGTTTACTTTGTCTTGAATCACTGTGATTGTTTAGTTTACTTTGTCTTGAATCACTGTGATTGTTCAGTTTACTTTGTTTTGAATCACTCTGATTATTTAGTTTACTTTGTCTTGAATCACTGTGATTGTTTACTTTACTTTGTCTTGAATCACTGTGATTGTTTAGTTTACTTTGTTTTGAATCACTGTGATTGTTTAGTTTACTTTGTCTTGAATCACTGCGATTGTTTAGTTTACTTTGTTTTGAATCACTGTGATTGTTTAGTTTACTTTGTTTTGTATCACTGTGATTGTTTAGTTTACTTTGTTTTAAATCACTGTGGTTGTTTAGTTTACTTTGTTCTGAATCACTGTGATTGTTTAGTTTACTTTGTTTTAAATCACTGTGATTGTTTAGTTTACTTTGTTTTGTATCACTGTGATTGTTTAGTTTACTTTGTTTTGTATCACTGTGATTGTTTAGTTTACTTTGTTTTAAAACACTGTGATTGTTTATTTTACTTTGTTCTGAATCACTCTTGTTGTTTATTTACTTTGTTTTGAACGAATGTGGTTGTTTAGTTTACTTTGTTTTGAATCACTGTGATTGTTTAGTATACTTTGTATTAAAACACTGTGGTTGTTTAGTTTATTTTGATTTAAATCACTGTGGTTGTTTAGTTTACTTTGCTTTAAATCACAGTGGTTGTTTAGTTTACTTTGCTTTAAATCACTGTGGCTGTTTAGTTTACTTTGCTTTAAATCAATGTGGTTGTTTCGTTTATTTTGCTTTAAATCACTGTGGTTGTTTAGTTTACTTTGCTTTAAATCACTGTGGTTGTTTAGTTTACTTTGCTTTAAATCACTATGATTGTTTAGTTTACTTTGTTTTGAATCACTATGGTTGTTTAGTTTACTTTGTCTTGAATCACTCTGGTTGTTTAGTTTACTTTGTATTCAATCACTGTGGTTGTTTAGTTTACTTTGTATTGAATCATTCTGGTTGTTTAGTTTACTTTGTATTGAATCACTGTGATTGTTTAGTTTACTTTGTATTGAATCATTCTGGTTGTTTAGTTTACTTTGTATTGAATCATGTGTTCTTTACTTTAACATATTCAAACACTGTGGTTGTTTAGTTCACTTTGTATTGAATCACTGTGATTGTTTAGTTTACTTTGTATTGAATGACTGTGGTTGTTTAGTTTACTTTGTATTGAATCACTGTGATTGTCTAGTTTACTTTGTATTGAATCACTGTGATTGTTTAGTATACTTTGTCTTGAATCACTGTGGTTGTTTAGTTTACTTTGTATTGAATCACTGTGAATGTTTAATTGACTTTGTCTTGAGCCACTGTGATTGTTTAGTTTACTTTGTCTTGAATCACTGTGATTGTTTAGTTTACTTTGTTTTGAATCACTGTGATTGTTTAGTTTACTTTGTTTTAAATCACTGTGATTGCTTAGTTTACTTTGTTTTGAATGAATGTGGTTGTTTAGTTTACTTTTGTTTTGAATCACTATGGTTGTTTAGTTTACTTTGCTTTAAATCACTGTGGTTGTTTAGTTTACTTTGCTTTAAATCACTGTGGTTGTTTAGTTTACTTTGTTTTAAGTCACTATGATTGTTTACTTTACTTGGCTTTAAATCACTGTGGTTGTTTAGTTTACTTTGCTTTAAATCACTATGGTTGTTTAGTTTACTTTGTATTCAATCACTGTGGTTGTTTAGTTTACTTTGTATTGAATCATTCTGGTTGTTTAGTTTACTTTGTATTGAATTGCTGTCATTGTTTAATTTACTTTGTATTGAATCACTGTGATTCTTTAGTTTACTTTGTATTGAATCATTCTGGTTGTTTAGTTTACTTTGTATTGAATCACTGTGGTTCTTTAGTTTAACATATTCAAACACTGTGGTTGTTTAGTTCACTTTGTATTGAATCACTGTGATTGTTTAGTTTACTTTGTATTGAATGACTGTGGTTGTTTAGTTTACTTTGTATTGAATCACTGTGATTGTCTAGTTTACTTTGTATTGAATCACTGTGATTGTTTAGTATACTTTGTATTAAAACACTGTGGTTGTTTAGTTTACTTTGTATTGAATCACTGTGATTGTTTAGTTTACTTTGTATTGAATCACTGTGATAGTTATTTTACTTCTTATTGAATCACTGTGGTTCTTTAGTTTACTTTGTATTGAATCACTGTGATTGTTATTTTACTTCTTATTGAATCACTGTGGTTCTTTAGTTTACTTTGTATTAAGTTTACTTTGTATTAAATCACTGTGATTGTTATTTTACTTCTTATTGAATCACTGTGGTTCTTTAGTTTACTTTGTATTGAATCACTGTGATTGTTTAATTTACATTGTATTGAATCACTGTGGTTCTTTAGTTTACTTTGTATTGAATCACTGTGGTTCTTTAGTTTACTTTGTATTGAATCACTGTGATTCTTTAGTTTACTTTGTATTGAATCACTGTGATTCCTTAGTTTACTTTGTATTGAATCACTGTGATTCTTTAGTTTACTTTGTATTGAATCACTGTGGTTGTTTAATTTACTTTGTATTGAATCACTGTGATTGTTTACTTTACTTTGTATTGAATCACTGTGATTATTTAGTTTACTTTGTATTGAATCACTGTGATTCTTTAGTTTACTTTGTATTGAATCACTGTGATTGTTTAATTTACTTTGTTTTGAATCACTGTGATTTTTATTTTACTTCTTATTGAATCACTGTGGTTCTTTAGTTTACTTAGTATTAAGTTTACTTTGTATTAATTCACTGTGGTTGTTATTTTACTTTGTATTAAATCACTGTGGTTGTTATTTTACTTTGTATTAATTCACTGTGGTTGTTATTTTATTTTGTATGAAATCACTGTGGTTGTTATTTTACTTTGTATTAATTCACTGTGGTTGTTATTTTACTTTGTTTTAAATCACTGTGGTTGTTATTTTACTTTTGTTTTAAATCACCGTGGTTGTTTAAATCTCGTTGTTTAGTTTATTATGTCTTAAAACACTGTCGTTGTTAATTTATTATGTCTTAAAACACTGTCGTTGTTAATTTATTTTGTCTTAAAACACTGTCGTTGTTTAGTTTGTTGTGTCTTAAAATACTGTCGTTGTTTAGTTTATTATGTCTTAAAACATTGTCGTTGTTTAATTTATTAATTTATTTTGTCTTAAAACACTGTCGTTGTTAATTTATTTTGTCTTAAAACACTGTCGTTGTTTAGTTTGTTGTGTCTTAAAATACTGTCGTTGTTTAGTTTATTATGTCTTAAAACATTGTCGTTGTTTAGTTTATTATGTCTTAAAACACTGTCGTTGTTTAGTTTGATGTGTATTGAATGATTTTTTAGTTTACCTTGTCTTGAATCACTGTGATTGTCTATTATATTTTGCCCTTTAATCACTGTGATTGTTTATTATATTTTGCCTTTAATCACTGTGATTGTTTATTATATTTTGCCTTTAATCACTGTGATTGTCTATTATATTTTGCCTTTAATCACTGTGATTGTTTAATATATTTTGCCTTTAATCACTGTGATTTTTCATTAATTTTGCCTTTAATCACTGTGATTGTTTATTATATTTTGCCTTTAATCACTGTAATTTTTCATTAATTTTGCCTTTTGATCACTGTGATTGTCTATTATATTTTGCCCTTTAATCACTGTGATTGTTTAATATATTTTGCCTTTAATTACTGTGATTGTTTAATATATTTTGCCTTTAATCACTGTGATTGTTTATTATATTTTGCCTTTAATCACTGTGATTGTTTAATATATTTTGCCTTTAATCACTGTGATTTTTCATTAATTTTGCCTTTAATCACTGTGATTGTTTATTATATTTTGCCCTTTAATCACTGTAATTTTTCATTAATTTTGCCTTTTGATCACTGTGATTGTTTAATTTATTTTACCTTTAAACACTGTGATTGTTTAATATATTTGTGATTGTTTAATATATTTTCCTTTCATCACTGTGATTGTTTAATATATTTGCCTTTCATCACTGTGATTGTTTAATATATTTGCCTTTCATCACTGTGATTGTTTAATATATTTTCCTTTCATCACTGTGATTGTTTAATATATTTGCCTTTCATCACTGTGATTGTTTAATATATTTGCCTTTCATCACTGTGATTGTTTAATATATTTGCCTTTCATCACTGTGATTGTTTAATATATTTGCCTTTCATCACTGTGATTGTTTAATATATTTGCCTTTCATCACTGTGATTGTTTATTATATTTGTCTTTCATCATTGTTTATTATATTTGCCTTTCATCACTGTGATTGTTTATTATATTTGCCTTTCATCACTGTGATTGTTTATTATATTTGCCTTTCATCACTGTGATTGTTTATTAATTTTGCCTTAAATCTCTTTGGTTGTTTAGTCTATTATGTCTTAAATTACTGTCGTTGTTTATTATATTTTGATTGCTTAGTTTGTTATGCCTTAAACCACTGTTGGTGTTTAGTTTATTATGTCTTAAAACACTGTCGTTGTTTAGTTTATTATGTCTTAAAACACTTAGTTTATTATGTCTTAAAAACATTGTGGCTGTTTATTTTACTTTGTCTTAAATCACTGTGATTGTTTATTTCACTTTGTCTTAAAACACTGTGATTGTTTAGCTTATTTGTTATGAGTAACTGTGATTGTTTAGTTGACTTTGTCTTAAATCACTGTGATTGTTTAGTTTACTTTGTTTTGAATCACTGTGATTGTTTAGTTTAAATCACTGTGATTGTTTAGTTGACTTTGTCTTAAATCACTGTGATTGTTTAGTTTACTTTGTTTTAAATCACTGTGATTGTTTAGTTTACTTTGTTTTAAATCACTGTGTTTGTTTAGTTTACTTTGTCTTAAATCACTATGTTTGTTTAGTTTACTTTGTCACTGTGATAAATCAAATCACGTGGTTGTTTAGTTTACTTTGCAATAAATCACTATAGTTGTTTATTTTACTTTGCATTAAATCACTATGTTTGTTTAGTTTACTTTGCATTAAATCACTACGTTTGTTTAGTTTACTTTGCATTAAATCACTGTGGTTGTTTAGTTTACTTTGCATTAAATCACTGTGATTGTTTAGTTTACTTTGCATTAAATCACTGTGGTTGTTTAGTTTACTTTGTTATGAGTCACTGTGGTTGTTTTGTTTACTTTGCATTAAATCACTGTGGTTGTTTAGTTTACTTTGTTATGAGTCACTGTGGTTGTTTTGTTTACTTTGCATTAAATGACTGTGGTTGTTTTGTTTACTTTGCATTAAATCACTGTGGTTGTTTTGTTACTTTGCATTAAATCACTGTGGTTGTTTAGTTTACTTTGCATTAAATCACTGTGGTTGTTTAGTTTACTTTGCATTATATCACTGTGGTTGTTTAGTTTACTTTGCATTAAATCACTGTGGTTGTTTAGTTTACTTTGCATTAAATCACTGTGGTTGTTTAGTTTACGTTGCATTAAATCACTGCGGTTGTTTAGTTTACTTTGCATTAAATCACTGTGGTTGTTTATTTTACTTTGTTTTGAATCACTATGTTTGTTTAGTTTACTTCGCTTTAAATCACTATATTTGTTTAGTTTACTTTGCGTTAAATCACTATGGTTGTTTAGTTTACTTTGCATTAAATCACTATGTTTGTTTAGTTTACTTTGCATTAAATCTATTTGTTTAGTTTACTCTGCATTAAATCACTATGTTTGTTTAGTTTACTTTGCATTAAATCACTATGGTTGTTTAGTTTACTTTGCATTAAATCACTATGGTTGTTTAGTTTACTTTGCATTAAATCACTATGTTTGTTTAGTTTACTTTGCATTAAATCACTATATTTGTTTAGTTTACTTTGCATTAAATCACTATGTTTGTTTAGTTTACTTTGCATTGAATCACTATGTTTGTTTGATTTACTTTGCATTAAATCACTATGTTTGTTTAGTTTACTTTGTATTAAATCACTATGTTTGTTTAGTTTACTTTGCATTAAATCACTATGGTTGTTTAGTTTACTTTGCATTAAATCACTATGTTTGTTTAGTTTACTTTGCATTAAATCACTATATTTGTTTAGTTTACTTTGCATTAAATCACTATGTTTGTTTAGTTTACTTTGCATTGAATCACTATGTTTGTTTGATTTACTTTGCATTAAATCACTATGTTTGTTTAGTTTACTTTGTATTAAATCACTATGTTTGTTTAGTTTACTTTGCATTAAATCACTATGTTTGTTTAGTTTACTTTGCATTAAATCACTATGTTTGTTTAGTTTACTTTGCATTAAATCACTATGTTTGTTAAGTTTACTTTGCATTAAATATCTATATTTGTTTAGTTTACTTTGCATTAAATCACTATGGTTGTTTAGTTTACTTTGCATTAAATCACTATGTTTGTTTAGTTTACTTTGCATTAAATCACTATGTTTGTTTAGTTTACTTTGCATTAAATCACTATATTTGTTTACTTTACTTTGCATTAAATCACTATGTTTGTTTAGTTTACTTTGCATTAAATCACTATGTTTGTTTAGTTTACTTTGCATTGAATCACTATGTTTGTTTGATTTACTTTGCATTAAATCACTATGTTTGTTTAGTTTACTTTGTATTAAATCACTATGTTTGTTTAGTTTACTTTGCATTAAATCACTATGTTTGTTTAGTTTACTTTGCATTAAATCACTATGTTTGTTTAGTTTACTTTGCATTAAATCACTATGTTTGTTAAGTTTACTTTGCATTAAATATCTATATTTGTTTAGTTTACTTTGCATTAAATCACTATGGTTGTTTAGTTTACTTTGCATTAAATCACTATGGTTGTTTAGTTTACTTTGCATTAAATCACTATGTTTGTTTAGTTTACTTTGCATTAAATTACTATGTTTGTTTAGTTTACTTTGCATTAAATCACTATATTTGTTTAGTTTACTTTGCATTAAATCACTATGGTTGTTTAGTTTACTTTGCATTAAATCACTATGTTTGTTTAGTTTACTTTGCATTAAATCACTATGTTTGTTTAGTTTACTTTGTATTAAATCACTATGGTTGTTTATTTTACTGTGCCTTAAATCACTATGGTTGTTTAGTTTACTTTGCATTAAATCACTATGTTTGTTTAGTTTACTTTGCATTAAATCACTATGTTTGTTTAGTTTACTTTGCATTAAATCACTATGTTTGTTTAGTTTACTTTGCATTAAGTCAATGTGACTGTGTAGTAATTTGCCTTAAATCACTTTGATTGTTTATTATATTTTGTCTTACATCACTGTGATTGTTTATTCTATTTTGCTTTCAATCAATGTGGTTGTTTACTGTGTTTTCTCTTAAACTATTGTGATTGTTTATCATATTTTGCTTTCAATCACTGTGGTTGTTTATTATATTTTTCCTTCAATCAATGTGATTGTTTATCATGTTTTGCCTCAAAATCACTGTGATCGTTTAGTTTATTTTGTCTTAAATCACTGTGATCGTTTAGTTTATTTTGTCTTAAATCACAGTTGTTTAGTTTATTATGTCTTAAATCTCTGTGGTTGTTTAGTTTATTATGTCTTAAATAAGTGTCGTTGTTTAGTTTATTATGTCTTAAATCTCTGTGGTTGTTTAGTTTATTATGTCTTAAATAAGTGTCGTTGTTTAGTTTATTATGTCTTAAATCTCTGTCGTTGTTTAGTTTATTATGTCTTAAATAAGTGTCGTTGTTTAGTTTATTATGTCTTAAATCACAGTTGTTTAGTGTATTTTGTCTTAAATCACAGTGGTTGTTTAGTTTATTATGTCTTAAATAAGTGTCGTTGTTTAGTTTATTTTGTCTTAAATCACAGTTGTTTAGTTTATTATGTCTTAAATCTCTGTCGTTGTTTAGTTTATTATGTCTTAAATAAGTGTCGTTGTTTAGTTTATTATGTCTTAAATCTCTGTCGTTGTTTAGTTTATTATGTCTTAAATCTCTGTGGTTGTTTAGTTTATTATGTCTTAAATCTCTGTGGTTGTTTAGTTTATTATGTCTTAAATAAGTGTCGTTGTTTAGTTTATTATGTCTTAAATAAGTGTCGTTGTTTAGTTTATTATGTCTTAAATAAGTGCCGTTGTTTAGTTTATTATGTCTTAAATCTCTGTGGTTGTTTAGTTTATTATGTCTTAAATAAGTGTCGTTGTTTAGTTTATTATGTCTTAAATCACTGCCATTCTTTAGTGTATTTTGTCTTAAATCACAGTGGTTGTTTAGTTTATTTTGTCTTAAATCACAGTGGTTGTTTAGTTTATTATGTCTTAAATCACTGTCGTTTTTTAATTTATTTTGCCTTAAATCACTGTCGTTCTTTAGTTTATTTTGTCTTAAATCACAGTGGTTGTTTAGTTTATTATGCCTTAAATCTGCCTGGCTGTTTAGTTTGTTATGCCTTAAACCACTGTGGTTGTTTAGTTTATTATCTCTTAAAACATTGTCGTTGTTAATTTATAATGTCTTAAAACACTCTTGTTGTTTAGTTTATTATGTCTTAAAACACTCTTGTTGTTTAGTTTATTATGTCTTAAAACACTGTCGTTGTTTAGCATGTTATGTCTTAAAACATTCTCGTTGTTTAGTTTATTATGTCTTAAAACACTGTTGTTGTTTAGTTTATTTTGTCTTAAAACACTGTTCTTGTTTAGTTTATTATGTCTTAAAACACTGTCGTTGTTTTTGTTTATTATGTCTTAAAACACTGTCGTTGTTTTTGTTTATTTTGTCTTAAAACACTGTTGTTGTTTAGTTTATTGTGTCTTAAATCACTGCCATTGTTTAGTTAATTATGTCTTAAATCACTGTGGTTGTTTAGTTTATTGTGTCTTAAAACACTGTAACTAAAGTTTACTTTGCTTTAAATCACCGTGGTTGTTTATTTTATTATGTCTTAAATCACTGCCATTGTTTAGTTAATTATGTCTTAAATCACTGTGGTTGTTTAGTTTATTATGTCTTAAATCACTGTGGTTGTTTAGTTTATTATGTCTTAAATCTCTGTCGTTGTTCAGTTTATTATGTCTTAAATCTCTATGGTTGTTTAGTTTATTATGTCTTAAATCTCTGTGGTTGTTTAGTTTATTATGTCTTAAATTACTGCCGTTGTTTAGTTTATTATGTGTTAAATCTCTATGGTTGTTTAGTTTATTATGTGTTAAATCTCTCTGGTTGTTTAGTTTATTATGTGTTAAATCGCTGTGGTTGTTTAGTTTATTATGTCTTAAATTACTGCCGTTGTTTAGTTTATTATGTGTTAAATCTCTATGGTTGTTTAGTTTATTATGTGTTAAATCGCTGTGGTTGTCTAGTTTATTTTTGTTTTGAATCACTGTGATTGTTTAGTTTATTATGTCTTAAATCACTGTCATTGTTTAGTTTATTTTGCCTTCATTTACTGCCGATATTTAGTTTATTATGCGTTGAATCACTGTCGTTGTTTAGTTTATTTTGCCTTCATTTACTGCCGATATTTAGTTTATTATGCGTTGAATCACTGTTGTTGTTTAGTTTATTTTGCCTTCATTTACTGCCGATATTTAGTTTATTATGCGTTGAATCACTGTCGTTGTTTAGTTTATTTTGCCTTAAATCACTGTCGTTGTTTAGTTTCTTTTTCCTTAAATCACTGTCGTGCTTTAGTTTATTTTGTCTTAAACGACTGTCGTTTTGTTAATTTCGCCCGAAATCACTGTCGTTATTTAGTTGAGTATGTCTTACATCACTGTCGTTGTTTAGTCGATTATGTCTTAAATCACTGTCGTTGTTTAGTCGATTATGTCTTAAATCCCTGTCGTTGTTTAGTCGATTATGTCTTGAATCACTGTCGTTGTTTAGTGGATTATGTCTTGAATAACTGTCTTTATTTAGTCGATTATTTCTTAAATCTCTGTCGTTGTTTAGTCCATTATGTCTTAAATCACTGTCGTTGTTTAGTCGATTATGTCTTAAATCCCTGTCGTTGTTTAGTCGATTATATCTTAAATCCCTGTCGTTGTTTAGTCGATTATGTCTTGAATCCTGTCGTTGTTTAGTCGATTATGTCTTAAATCCCTGTCGTTGTTTAGTCGATTATGTCTTAAATCCCTGTCGTTGTTAAGTCGATTATGTCTTAAATCCCTGTCGTTGTTTAGTCAATTATGTCTTAAATCCCTATCATTGTTTAGTTGGTTATGTCTTGAATCCCTGTCGTTGTTTAGTCGATTATGTCTTACATCCCTGTCGTTGTTTAGTTGATTATGTCTTACATCCCTGTCGTTGTTTAGTCGATTATGTCTTACATCCCTGTCGTTGTTTAGTCGATTATGTCTTGAATCCCTGTCGTTGTTTAGTTGATTATGTCTTACATCCCTGTCGTTGTTTAGTCGATTATGTCTTACATCCCTGTCGTTGTTTAGTCGATTATGTCTTACATCCCTGTCGTTGTTTAGTTGATTATGTCTTGAATCACTGTCGTTGTTTAGTCCATTATGTCTTGAATCACTGTCGTTGTTTAGTCGATTATGTCTTGAATCACTGTCGTTGTTTAGTCGATTATGCCTTAAATCACCGTGGTTCTTTGCTTTATTTTGCCTTAAATCACTGCGATTATTTATTATATTATGCCTTAAATTACCGTCGTTGTTCATTTTATTTAGCTTTAAATCACTCTGATTATTTAGTTTATTTTGCCTTTAAATTACTGTCGTTGTTCAGGTTTTATTTTGCCTTAAATCAATGTAATTATTTAGTTTATTTCGCCTTAAAACAATGTGATTGTTTAGTTTTATTTGCCTAAATCACTGTGATTGTTTAGTTTTATTTGCCTTAAATCACTGTGATTGTTTAGTTTTATTTGCCTTAAATCACTATGATTGTTTAGTTTTATTTGCCTTAAATCACTATGATTGTTTAGTTTTATTTGCCTTAAATCACTGTGATTGTTTAGTTTTATTTGCCTTAAATCACTGTGGTTGTTTAGTTTTATTTGCCTTAAATCACTGTGATTGTTTAATTTATTTTGCTTTAAATCACGATGATTGGTTACTTTATTTTGTCTTAAATCACTGTGGTTGTTTGGTTTATTTTGCCTTAAATCACTGTGATTGTTTGGTTTATTTTGCCTTAAATCAATGTGACTGTGTAGTTTAGTTTGCCTTAAATCACTTTGATTTTATATTATATTTGATATTAAATCACTGTGAGTGTTCAGTTTATTTTGTCTTAAATCACTGAGGCGGCTATTTAATATATGTTGTCTTAAATCACTGTGATTGTTTATTCTATTTTGCTTTCAATCATTGTGGTTGTTTATTATATTTGCCCTTAAATCACTGTAAATGTTTATTCTATTTTGCTTTCAATCATTGTGGTTGTTTATTATATTTGCCCTTAAATCACTGTAAATGTTTATTCTATTTTGCTTTCAATCACTGTGGTTGTTTATTCTATCTTACAATCACTGTGATTGTTTATTCTATTTTGCTTTCAATCATTGTGGTTGTTTATTGTATTTGCCCTTAAATCACTGTGTTTACTTTGCTTTAAATCCGTGCGATTGTTTACTTTACTTTTCCTTAAATCACTGTGATGATTGATTATATCATGTTTTAAATCATTGTCGTTGTTTAGTTTATTTTGCTTTAAATCACGGTGATTGTTTAGTTTACACTTCCTTAAATCATATGTGATAGTTCATTGTATTTTTACCTTAAATCCCTGTGATTTCTTAGTTGATTATGTCTTAAATCACTGCCGATGTTTAGTTTATTATGCCTGAAATCTCTGCTGTTGTTTTGTTTATTATGCCTTAAATCGCTGTGGTTCTTTAGTTTACTATGCCTTAAATCACTGTCGCTGTTTAGTTTATTATGTTTTAAATCAATGTGGTTCTTTAGTTTCATTTGCCTCAAATCACTGGATTGTTTAGTTTATTTGTCTTAAAGCGCTGTGATTGTTTAATTTATTTTGCTTTAAATCACGGTGATTTTTTAGTTTATTTTGTCTTAAATCAGTTTGGTTGTTAGTTTTCTTGTTGCCTTAAATCACAATGATTCTTTAGTTTATTTTGTCTTCAATCACTGTGATTGTTTGGTTTATTTTTGCCTCAAAATCACTGTGATTGTGTAGTATATTTTGCTTTAGATCACTTTTATTGTTTATTTATATTTGATCTTAAATCACTGTGAGTGTTTAGTTTATTTTGTCTTAAAACTCTGTGATTGTTTATCATATTTAGCTTCCAATCACAGTGGTTGTTTATCATGTTATGCTTTCAATCACTGTGGTTGTTCATTACGTTTTCTCTTAAATCACTGTGATTGTTTATCATATTTTGCTTTCAATCATTGAGGCTGTTTACTATATTTCAATATACTTCAATGTGATTGTTTATCCTGTTTTGCTCAAAATCACTGTAATTTTGCCATCAATAACTGTCGTTGTTTGGTTTATTTTGTCTGAAATCACTTTGATTGTTTAGTTTACTTTGCTTTAAATCACAGTGACTGTTTACTTTATTTTTCCTTAAATCACTGTGGTTGTTTAGTTTATTTTGCTTTAAATCACAGTGACTGTTTACTTTATTTTTCCTTAAATCACTGTGATTGTTTACTTTATTTTGTCTTGAATGACTCTGATTGTTTAGTTTATTTTACCTTGAATCACGGTGGGTGTTTAGTTTATTTTGTCTTGAATCAGTGTGATTGTTTAGTTTATTTTGTCTTGAATCAGTGTGATTGTTTAGTTTATTTTGCCTTGAATCAGTGTGGTTGTTTAGTTTATTTTGTCTTGAATCACTGTGGTTGTTTAGTTTATTTTGTTTTGAATCACTCTGATTGTTTAGTTTATTTTGTCTTGAATCACTCTGATTGTTTAGTTTATTTTGTTTTGAATCACTCTGATTGTTTAGTTTATTTTGTTTTGAATCACTCTGATTGTTTAGTTTATTTTGTCTTGAATCACTCTGATTGTTTAGTTTATTTTGTCTTGAATCGCTGTGATTGTTTAGTTTATTTTGTTTTGAGGCACTCTGATAGTTTAGTTTATTTTGTCTTAAATCACTGTGATTGTTTAGTTTACTTTGTTTTGAATCACTGTGATTGTTTAGTTTACTTTGTCTTAAATAACTGTGATTGTTTAGTTTACTTTGTTTTGAATCACTGTGGTTGCTTAGTTTATTTTGTTTTGAATCACTGTGATTGTTTAGTTTATTTTGTTTTGAATCACTGTGATTGTTTAGTTTATTTTGTTTTGAATCACTGTGGTTGCTTAGTTTATTTTGTTTTGAATCACTGTGGTTGCTTAGTTTATTTTGTTTTGAATCACTGTGGTTGCTTAGTTTATTTTGTTTTGAATCACTGTGGTTGCTTAGTTTATTTTGTTTTTGAATCACTGTGATTATTTAGTTTATTTTGTTATGAATCACTGTGGTTGTTTAGTTTCTTTTACCTTAAATCACTGTGGTTGTTTAGTTAATTTTACCTTAAATCACTGTGCTTGTTTAGTTTATTTTACCTTAAATCACTGTGATTGTTTAGTTAATTTTACCTTAAATCACTGTGCTTGTTTAGTTTATTTTACCTTAAATCACTGTGATTGTTTAGTTTATTTTACCTTAAATTACTGTGATTGTTTAGTTAATTTTACCTTAAATCACTGTGCTTGTTTAGTTTATTTTACCTTAAATCACTGTGATTGTTTAGTTTATTTTACCTTAAATCACTGTGCTTGTTTAGTTTATTTTACCTTAAATCACTGTGGTTGTTTAGTTTATTTTACCTTAAATCACTGTGCTTGTTTAGTTTATTTTACCTTAAATCACTGTGATTATTTAGTTTATTTTGTCTTGAATCAGTGTGATTGTTTAGTTTATTTTACCTTAAATCACTGTGGTTGTTTAGTTTATTTTACCTTAAATCACTGTGATTGTTTAGTTTATTTTGTCTTGAATCACTGTGATTGTTTAGTTTATTTTGTTTTGAATCACTCTGATTGTTTAGTTTATTTTGTCTTGAATCACTGTGATTGTTTAGTCTATTTTGTCTTAAATCACTCTGATTGTTTAGTTTATTTTACCTTAAATCACTGTGGTTGTTTAGTTTATTTTGTCTTGAATCACGGTGGTTGTTTAGTTTACTTTGTTTTGAATCATTGTGATTGTTTAGTTTACTTTGTTTTGAATCATTGTGATTGTTTAGTTTACTTTGTTTTGAATCACTGTGATTGTTTAGTTTACTTTGTTTTGAATCACTGTGATTGTTTAGTTTACTTTGTTTTGAATCATTGTGATTGTTTAGTTTATTTTGTTTTGAATCACTGTGGTTGTTTAGTTTATTTTGTTTTGAATCATTGTGATTGTTTAGTTTATTTTGTTTTGAATCACGGTGGTTGTTTAGTTTACTTTGTTTTGAATCATTGTGATTGTTTAGTTTACTTTGTTTTGAATCACTGTGATTGTTTAGTTTACTTTGTTTTGAATCATTGTGATTGTTTAGTTTATTTTGTTTTGAATCACTGTGGTTGTTTAGTTTATTTTGCTTTGAATCATTGTGATTGTTTAGTTTACTTTGTTTTGAATCATTGTGATTGTTTAGTTTACTTTGTTTTGAATCACTGTGATTGTTTAGTTTACTTTGTTTTGAATCATTGTGATTGTTTAGTTTATTTTGTTTTGAATCACTGTGGTTGTTTAGTTTATTTTGCTTTGAATCATTGTGATTGTTTAGTTTACTTTGTTTTGAATCATTGTGATTGTTTAGTTTACTTTGTTTTGAATCACTGTGATTGTTTAGTTTACTTTGTTTTGAATCACTTTGATTGTTTAGTTTACTTTGTTTTGAATCATTGTGATTGTTTAGTTTATTTTGTTTTGAATCATTGTGATTGTTTAGTTTATTTTGTTTTGAATCATTGTGATTGTTTAGTTTATTTTGTTTTGAATCACGGTGGTTGTTTAGTTTACTTTGTTTTGAATCACTGTGATTGTTTAGTTTACTTTGTTTTGAATCACTGTGATTGTTTAGTTTATTTTGTTTTGAATCACTGTGGTTGTTTAGTTTATTTTGCTTTGAATCACTGTGGTTGTTTAGTTTACTTTACGTGAAACACTTTGATTATTTCTTATACTTTGCGTTAAATCACGGTGGTTTTTTAGTTTATTTTGGCTGAAATCACTTTGATTGTTTAGTTTCTTTTGCTCTAAATCACTAAGGTTGTTTATTATATTATGTCTTAAATCACTGAGGTAGTTTATTATATTGTGTCTTACATCACTGAGGTAGTTTATTATATTGTGTCTTAAATCACTGAGGTAGTTTATTATATTGTGTCTTAAATCACTGTGGTAGTTTATTATATTATGTCTTAAATCACTGAGGTAGTTTATTATATTATGTCTTAAATCACTGAGGTTTATTATTATTAAATATTATGTCTTAAATCACTGTGGTAGTTTATTATATTATGTCTTAAATCACTGTAATTGTTTATTTATATTTTGCCTTATATCACTGTGATTGTTTATTTATATTTTACTTTAAATCACTTTGATTGTTTATTAATATTTTGCCTTAAATCACTTTGATTGTTTATTTATATTTTGCCTTAAATCACTGCGATGGGTTTATTTATATTTTGCCTTAAATCACTGCGATTGTTTATTTATATTTTGCCTTAAATCACTGCGATTGTTTATTTATATTTTACCTTAAATCACTGCGATTGTTTATTTATATTTTGCCTTAAATCACTGCGATTGTTTATTTATATTTTGCCTTAAATCACTGTAGTTGTTTATTATATTTTACCTTAAATCACTGTAGTTGTTTATTTATATTTTACCTTAAATCACTGTAGTTGTTTATTTTATAAATTTTACCTTTTAAATCACTGTGATTGTTTGTTATATTTTATCTTAAATCACTGTGATTGTTTGTTATATTTTATCTTAAATCACTGTGATTGTTTGTTATATTTTACCTAAATTTTGTTTGTTATATTTTATCTTAAATCACTGTAGTTGTTTATTTATATTTTATCTTAAATCACTGTAGTTGTTTATTATATTTTACAAATCACTGTAGTTGTTTATTATATTTTACCTTAAATCACTGTGATTGTTTGTTATATTTTATCTTAAATCACTGTGATTGTTTGTTATATTTTATCTTAAATCACTGTGATTGTTTGTTATATTTTACCTTAAATCACTGTGATTGTTTGTTATATTTTACCTTAAATCACTGTGATTGTTTGTTATATTTTACCTTAAATCACTGTGATTGTTTGTTATATTTTACCTTAAATCACTGTGATTGTTTGTTATATTTTACCTTAAATCACTGTGATTGTTTGTTATATTTTACCTTAAATCACTGTGATTGTTTGTTATATTTTACCTTAAATCACTGTGATTGTTTATTACATTTTGTCTTAAATCATTGTGGTTGTTTATTACATTTTGTCTTAAATCATTGTGATTGTTTATTACATTTTGTCTTAAATCATTGTGGTTGTTTATTATATTTTGCGTTAAATTATTCTGGTTGTTTATTATATTTTGTCTTAAATCATTGTGGTTGTTTATTATATTTTGCGTTAAATTATTCTGGTTGTTTATTATATTTTGTCTTAAATCATTGTGGTTGTTTATTATATTTTGTCTTAAATCATTGTGGCTGTTTATTATATTTTGTCTTAAATCATTGTGGTTGTTTATTTTATTTTGTCTTAAATCATTGTTGCTGTTTATTTTATTTTGCCTTAAATCACTGTGGTTGTTTGTTATATTTTACCTTAAATCACTGTGATTGTTTATTATATTTTGCGTTAAATCATTCTAGTTGTTTATTATATTTTGCGTTAAATCATTCTGGTTGTTTATTATATTTTGTCTTAAAGCACTGTGATTGTTTATTTTATTTTGTCTTAAATCACTGTGATTGTTTAATTTATTTTGTCTTGAATGACTGTGATTGTTTAGTTTTTTTTTTGTCTTGAATGACTGTGATTGTTGATTTTATTTTGTCTTGAATCACTGTGATTGTTTAGTTTATTTTGTCTTGAATCACTGTGATTATTTAGTTTATTTTGTCTTGAACCACTGTGATTGTTTATTTTTAAATTTTGTTTTGTATCACTGTGATTGTTTATTTTATTTTGTCTTAAATCACTGTGATTGTTTAGTCTATTTTGTTTTGAATCACTGTGAATGTTTAGTTTATTTCGTTTTGAATCATTGTGAATATTTAGTTTATTTTGTTTTGAATCACTGTGAATATTTAGTTTATTTTGTTTTGAATCACTGTGAATGTTTAGTCTATTTTGTTTTGAATCACTGTGAATGTTTAGTCTATTTTGTTTTGAATCACTGTGAATATTTAGTTTATTTTGTTTTGAATCAATGTGAATGTTTAGTTTATTTTGTCTTGAATCACTGTGATTGTTTAATATATTTTGACTTAAATCACTGTGGCTGTTTGTTTACTTTGCCTTAAATCAGTGTAGTTGTTTATTTCATTTTTCCTTATATCACGGGTTGTTCATTAAATTTTGTCTTAAATCACTGTGGTTGTTTATTTTATTTTTCTTAAATTACTTTCTTTCTTTCTTTATCAGCTCCAATTCTACCTTCCGGCGTATGGGTTTTAGATGCCCGAAATGATCTTTCTCCAGGCTGCCCTTTCATGACAGTTTCTGTTTCCTTCCGTGAAAGTTAAATTTCTTTGCGTTAATGCCTCTTTTATATCTTCTTCCCACTTTCTCCGAGGTCGGCCTTTCTGTCTTTTACCTTGAGTTTTAGGACTGTATACTGATTTTGCTATTCTATTGTCATTCATTCTGTTAACATGCCCAAACCATCTCAGTTGATTTATTTCTATCTTAGTTTTTATGCTATCTGCTTTGGTTTGATCTCTTATTGTTGTGTTTCTGTTTTTGTCTCTTTTAGTTTTCCCTACTACTGTTCTTAGATATTTCATTTCGGTTGTCTGCACTCTACTGTATTCCTTACTGTCTACGGTCCAGATTTCACTGCCATAGAGGAGAGTAGCACAATAAACTGTGTTGTATACTGCCATTTTGTTTTTTGGTGACAATTCTTGTTTACCTACAAATGCCTTTCCTAGATAATTATATATTGCACTTGCCTTTTTTGTTTTGCTGGCTGATTTTTTCTCTTAGTTTTCCATCTGAGTTAATCATTACTCCTAAATAATTGTAGCTTTGAACTTGTTCTAAATTCTCCCTGCCTAATTTAAGATTTTGTGTTTTAGCTTCCCTAGTTACTTGCATTGTTTTGGCTTTCTCTGCATTTACTCTCATTCCTCTTTTATTTAATTCATTATTCATTATGCTGATATTTGACTGGTGGTCCCTTTCTAATTTTCCAAACAGAACTAAATAAGCATTGCTATATTTACTGGTTTGAGCTTTCACATACCTACATTCATTTTCTTCATGCTTGAGGATGCCTTTCCGACTGAATCAATAAATGTGATAAACACTGAGGCCGTTTCTTTTATTTTGTCTGAAATCACTGTGATTGTTTAGTTTGTTTTACCTTAAATCACTGTGGTTGTTTAGTTTGTTTTACCTTAAATCACTGTGATTGTTTAGTTTGTTTTACCTTAAATCACTGTGATTGTTTAGTTTGTTTTACCTTAAATCACTGTGATTGTTTAGTTTGTTTTACCTTAAATCACTGTGATTGTTTAGTTTGTTTTACCTTAAATCACTGTGATTGTTTAGTTTGTTTTACCTTAAATCACTGTGATTGTTTAGTTTGTTTTACCTTAAATCACTGTGATTGTTTAGTTTGTTTTACCTTAAATCACTGTGATTGTTTAGTTTGTTTTACCTTAAATCACTGTGGTTGTTTAGTTTGTTTTACCTTAAATCACTGTGATTGTTTAGTTTGTTTTACCTTAAATCACTGTGGTTTTTTAGTTTGTTTTGCCTTAAATCACTGTGATTGTTTAGTTTGTTTTGCCTTAAATCACTGTAGTTGTTTAGTTTGTTTTACCTTAAATCAGTGTAGTTGTTTAGTTTGTTTTACCTTAAATCAGTGTAGTTGTTTAGTTTGTTTTACCTTAAATCAGTGTAGTTGTTTAGTTTGTTTTGTCTTACATTAGTGTGGTTCTTTAGTTTGTTTTGCCTTAAATCAGTGTGGTTCTTTGGTTTGTTTTGCCTTAAATCAGTGTGGTTCTTTGGTTTGTTTTGCCTTAAATCATTGTGGTTGTTTTCTTTTCTTTGCCTTATATAACTGTGGTTGCCTAGTTTACATTGCCTTAAATCACTGTGCTTGTTTAGTTTCCTTTGCCTTAAATCACTGTGGTGGTATATTTTACCTTGTCTTAAATCACTGTTGTTGTTTATTTTACTTTGTCTCAAATCATTGTAGTTGTTTTATTTTCTTTGCCTTATATAACTGTGGTTGCTTAGTTTACTTTACCTTAAATCACTATGCTTGTTTAGTTTACTTTACCTTAAATCACTTTGATTGTTTAGTTTCCTTTGCCTTACATCACTTTGGTGGTATATTTTACTTTGTCTTAAATCACTGTGATGGTAAGTTTTACTTTGCATTAAATCACTGTGGTGGTATATTTTACTTTGTCTTAAACCACTGAAATTGTTTAGTATGCTTTGCCTTAAATCACTGTGGTGGTATATTTTACTTTGTCTTAAATCACTGCGGTTGTTTAGTTTATTTTGCCTTAAATCACTGTGGTGGTATATTTTACTTTGTCTTAAATCACTGTGGTAGTATATTTTACTTTGTCTTAAATCACTGTGATTGTTTAATTTACTTTGCCTTAAATCACTGTGGTGGTATATTTTACTTTGTCTTAAATCACTGCGGTTGTTTAGTTTATTTTGCCTTAAATCACTGTGGTGGTATATTTTACTTTGTCTTAAATCACTGTGGTAGTATATTTTACTTTGTCTTAAATCACTGTGATTGTTTATTATATTTTGCCTTAAATCACTGTGGTTGTTTAGTTTCTTTTGACTTCAAGTACTGTGATTATTTAGTTTGTTTTACCTTAAATTAATGTGTTGTTTAGTTTGTTTTGCCTTAAATCAGTGTGGTTGTTTAGTTTGTTTTGCCTTAAATCAGTGTGGTTGTTTAGTTTCTTTTACCTTAATCAGTGTAGTTGTTTAGTTTGTTTTGTCTTACATTAGTGTGGTTCTTTAGTTTGTTTTGCCTTAAATCAGTGAGGTTCTTTGGTTTCTTTTGCCTTAAATCATTGTGGTTGTTTTCTTTTCTTTGCCTTATATAACTGTGGTTGCCTAGTTTACATTGCCTTAAATCACTGTGCTTGTTTAGTTTACTTTACCTTAAATCACTTTGATTGTTTAGTTTCCTTTGCCTTAAATCACTGTGGTGGTATATTTTACCTTGTCTTAAATCACTGTGGTTGTTTATTTTACTTTGTCTCAAATCACTGTGGTTGTTTATTTTACTTTGTCTTAAATCACTGTTGTTGTTTATTTTACTTTGTCTCAAATCATTGTAGTTGTTTTATTTTCTTTGCCTTATATAACTGTGGTTGCTTAGTTTACTTTACCTTAAATCACTATGCTTGTTTAGTTTACTTTACCTTAAATCACTTTGATTGTTTAGTTTCCTTTGCCTTACATCACTTTGGTGGTATATTTTACTTTGTCTTAAATCACTGTGATGGTAAGTTTTACTTTGCATTAAATCACTGTGGTGGTATATTTTACTTTGTCTTAAACCACTGAAATTGTTTAGTATGCTTTGCCTTAAATCACTGTAGTGGTATATTTTACTTTGTCTTAAATCACTGCGGTTGTTTAGTTTATTTTGCCTTAAATCACTGTGGTGGTATATTTTACTTTGTCTTAAATCACTGTGGTAGTATATTTTACTTTGTCTTAAATCACTGTTATTGTTTAATTTACTTTGCCTTAAATCACTGTGGTGGTATATTTTACTTTCTCTGAAATCACTGTGGTTGTTTAGTTTACTTTGCCTTAAATCACTGTGGGGATATTTTTTACTTTGCCGTAATTCACTGTTATGGTATATTTTACTTTGTCTTAAATCACTGTGGTGGTATATTTTACTTTGTCTTAAATCACTGTGGTTGTTTAGTTTACTTTGCCTTAAATCACTGTGGTGGTATATTTTACTTTGTTTTAAATTACTGTAGTTGTTAAATTTACTTTGCCTTAAATCACTCTGATTGTTTAGTTTACTTTGTTTTAAATCACTGCGGTTGTTTAGCTTACTTTGCCTTAAATCACTGTGGTGGTATATTTTACTTTATCTTAAAGCACTGTAATTGATTAGTATACATTGCCTTAAATCAATGTTGCGGTATATTTTACTTTATCTTAAAGCACTGTAATTGTTTAGTATACTTTGCCTTAAATCACTGTTGCGGTATATTTTACTTTATCTTGAAGCACTGTAATTGTTTAGTATACTTTGCCTTAAATCACTGTTGCGGTATATTTTAATTTGTCTTAAATCATAGTGGTGGTATATTTTACTTTACCTTACGTCACTGTGATGGTATATTTTAATTTGTCTTAAATCATAGTGGTGGTATATTTTACTTTACCTTACGTCACTGTGATGGTATATTTTAATTTGTCTTACACCCATGTAATTGTTTAGTTTACTTTGTCTTAAACCGATTTAATTGTTTAGTTTACTTTGCCTTAAATCACTGTGGTGGTATATTTTACTTTGTCTTAAATCACTGTGATGATATATTTTACTTTGTCTTAAATTACTGGAGTGGTGTATTTTACGTTCTCGTACATCACTGTGGTGGTATATTTTACTTTGTCTTAAATCACTGTGATTGTTTAGTTTACTTTGCCTTAAATCACTGTGATGGTATATTTTACTTTGCCTTAAATCACTGTGGTGGTATATTTTACTTTGTCTTAAACCACTGTGATTGTTTAGTTTACTTTGACTTAAATCACTGTGATGGTATATTTTACTTTGTCTTAAACCACTGTGATTGTTCAGTTTACTTTGACTTAAATCACTGTGATGGTATATTTTACTTTGACTTAAATCACTGTGATTGTTTAGTTTACTTTGCCTTAATTCACGATGGTTTTTTAGTTTATTTTGCCTTAAATCACGATGGTTGTTTAGTTTCTTTACCTTAAATCACTGTGATTGTTTAGTTGGCTTTGCCTTAAATCACTGTGATTGTTTAGTTTACTTTGCCTTAAATCACGATGGTTTTTTAGTTTACTTTGCCTTAAATCACGATGGTTGTTTAGTTTCTTTACCTTAAATCACTGTGATTGTTTAGTTGGCTTTGCCTTAAATCACTGTGATTGTTTAGTTTACTTTGCCTTAAATCACTGTGATTGTTTAGTTAATTTTGCCTTAAGTCTCTGCGATTGTTTAGTTTCCTTTGTCTTAAATCGTTGTGTTTCTTTAGTTTATTTTCCCTTAAATCACTTTGGTTGTTTAGTTTACTTTGCCTTAAATCACTGTGATTGTTTAGTTAACTTTGCCTTAAATCACTGTGATTGTTTAGTTTACTTTGTCTTAAATCACTGTTATGGTATATTTTACTTTGCCTTAAATCACTGTGGTGGTATATTTTACTTTGTCTTAAACCACTGTAATTGTTTAGTATACTTTGCCTTAAATCACTGTGGTGGTATATTTTACTTTGTCTTAAATCACTGTAATTGTTTAGTATACTTTGCCTTAAATCGCTGTGGTGGTATATTTTACTTTGTCTTAAACCACTGTAATTGTTTAGTATACTTTGCCTTAAATCACTATGGTGGTATATTTTACTTTGTCTTAAATCACTGCGGTTGTTTAGCTTACTTTGCCTTAAATCAGTGCGGTGGTATTTTTTACTTTGTCTTAAATCACTGTGATGGTATATTTTACTTTGTCTTAAATCACTGTGATTGTTAAGTTTACTTTGTCTTAAATCACTGTGGTAGTATATTTTACTTTGCCTTAATTCACTGTGGTTGTTTATTTTATTTTGCCTTAAACAGCCGAGGTAGTATATTATATTTTGCCTTAAATCACCAAGATTGTTTATTGCTTTTTGCCTTAAATTACAGCGGTTGTTTAGTTTGTCTTAAATCATTCAGGTTGTTTAGTTTATTTTGCCTAAAATCATTGAGGTTGTTTATTTTACTTTGCCTTAAATCACTTTGATTGTTTAGTTTCCTTTCCCTTCAATCACTGTGAATGTTTATTTAATTTTGCCTTAAATCATTCTGATTGTTTAGTTTACTTTGTCTTAAATCACTGTGGTGGTATATGTTACTTTGTCTTAAATAACTGTGATTGTTTAGTTTACTTTACCTTAAATAACTGTGATTGTTTAGTGAACTTTGCCTTAAATCACTGTGATTGTTTAGTTTGCTTTGTCTTAAATCACTGTGATGGTATATTTTACTTTCCCTTAAATCACTGTGGTGGTATATTTTACTTTGTCTTAAACCACTGTAATTGTTTAGAATACTTTGCATTAAATCACTGTGGTGGTATATTTTATTTTGTCTTAACTCACTGCGGTTGTTTAGTTTACTTTGTCTTAAATTACTGTAGTCGTATATTTTACTTTGCCTTAAATCACCGTGGTGGTATATTTTACTTTGTCTTAAATCACAGTGGTATTATATTTTACTTTGTCTTAAATTACTGTAGTCGTATATTTACTTTGTTTTAAATTACTGTGATTGTTTACTTTGCTTTGTCTTAAATCACTGTGGTGGTATATTTTACTTTGTCTTAAATCACTGTAGTTGTTAAGTTTACATTGCCTTAAATCACTGTGATTGTTTAGATTACTTTGTCTTAAATCACTGTGATGGTATATTTTACTTTGCCTTAAGTCACTGTCGTGGAATATTTTACTTTGTCTTAAACCACTGTAATTATTTAGTATACTTTGCCTTAAATCACCGTGGTGGTATATTTTACTTTGTCTTAAATCACTGTGATGATATATTTTACTTTGCCTTAAATCACTGGGATTGTTTAGTTTACTTTGCCTTAAATCACTGTGATTGTTTAGTTTACTTTGCCTTAAATCACTGTGATTGTTTAGTTTACTTTGCCTTAAATCACTGGGATTGTTTAGTTTACTTTGCCTGAAATCACTGTCATTGTTTACTTAACTTTCCCTTAAATCACTGTGGTTGTATATTTTACTTCGCCTTAAATCACTGTGGTTGTTTAGTTAGCTTTGCTTTAAATCACTGTGGTGGTATATTTTACTTTGCCTTAAATCAATGTGGTTATTTTGTTAACTTTGCCTTCAATCATTGTGTTTATTTTGTTTACTTTGCCTTCAATCACTGTGATTGTTTAATTTACTTTGCCTTAAATCACTGTGATTGTTTTGTTTACTTTGCCTTAAATCACTTCGATTGTTTAGTTTCCTTTGCCTTCAATCACTGTGATTGATTAATTTACTTTGTCTTAAATCAGCGGGATGGTATATTTTACTTTGTCTTAAATCACTGTGATTTTTTAGTTTACTTTGCCTTAAATCACTGTGATTGTTTAGTTAACTTTGCCTTAAATCACTGTGATTGTTTAATTTACTTTGCCTTAAATCACTCTTGTGGTATATTTTACTTTGTCTTAAATCTCTGTGGTTGTTTATTTAACTTTGCCTTAAATTACTTTGATTGTTTAGTTAGTTTGCCTTAAATCTCTGTGATTGTTTAGTTTCCTTTGCCCTAAATCGCTGTGATTGTTTAGTTTCCTTTTCCTAAAGCACTGTGATTGTTTAGTTTCCTTTGCCTTAAATCGCTGTGATTGTTTACTTTCCTTTGCCCTAAATCACTGTGATGGTATATTTTACTTTGTCTTAAATCACTGTGGTGATATATTTTACTTTGTCTTAAATTACTGGAGTGGTGTATTTTGCTTTGTCTTAAATCACTGTGGTGGTATATTTTACTTTCTCTTAAACCACTGTAATTGATTAGTATACTTTGCCTTAAGTCACTGTGCTGATATTTTTTACTTTGTCTTAAATCGCTGTGATTGTTTAGTTTGCTTTGCCTTAAATCACCGTTGTGGTATATTTTACTTTGTCTTAAATCACTGTGGTGGTATATTTTACTTTGTCTTAAACTGCTGTAATTGTTTAGTTTACTTTGCCTTTAATCAATGTGGTGATATATTTTATTTTGTCTTAAATTACAGGAGTGGTATATTTTACTTTGTCTTAAATCACTGTGGTGGTATATTTTACTTTGTCTTAAATCACTGTGATTGTTTAGTTTACTTTGCCTTAAATCAATGTGATCGTATATTTTACTTTGCCTTAAATCACTGTGATTGTTTAGTTTACTTTGCCTTAAATCACTGTGGTGGTATATTTTACTTTGCCTTAAATCGTTGCGATTGGTTAGTTATCTTAGCCTTAAATCACTGTGATTGTTTAGTTTACTTTGCCTTAAATCACGATGCTTGTTTAGTTTATTTTGCCTTAAGTCACTGTGATTCTTTAGTTTACTTTGCCTTAAATCAAAATGCTTGTTTAGTTTATTTTGCCTTAAATCACTGTGATTCTTTGATTTACTTTGCCTTAAATCACGATGGTTGTTTAGTTTACTTTGCCTTAAATCACGATGGTTGTTTAGTTTACTTTGCCTTAAATCACGATGGTTGTTTAGTTTCTTTGCCTTAAATCACGATGCTTGTTTAGTTTATTTTGCCTTAAATCACTGTGATTCTTTGATTTACTTTGCCTTAAATCACGATGGTTGTTTAGTTTACTTTGCCTTAAATCACGATGGTTGTTTAGTTTATTTTGCCTTAAATCACTGTGGTTGTTTCGTTTACTTTTCCCTAAATCACTGTGGTTGTTTAGTTTCTTTGCCTTAAATCACGATGGTTGTTTAGTTTACTTTGCCTTAAATCACGATGGTTGTTTAGTTTCTTAGCCTTAAATCACGATGGTTGTTTAGTTTACTTTGCCTTAAAGCACTGTGGTTGTTTAGTTTACTTTGCCTTAAATCACTGTGGTTGTTTAGTTTACTTTTCCCTAAATCACTGTGGTTGTTTAGTTTACTTTTCCCTAAATCACTGTGGTTGTTTAGTTTACTTTTCCCTAAATCACTGTGGTTGTTTAGTTTACTTTGCCTTAAATCACTGTGGTTGTTTAGTTTACTTTTCCCCTAAATCACTGTGGTTGTTTAGTTTCTTTGCCTTAAATCACTGTGGTTGTTTAGTTTCTTTGCCTTAAATCACGATGGTTGTTTCGTTTACTTTTCCCTAAATCACTGTGGTTGTTTAGTTTCTTTGCATTAAATCACTGTGGTTGTTTAGTTTACTTTTCCCTAAATCACTGTGGTTGTTTAGTTTACTTTTCCCTAAATCACTGTGGTTGTTTAGTTTACTTCTCCCTAAATCACTGTGGTTGTTTAGTTTCTTTGCCTTAAATCACTGTGGTTGTTTAGTTTACTTTGCCTTAAATCACGATGGTTGTTTAGTTTACTTTGTTTTAAATCACTGGGATTGTTTAGTTTACTTTGCCTTAAATCACGATTGTTGTCTAGTTTACTTTGCCTTAAATCACAATGGTTCTTTAGTTTACTTTGCCTTAAATCACTGTGGTGGTATATTTTACTTTGTCTTAAACCGCTCTAATTGTTTAGAATACTTTGCCTTAAATCACTGTGGTGGTATATTTTACTTGGTCTTAAATCACTGTAATTGTTTAGTTTATTTTGCCTTAAATCACTGTAGTTGTTTAGTTTATTTTGCCTTAAATCACTGTAGTTGTTTAGTTTTTAGTTTACTTTGCCTTAAATTATTGTGGTTGCTTAGTTTATTTTGCCTTAAATCACTGTGGTTGCTTAGTTTACTTTGCCTTAAATTATTGTGGTTGCTTAGTTTACTTTGCCTTAAATTATCGTGGTCGCTTAGTTTATTTTGCCTTAAATTATTGTGGTTGCTTAGTTTATTTTGCCTTAAATCACTGTACTTTGCCTTAAATCACAGTGGTGGTATATTATACTTTGTCTTAAATTATTGTGGTGGTATATTTTACTTTGTCTTAAATCACTGTGATTGTTTAGGTTACTTTGCCTTGAATCACTGTTGTGGTATATTTTACTTTGCCTTAAATCACTGCGATTGTTTAGTTAACTTTGCCTTAAATCACTGTGATTGTTTAGTTCACTTTGTATTAAATCACTGTGATGGTATATTTTACTTTGCCTTAAATCACTGTGGTGGTATATTTTACTTTGTCTTAAAATCACTGTGGTTGATAAGTTTACTTTGCCTTAAATCACTGTGGTGGTATATTTTACTTTGTCTTAAATAACAATGATTGTTTAGTTTAGTTTGCCTTAAATCACTGTGATGGTATATTTTACTTTCCCTTAAATCACTATGGTGGTATATTTTACTTTGCCTTAAACCACTGTAATTGTTTAGAATACTTTGCCTTAAATCACTGTGGTGGTATATTTTACTTTGTCTTAAATCACTGTAGTTGTTTAGTTTATTTTGCCTTAAATCACTGTGGTTGATTAGTTTATTTTGCCATAAATTATTGTGGTTGCTTAGTTTACTTTGCCTTAAATTATCGTGGTTGTTTAGTTTATTTTGCCTTAAATCACTGTGGTTGCTTAGTTTATTTTGCCTTAAGTAACTGTGGTTGCTTAGTTTATTTTGCCTTAAATCACTGTGATTGCTTAGTTTATTTTGCCTTAAATCACAGTGGTGGTATATTTTACTTTGTCTTAAATTATTGTGGTGGTATATTTTACTTTGTCTTAAATTATTGTGGTGGTATATTTTACTTTGTCTTAAATCACTGTGATTGTTTAGGTTACTTTGCCTTGAATCACTGTGGTGGTATATTTTACTTTGTCTTAAATCACTGTGATTGTTTAGTTTACTTTGCCTTAAATCACTGTGATTGTTTAGTTCACTTTGTATTAAATCACTGTGATGGTATATTTTACTTTGCCTTAAATCACTGTGGTGGTATATTTTACTTTGTCTTAAAATCACTGTGGTTGTTAAGTTTACTTTGCCTTAAATCACTGTGGTGGTATATTTTACTTTGTCTTAAATCGCTGTTGTGGTATATTTTACTTTGTCTTAAATTACTGTAGTCGCATATTTTACTTTGTCTTAAATCACTGTGATTGTTTAGTTTGCTTTGCCTTAAATCACTGTGGTGGTATATTTTACTTTGTCTTAAATGACTGTAGTTGTTTACTTTACTTTGCCTTAAATCACTGAGATTGTTTAGTTTACTTTGTCTTAAATCACTGTAGTGGTATATTTTACTTTGCCTTAAATCACTGTAATTGTTTAGTTTACTTTGCCTTAAATCACTGTGGTGGTATATTTAATTTGTCTTAAATTTTGTGGTGATATATTTTACTTTGTCTTAAATCACTGTAATTGTTTAGTTTACTTTGATTTAAATCACGATGGTTGTTTAGTTTACTTTGCCTTAAATCACGATGGTTGTTTAGTTTACTTTGCCTTAAATCACGATGGTTGTTTAGTTTACTTTGCCTTAAATCACGATGGTTGTTTAGTTTACTTTGCCTTAAATCACGATGGTTGTTTAGTTTACTTTGCCTTAAATCACGATGTTTTTTTTAGTTTACTTTGCTTTTGAATCACTGTGATTGTTTAGTTTACTTTACCTTAAATCACTGTGATTGCTTAGTTTACTTTGCCTTGAATCCCTGTGGTGGTATATTTTACTTTGTCTTAAATCACTGTGAGTGTTTAGTTTACTTTGCCTTAAATCACTGCGATTGTTTAGTTTACTTTGCCTTAAATCACTGTGATTGTTTAGTTTACTTTGCCTTAAATCACTATGATTGTTTAGTTTACTTTGCCTTAAATCACGATGGTTGTTAAGTTGACTCTGCCTTAAATATCTGTGATTGTTTAGTTTACTTTGCCTTAAATCACTGTGATTGTTTAGTTTACTTTGCCTTAAATCACTGTGATTGTTTAATTTACTTTGCCTTAAATCTTGTTTAGTTTACTTTGCCTTAAATCACTGTGGTTGTTTAATTTACTTTGCCTTAAATCACTGTGATTGTTTAGTTTACTTTGCCTTAAATCACTGTGGTTGTTTAGTTTACTTTGCCTTAAATCACTGTGGTTGTTTAGTTTACTTTGCCTTAAATCACTGTGATTGTTTAGTTAACTTTGCCTTAAATCACTGTGATTGTTTAGTTTACTTTGCCTTAAATCACTGTGCTTGTTTAGTTTACTTTGCTTTAAATCATTGTGATTGTTTAGTTTACTTTGCCTCAAATCACTCTAATTGTTTAATTTACTTTGATTTAAATCACTGTGGTTGTATATTTTACTTTGCCTTAAACCACTGTGGTGGTATATTTTACTTTGCCTTAAACCACTGTGGTGGTATATTTTACTTTGCCTTAAACCACTGTGGTGGTATATTTTACTTTGCCTTAAACCACTGTGGTGGTATATTTTACTTTGCCTTAAACAACTGTGGTGGTATATTTTACTTTGCCTTAAACCACTGTGGTGGTATATTTTACTTTGCCTTAAACCACTGTGGTGGTATATTTTACTTTGCCTTAAACCACTGTGGTGGTATATTTTACTTTATCTTAAATCACTATGGTGGTATATTTTACTTTATCTTAAATCACTGTGGTGGTATATTTTACTTTATCTTAAATCACTGTGGTGGTATATTTTACTTTATCTTAAATCACTGTGGTGGTATATTTTACTTATCTTAAATCACTGTGGTGGTATATTTTACTTTATCTTAAATCACTGTGGTGGTATATTTTACTTTATCTTAAATCACTGTGGTGGTATATTTTACTTTATCTTAAATCACTGTGGTGGTATATTTTACTTTGCTTTAAATCACTGTGGTGGTATATTTTACTTTGCTTTAAATCACTGTGATTGTTTAGTTGACTTTTTCTTTAGATCACTGCGGTTGTTTAGTTTACATTGTCTTAAGTTACTTTTGTTATTTAGTTAATTTCGCCTTGAATCAGTTTGGTTATTTAGTGTACTTTGCTTTACGTCACTGTGATTGTTTAGTTTATTTTGTCTTAAATCACTGATGTTGTTTATTTTATTTTGTCTTAAATAACTGAGGTTGTTTATCATATTTTGTCTTTGTTTGTTTTGCCTTACAGCATTCTGATTGTTTAGTTTATTTTGTCATAAATCACCGTGATTGTTTAGTTTGCTTTGCATTCAAGCAGTGTGATTGTTTAGTTTGCTTTGCAATCCAGCAGTGTGATTGTTTAGTTTGCTTTGCATTCAAGCAGTGTGATTGTTTAGTTTGTTTTGCTTAAAATCACTGTGATTGTTTATTTTATTTTGCCTTAAAGTACAGTGATTGTTCAGGGTTTTTTTGCCTTAAATCAATGTGGTTGTTTATTTTATTTTACATTAAATCATTGTGGTTGTTTAAATTATTTTGCTTTAAGTCACTGTGGTTGTTAAGCCTACTTTCCTTTGAACCACTGTGGTTGTCCAGTTTATTTTGTTTTAAATCACTGTGGTTGTTCAGTTTATTTTGTTTTAAATCACTGTGGTTGTTCAGTTTATTTTGTTTTAAATCACTGTGGTTGGTTAGTTTACTTTGCCTTAATCACTGAGATTGTTTACTATATTTTGTTTTAAATCACTGTGATTGTTTATTATATTTTGTCTTAAATCACTGTGATTATTTAGTTTATTTTGTATTAAATCACTCGGGTTTTTTGGGTTTTTTTACATTAAATCACAGTGATTATTTAGTTTATTTTGATATACCTCTATAGTGTGAGCATTCCATAGTTTATCCTTGTCAACGAAGTTCAAAAATGGGTAACTGACAACGATTTTTTTAATTTTCCACAGCAAAAACTGTACGTGTTCACTTTCATAACCAAAGAAATGTACATGCTGAACTCAGTCTTTATTTAAACAAAACACCAGTCAAAATATCTAAGGAGGCCAAATTTGTAGGTGTCGTCTTTGACACAAAGTTATCATCCTTGCCTCCTGTTCAGAACCTTAAGAAAAAATGTCAAAAGGCTCTAAATATTATGCAAGTTGTGGAACACACGGATTGCGGTGTTGACAGAGTGACCCTTTTGAAATTATATAAAGCATTTATCCGGTCCAAGCTGGACTATGGCTCTGTTGTTTATGAATCCGCCCCCAAACATGTATTGAAACTGCTAGACCCCCATTCACCATCAGGGATTTCGTATTGCCGTAGGCACCTTCCGAACTTCACCCGTAAAAAGCCTATGTGTAGAAGCCGGGAAACCATCTTTACAACACCGACGCCTACAACTGTCAACGAATTACTATTTGAAATTAAAGTCACTACCCCAAAACGCTGCCTACAAAAACGTATTTGAAGCTTCCCCGTCTATGATATTTGACACATCCAAAACTACCCAACCTTCTGGCGTTCGAATTCTCCCCCATAGATTACAGGGAAACATAAATTACCAGGAAATTAATAATAGTAACTTTCAAATTCCCCTACCATGGACCAAAACCGATATAAATTTAGATTTTTCTGTCCAAATTTTCAAAGGACGAAACGAGCCCGCTTGTTTTTCAACAAGATTTGTTTTCCACACGAGGCATAATTTCCCTGACAGTGACAGTGTTCATGTTTACACAGATGGCTCGAAAGATAGTGTAAAGGTAAGTGCTGCCATTTATTACCCGGATCATCCGGAATCCTCGAAGAATGTGCGTCTGAAAGATAATACTTCTATTTTTAATGCAGAATTGCACGCCATTCTTTTAACGTTGAATGACTTAAAAAAGCTATAGAGGAGTTATAATACTTTTATTATCTGGACGGATAGTCTGTCTGCCCTTCAGGGTCTGAGAACTATAGATAGTAAAAACCAAGTAATAATATTCATTAAACACGTTCTAAAATATTTTGTTGGAAAACACATTACGTTTGTCTGGATACCAGGGCGTGTTGGCATCAGTGGAAATGAAAGTGCCGACAAGTTGGCAACAGAGGGACGCTACAAATATGTCAGCCCTGGTGCCTTACTTGATTATGCAGACTTGAAACTCTTGGTAAATAATTATATTAATGAAACTTGGCAGGAGGAGTGGGACCAAGAAGTTAATAACAAGCTTCATGAAGAGGTCCCAAAAATGACAGAAAGGCCAAATGTAAAAGTAAGAAATAGAAAAGAAGAGAGCGTTTTAAGTTGCTTACATATAGGTCATTCGTGGCTCACACAGGGCTTCCTGTTAACCCATGATGACCAGCCTTTCTGTCACTCCTGTGATTGCCTTTTTACCATTAAACATATTTTAATAGAATGCTCTGATATGATCGATATACACGAATGAAACATTATTCCGAGGGAAGCACTAACAAACTCTTTCGGAATAATAATCTTGAAACTATTTTTCGACAGATCTAGAGTATCAATTTTTAACACATTGACTATGTTTTTAAAATATTTACAAATATTTACGGAAGCTTTTGATTTTTTAAAGTGCTTTATGTTGTGCCTGGACAGCCGTCAGTTATATTAGTGAGCTACAAACCCTGAGTTCACCACCATGGTGGACAGGGTTGCTTCAAAGAAAGAAACAAACAAACTGAAGGTTACTTGGTGATTCGAGTAATAAACAAACAATGACAGTGACAGGGTCGACGTAAACAATGCCACAGTAGACTTATTGGTAATGGTGGTACATATATCCGAGTAGCAAAAATTGAAGTTGAAGACCAACAGGCCGTGAGAGAGAGAGAGAGAGAGAGAGAGAGAGAGAGAGAGAGAGAGAGAGAGAGAGAGAGAGAGAGAGAGAGAGAGAGAGAGAGAGAGAGAGAGAGAGAGAGGAGAGAGAGAGAAACAGACAGACAGACAAAGACAGACAGACAGACAGACAGACAGACAGAGTCACAGAGAGAGGGGTGGAAGAGAGAGAGAGAGAGAGAGAGAGAGAGAGAGAGAGAGAGAGAGACAGACAGACAGACAGAGAGAGAGAGAGAGAGAGGGGGAGGAAGAGAGAGAGAGAGAGAGAGAGAGAGAGAGAGAGAGAGAGAGAGAGAGAGAGAGAGAGAGAGAGAGAGAGAGAGAGAGAGAGAGAGAGAATGGGAGGCTGATAATGGAATAGTAAGAGGCTCTCATGGTGATTTCCGTACAAGGAACTGTCACTAATGTCGTCACGGGCCCATCTTTCAGCACATCACCCATTGCTATTCTTTCACTTTCAGTCAGAATAAAAGCAGATGAAGTTAACTGTGTGCATAGAGATGTCTAGATCTAGCTCTATCTAGGCTTATTATAACGAAACAAGAGGATGATCTCGACCGGGGAATCCCTTTCTTTCTTTCTTTATCTGTTCCGATTCTACGTTTCCGGTGTAAGAGTTTAGATAAGATGTCCGAAATTATCTTTCTCCAGACTGCCACTTACCAGTGCCATATCCTGACATTTTCAGTTTCCTTCCATGCTTTAAATAATGCCTCTTTTATATCTTCTTCCCACTTTCTCCGAGGTCTGACTTTTGGTCGTTTACCTTAGGTTCTAGCTTTGTATACTGATTTAGCTATTCTGTCATTATTACCATTCATTCTGTTTACATACCCAAACCACCTAAGTTGATTTTATTTTTATTTCTATCTTAGTTTTTATGTCATCTGCTTGGGTTCGATCTCTTATTGTGAAGTTTCTGACTGTATCTCTTGTTTAGTTTTCCTACTTCTCTTCTTAGATATTTCATTTCAGCTGCCAGTACTCTACTGTATTCCTTAAGGTCCAAATGTCACTACCATAGAGGAGAGTAGGACAATAAACTGTGTTGTATACAGCCCTTTTGGTTTTTGTTGACAATTCTTGTTTACCTAAACTATAAATGTATTTCCTAGATGGTTACACAGCGTACATGTATATTTTGGAATCTGTCTAATTTCTTCTCTTAGTTTTTCCTCTGAGTTAATCAAATTATTACTCCTAGGTAATTGTAGCTTTGAACTTGTTCTAACTTCTCCTTGCCCAGTTTAAGATTTTGTGTTTTAGTTTCCGTAGATGCTAATACTAGCATTGCTTTTGTTTTCTTTGCATTTAGTTTCATTCCTCTTTTATTTAGTTCATTATTCAGCATATTGATATTGTACTGACGATCACTTTCTGGTTTTCCAAAGAGAACTAAATCAGTAAATGAAAGCATTGAGAATGATACATTAATTGGTTTGCCGGAGAATCTCTTTGTAATGATAAGCAGTTATTTCACTATTAGCCAATGAAGTATTTCGTTATAACAAACCCAAATTATATAGCAAAATATTGGTACCAGGAAGTGATTTCTTTATAGCATCGTTAGTTTCAGAACAAACCTGTTTGAGTGTAATTCCATCTATTCTACACAAACTACATGGGCTCAAAAGCCAGCTATACGTGTCATAATTACAAATAACAAATGCAACTTTCAGGAGGTGGAAAATCACAGTAGTGGTGGTGGAAGGTGAAAATGTACGGATGTTATTGGTATTGGTGGTAAGATATAATAAGAAACACTGACAAAAACTTCAGGTTTGATTTATTAGGCATTTTTGTTTATATTTTCATAAATCTTGCAAATAAAAAATTCATCCGAAGTTCATGCATGCTAGAGATTATTACAATTACAAGAAAATGAATATCGCTACCAAAATTCTGGTGATGAAAACGTGTAGAAACTTATATAAACTCAATTTTTGTGGAGTTTTGTTTCTTTTTTGTATTATAAATAAATCAGTATTATAAACCCATTGTACAGAAGATCAAAATATCAGTATCATGGTTGACAAAACAATATAGTCCTATATAAAAATTCTTTTCAAAGACAGACCTTTCCTGAAGCCTGTGTTCATTGTTCATAGCCGTGATTTTATAATTTTCATAATTCTTCTATAAAATTTGGTCCCTGGCATACAGATATATATTTTCATCTCAACTACAACAGTAGCAATATGACAAATGCACCAATACCATATTACCACACATCTGTATATAAATCTCCACTTCACAAGAGGTATAACAAAAAATAACAAAAATAGTACATATTTTTTATTTAGCTGAGAAATCATGACTTTTGAGTGGACAGGAAAATGAAATGGCAATGAAACGCTGATTATTCTCCATCGCACCGTAATGTTGCGTTCACATAAGGTGAATTGAGAAACAGTAAGATGAGAGACAGATAAGAAAGACTGTAAGGAAAGTAGTAGCAGTAGCGCTGACCCGTCTTTGGATAGAAGAAATGCCTGTGATGGGTATGTCGTTGCCTCCCTTTGCTGTTTTTCGGTACACCCTATAAAAATAATACTCAAGACTGGATAAACAAAGCTGCCAAGCAGTACGTAAAAAATGTATTTAATATGGGGATTTTTTACTTTAAGCCCATAAGTCTACATTTACCATGAAAAGTACATATATATAAGAGTTGACTGTGCATCTTTTTTAGAAAGAAACCTAAAATTAACGGCAGAGACACACAGAGATTGGGGTGAAAGTTTGAAGAGGCCATTCTGAGTTTGCAAAACCAGTCCCACTTTGCTAGAAAGGCCAGTGATCAGCTGATTGTTTTTGCTATTTACTTTAAACAGGGCCAATTCAAATCTAATTATCAGTGTTTTCCTGAATATTACGAGCAGTCATGCAAGATATAATTAGTACACGCGGTCAGTCTATTTTTCGATTTGAAAAGGTTGGCAGCTACGCAGAAATAACTGACCAAAGATAAATTGTGCAACAGCAAAAGTTGATCAGGAGACAATTTTTCATCCAATGTGAGGTCAAATTGTATGTTTGTCAAAACCGTATTATCACAAAGGAATTCACTAAATGCAACAAATTTGATTCCTCAGATTATTAACGTATACATACACCAAATAACAACAAAGAACAGTAAAACTTCAATAATCATGACAGTGTACAGGTCTGATTTTATAGCAAAACACTTGCAAACTTCAAATACAAATAAAACATACACACACATACACACACACACTCTATCTCTTTCTATTTCTACCTCTTTCTCTGTCTGTCTGTCTGTCTCTCTCTTTCTCTCTCATTCAATTTCACAAATGACTATTTTTTTAAAGAATGATGACATACACAATAAATGAACACACTGGTTATAACAATGAAAGAGGCACTCGGAAATTTGAAACAAGACAGAAATGTCCAAATTCAGTAAACCAGTAAACACAGTAAAATAACTGTACATTACCACTGATGTCCAGTAAATAACTGTACGTTACCACTGATGTCAAGTAAATAACTGTACATTATCACTCAATGTCAAGTAAATAACTGTACGTTACCACTCGATGTCAAGTAAATAACTGTACATTACCACTCGATGTCCAGTAAATAACTGTACGTTACCACTCAATGTCCAGTAAATAACTGTACATTACCACTCAATGTCCAGTAAATAACTGTACATTACCACTCGATGTCAAGTAAATAACTGTACATTACCACTATATGATGTCCAGTAAATAACTGTATGTTACCACTCGATGTCCAGTAAATAACTGTACATTACTCATGTCAAGTAAAAACTGACTGTCATTACAATGTCAAGTAAATAACTGTACATTACCACCGATGTCCAGTAAATAACTGTACATTACCACTTTCGATGTCAAGTAAACAACTGTACGTTACCACCCCGATGTCAAGTAAATAACTGTACATTACCACCAATGTCTGGTAAATAACTGTACATTACCACCTTATGTCTGGTAAATAACTGTACATTACCACCTAATATCTGGTAAATAACTGTATGTTACCACCTAATATCTGGTAAATGACTGTATGTTACCCCCTTATGTCTGGTAAATGACTGTATGTTACCCCCTTATGTCTGGTAAATGACTGTATGTTACCACCTAATATCTGGTAAATAACTGTATGTTACCACCTAATGTCTGGTAAATGACTGTATGTTACCACCTAATGTCTGGTAAATGACTGTATGTTACCACCTAATGTCTGGTAAATGACTGTATGTTACCACCTAATGTCTGGTAAATGACTGTATGTTACCACCTTATATCTGGTAAATAACTGTGCGTTACCTTGTAATGTCTGGTAAATAACTATACATTACCACTTATTGTCTAGTCGGCTGAATAACTGTACGTTAACCACATAATGTCTGGTAAATACTGTACGTTACGCCTTAATGTCTGGTAAATAACTGTACATTCCCATGCAATGTCTGGTAAATAACTGATCATTACCATGCAATGTCTGGTAAATAACTGATCATTACCATGCAATGTCTGGTAAATAACTGATCATTACCATGCAATGTCTGGTAAATAACTGTTCATTACCATGCAATGTCTGGTAAATAACTGTAATGTTACAACCAAATGTTTGTAAATAACTGTACGTCACCATGCAATGTCTGGTAAATAACTGTACATTACCATGCAATGTCTGGTAAATAACTGTACCTTACTATGCAATGTCTGGTAAATAACTGTATGTTACAACCAAATGTTCGTAAATAACTGTACATTACCATGCAATGTCTGGTAAATAACTGTATATTCCCATGCAATGTCTGGTAAATAACTGTACATTACCATGCAATGTCTGGTAAATAACTGTACATTACCATTCACCAGTAAATAACTGTAATGTCTGGTAAATATTTAATGTCTGGTAAATAACCTTATCACTTAATGTCTGGTAAATAACTGTACATTATCACTTAATGTCTGGTAAATAACTGTACCATACCATGCAATGTCTGGTAAATAACTGTACGTTATCAATTAATGTCTGGTAAATAACTGTACATTACCATTAATGTCTGGTAAATAACTGTACATTACCATCTAATGTCTGGTAAATAACTGTACATTACCATGTAATGTCTGGTAAATAACAACTATACATTACCACTTAATGTCTGGTAAATAACTGTGGCTACCACCTTTCTGGTAAATAACTGTTCATCACATAATGTCTGGTAAATAACTGTTCGTTACCACTTAATGTCTGGTAAATAACTATACATTACAACTTAATGTCTGGTGAATAACTGTACGTTAACCACTTAATGTCTGGTAAATACTGTACACCCATTAATGTCTGGTAAATAACTGTACGTTACCACCTTGTCTGAAAATAACTGTACGTTACCACTTAATGTCTGGTTAATAACTGTACGTTATCACTTAATGTCTGGTGGTAAACAACTGTACGTTCACCACTTAATGTCTGGTAAATAACTGTACGTTACCACCTTTCTGGTAAATAACTCCACCTAATGTCTGGTTAATAAATGTACGATACCACCTTAATGTCTGGTAAATAACTGTATGTTACCACCTAATGTCTGGTAAATGACTGTATGTTACCACCTAATGTCTGGTAAATGACTGTATGTTACCACCTAATCTGTTAATAAATGGTTAAAATGACTGGTCGGCTGAACAACTGTTCGTTACCACCTAATGTCTGGTAAATAACTGTACGTTACCACCTTTCTGATAAATAACTGTAATGTCTGGTAAATAACTGTTCGTTATCACTTAATGTCTGGTAAATAACTGATCATTACCATGTAATGTCTGGTAAATAACTATACATTACAACTTAATGTCTAGGTAAATAACTGTATCATTAACCATGTAATGTCTGGTAAATAACTGTACATTACCCATTAATGTCTGGTAAATAACTGTACATTCCCATAACCCTTTCTGGTAAATAACTGATCATTACCATGTAATGTCTGGTTAATAAATGATCATTACCACTTAATGTCTGGTAACAACTGATCATTCACCATGCAATGTCTGGTAAATAACTGTTCATTACCACCTTTCTGGTAAATAACTGGTAAATAATGTCTGGTTAATAAATGTATGCAAATGTCTGGTAAATAACTGTACATTACCATGCAATGTCTGGTAAATAACTGTACATTACCATGCAATGTCTGGTAAATGACTGTACATTACCACCAATGTCTGGTTAATAAATGTATGTTACCATGCAATGTCTGGTAAACAACTGTTCGTTACCACCTAATGTCTGGTAAATAACTGTAATGTTACCACCTTTCTGGTAAATAACTCACTTAATGTCTGGTAAATAACTGTTCGTTATCACTTAATGTCTGGTAAATAACTATACATTACAACTTAATGTCTAATCGGCTGAATAACTGTACGTTAACCACATAATGTCTGGTAAATACTGTACGTTACCCCTTAATGTCTGGTAAATAACTGTACGTTACCACCTTTCTGGTAAATAACTGTACGTTACCACCTAATGTCTGGTTAATAAATATAACCACTTAATGTTTGGTCGGCTGAACAACTGTACATTCACCACGTAATGTCTGGTAAATAACTGTTCGTTACCACTTAATGTCTGGTAAATAACTGGTTAAATGTCTGGTAAATAACTGTACATTACCACTTAATGAAGGTAAATAACTGTTCATTACCACTTAATGCCTGGTAAATAACTGTACATTACCACTTAATGAAGGTAAATAACTGTTCATTACCACTTAATGCCTGGTAAATAATTGTACATTACCACTTAATGCATGGTAAATAACTGTACATTACCACTTAATGCCTGGTAAATAACTGTACATTACCACTGAATGCCTGGTAAATAACTGTACATTACCACTTAATGAAGGTAAATAACTGTTCATTACCACTTAATGCCTGATAAATAACTGTACAATACCACCCAATGTCTGGAAAATGACTGTAAGTTATCACTTAATGTCTGGTAAATAACTGTTACCACCTACTTTATGGTAAATAACAGTATGTTACCACATCAGACCGAATCGGACCCCACAACTCCCGCATCAGCACCCGTTTTCCATAGAGCATTCTCTTTTCATGGGAAGGCGATATGAGCTGACACGGAGGTCGCAGGTTCGTTCTATCTGGTGTGCAAAACAAAGACTTCCTGTCAACTTCTTTGAATATATGTTGTGTCTTTGTTCCTATGGGGTTTCCAATATTTATTTCATGTCCTTATGTGTTAATTTGCTTTTTAGACTAGCAGCATGGGCGTACTGTGACTCAGTCAACAACACTATGAATGAACCCTTTCTAGCCTATAGCATAGGTGCCACCTACTTCACACGATTACTGCCAAGCCAAGAAAAATTGAGGATCGCCTGACATAGTTTGCTATAACTTTTTAACTATTGGATGGGAGTAGGTAAGTTGTGTTAGCATCAGCACGGCTGCGTACAAGCAGAGCTATTGGTTGTTTTGTGAGGTAGTCTCATGTTACGTCCATCATCACAATGTTCCCTTTATAGACAAAGCCCGTCACAAATAAGTTGAAGTTCCTCAAATCAAATGAGATCCAAGCCATTGTCAACTCGTCTCTACAGCTACAACTCACTCGTATCCGTCTCGTCCAGAGATTCTGAGTCTGTACTTTGCTCTACGTCTTGTCCTATACTTAAACTAGAAAGAACAGTGACATCTTCTTGAATGACTTTGTCTTTCAGGCTCAAAACATCTTCCTCTGTATCCCCTTGATCTGATTTCTTGTTGCTTTTAGCATTTTCCTTGCCCTCTTTGACGGCAAAGCTCAGAGATTCTTTGTCAAATTTCAACAGCATGATTCCTAATTCCCCGTCAAATCGGTTTTTTGTGACCTGAAAAAAAATCATTTCAAATTGTTAGATACAGGGGAACCGATGAAAGCTTTCGTTCGTTTATTTCATTGAAATTTATCAAATTCATCATGTGCAGTGATTTCAGGGCCTGATGAAAGCAGCGAAACACCGTATACAAACATGCTTAACAAGATAAATCCCAACAGTATATTATTTATATCTTACTGCCCTATAAAACCGTAAGTGTACATCTTAATAAAATTACATTAGCTTAATCAGCAACACACCAAAGCTCTGATAATTGATGGCGGCCTTCACTTGCCATATTATGTTCAGAAATTTTTTTTAAACCTCACTGATGTTTTCTAAAGGAAGAAAACAGAGGGAAACCCCTTGTTTTACAGATGATAAAAATATAAAAATATGGATTGATAATTAATTTGTTTTCCAGCACAAATGCAGCCTCACCGACTTTATCTCATTCATCCCCCAGCAGACCATTTCATTTATTCCCTACCTCCTGCGAGGTAGATCCAACTGATGTTTACTTAATTGAAATTTACCCCATCCACCATATGCAGTGATCTTGGGGGTGAATCAAAGAGGAAACCGCAAGATGAAAGAAAAGTGAGAAGTGAAAGAGTGAATGTATAGAAGTTGGAACCTACCAGCAGCCCCCACCAACCACCTTCTGCATCATACTAACCCATTGACAATATCAATATGCTTCTGCCTAAAGCTAGATAGATACTCATTCACATCTGAGTTGAGTGAGGAAAGCAGAGTAAAAATACTTTCCTAAGAGTACAACATCGTGAAAAAAAAATCTAACATTGCGCCACGACGCCTAGGAAGAGAGAGGCAGAGGAGATTTTGTTTGTTTTATTGGAAATTCATCACATCCACCATATACAGTAATCTCGGGCTGAAGAAACAGCAAAATGAAAGGTACGTGAAATAGGGAGAGGAAAGAAATGGGAAATAAGCAGCGCGTGTCCAATCACCCACTGACAGAGGAGAACTGGTGCCCGCCCACTTGACAGCCTAAGGCGATAATCCGTTCTCTACCATAAATCCCGCCTGATTGACCAGTGCCTATCTACCTGTCTACCTGTGCTGTATCAATTGGACAAACGGCAGTGGTATGGGTGGATTGACAAGTAAGTTGCAACAGCAGGGTATTCATTTCAATTCTCAAAATCTATTCTATCCAAAAAATACTTTTTCAATGGATTGTCCTGGTTGTCCTTAGATCGGCCAGAAATTATGTGACATATTCCGCACACCTGTTATCAGTAGGTGTCATCCGACATCAGTAAAAAAAGAGCTGGGGCAGTTGAAAAAGGGTTGATAAGATACATTTCAAACTATTATCTTACTTTTTTTCCAGGTTTATGTGAGGAGAGAAAAATTCAAATAACAGAAAGAAAACAAAAATTTTGATTCGATTTTTTTCAACATGTTTTTTGTTTGTTCATTATTCAATTATTGTCTACCTTTTTATTTCTCATTGTATCATCATGAGATTTGGTATAAATGATGGTTGACTTTTTCCCATATATATAGATATGTATTATAGCTTCGTGACAGTTGAGTTTTTGTATAATAACAACATGGGATTTTGTAAATGTTGTAACCTAACCGGACAACTCAACTCACTTGCAAGTACTTGCGACCCCTCACAGAAGTCAGGCGTTTATCCTGAAGAATAAGAACATTGTCAGCTTCCTGGGTGGCCTTGGCTGTGCCAAAGACGGAGGCTGTTGTCAGATCCTCAGACTCTTTCTCCTGAAATCAAAAGACGAAAATGACAATCTCAGAAATCCAAATATACACTAAAGAGCAAAGTCCTTAGTGTTCAAAGAAAGTGGAGACGGTGTGAAAGATAGAACTAACTCCTCAGGCAATTCCCCCGACATCCAACATTTCAATAAATAGTAAAATAAATTGTTCAAGACTGTAACGCATAAGGATTTCTATCAAGACAAGAGAAAAGTTTCTATAAAGACAAGAGTTTCTATATGAAGACAAAAAGTTTCTATAAAGACAAAAGTTTCTATAAAGACAAAAGTTTCTATAAAGACAAAGAGTTTCTATAAAGACAAAAGTTTCTATAAAGACAAAAGTTTCTATAAAGACAAAAAGTTTCTATAAAGACAAGAGTTTCTATAAAGACAAAAGTTTCTATAAAGATAAAAAATTTCTATAAAGACAAAAGATTCTATAAATGACAAAAGTTTCTATAAAACCAAGAGTCTCTATAAAACAAGAGTTTCTATAAAGACAAGAGTTTCTAAACGTATAAAGACAAAAGTTTCTATAACGACAAGAGTTTCTTTAGAGACAAGAGTTTCTATAAAGACAAGAGTTTCTATAAAGACAAGTTTCTATAAAGACAAGAGTTTGTCTATAAAGACAAAAGTTTCTATAAAGACAAGAGTTTGTCTATAAAGACAAAAGTTTCTATAAAGACAAGAGTTTGTCTATAAAGACAAAAGTTTCTATAAAGACAAGAGTTGTCTATAAAGACAAAAGTTTCTATAAAAACAAGAGTTTGTCTATAAAGACAAAAGTTTCTATAAAGACAAGAGTTGTCTATAAAGACAAAGGTTTCTATAAAAACAAGAGTCTCTATAACGACATTGATGCACTGATGCCGATGCACACTAGAAGACTGATGCCAATGCACTAGGAGACTGATGCCAATGCACTAGAAGACTGATGCCAATGCACTAGGAGACTGATGCCAATGCACTAGAAGACTGATGCCAATGCACTAGAAGACTGATGCCAATGCACTAGGAGACTGATGCCAATGCACTAGGAGACTGATGCCAATGCACTAGAAGACTGATGCCAATGCACTAGAAGACCTGATGCCAATGCACTAGAAGACTGATGCCAATGCACTAGAAGACTGATGCCAATGCACTAGAAGACTGATGCCAATGCACTAGAAGACTGATGCCAATGCACTAGAAGACTGATGCCACGATGCACCAGAACACTGAATTAATGGAAAAGAATGCACTGGACACGATCCTGAAGAGAAGATGCTGATGCCAAATGCACTAGAAGACTGATGCCAATGCACTAGAATTTTGATGCAAATGCACTAGAAGACTGATGCAAATGCACTAGATGCACTGATGCCAATGCACTAGAAGAGACTGACCAGCCAATGCACACTAGAAGACTGACACGATGCACTAGAAGATTGATGCCGATGCACTAGAAGACTGAAAATATGCACCAGAAGATTGATGCTGATGCACTAGAAGACTGACACCGATGCACTAGAAGATGGATGCCGATGCACTAGAAGACGATGCACTAGATTGATCGAGACTGACTAGAACACTGACATGAAGACTAGAAGACTGACACGATGCAATGCACAGAACACGATGTACTAGAACAATGGCGATGCATGACACTGACGATTAGAAGATTGACATGCACTAGAAGACTTCAGATGCACTTAACACAAGAAAGTTTTCCTAGAACCAGATACACCAGAAGATATGAATTTATCACTAGAAACGAAACGGCACTAGAAGACTGCCAATGCACTAGAACTTGCTAGACACGATGCACTTAGAAGACTGAAGCTGATGCACCAATGCACTAGAAGACTGACGTTGATGCACTAGAAGACTGACACGATGCACTAGCACTGAGAAGATGCACTAGAAGATTTTTTATTGCACTAGAAGACCACGATGCACTAGAACACTGACTCGATGCACGATGCTGACCTGATGAAGAAAATGCACTAGAAGACTGACAGATGCACTAGAAGATGATTCTAGAAGATTGACGTTGATGCACAGAACTAGAAGACTGACGATGCACTAGAAGATTGATGATGAAGACTGACACGATGCACTAGAAGATTGATGCCGATGCACTAAGAAGACCTGACACGATGCACTAGAAGCACCACTAGAAGACTGGACGCGATGCACTAGAAGATTGATGCCGATGCACTAGAAGACTGACGCCGATGCACTAGAAGACTGACCTTGATGCACTAGAAGACTGACGCCGATGCACTAGAAGACCGATGTACTGCACTGCACTAGAAGACTGAAAACTAGAAGACTGACGTGATTGATGCACACTAGAAGACTGACACGATGCACTAGAAGACTGACACTATTGTGTGCACTACGACACTAGAACACTGACGATGTACTGAAGATGGACGCACTAGAAGAATTGATGCACTAGAAGACTGACACGATGCACTAGAAGATTGACGCCGATGCACTAGAAGACACTGACGCCGATGCACTAGAAGACTGGACACGAGCACCGATGCACTGATGCACTAGAAGACTGACGATGCACTAGAAGATTGACACTGATGCACTAGAAGACTGGCGTTGATGCACTAGAAGACTTCATCGATGCTGAAGACTGACGCCGATGCACTAGAAGACTGACGTTGATGCACTAGAAGATTGACAGTTGCACTAGAAGATTGGGCGGATGCACTAGAAGACTGACGCCGATGAAGACTGACGATGCACTAGGATTGAAGACAGTTTTATGACGCAACAAACCTATGCACTAGAAGAGAAAACTGACGGCCACTAGAAGACTGCACTAGAAGATTGACGCTAGAAGACTGACGCCGATGCACTAGAAGACTGGACGCCGATGCACTAGAAGACTGACGTTTATGCACTAGAAGACTTGAAGATTGACACGATGCACTAGAAGACTGACGCCGATGCACTAGAAGACTGACCGATGCACTAAAAGCAGATGCACTAGAAGACTGACACTGAGACTGACAGCTGATGCACTAGAAGATTGAATCATGCACTGAAAGACAGTTTATCCTGCATGCACTAGAAGATTGACTAGAAGACTGGCCTTTGCACTTGAAGACTGACATTTATCTGCACTAGTAAAGATTATCTTTGCAAAGAAGACTACACTTATCTCACTAGAAGACTGAAGACTGATGCACTCACTTTGAAAGAAAGACAGTTCATCTCACTTTACAAGAAAGACAGATCTCACCTTGACATGCAGTTTATCTCCCCTTTTAAACAAACTGGACAAGAAAGACAGTTTATGCACTTTTACAAGAAAGACAGTTTATCTCACCTTTACAAAAAGACAGTTCATCTCACTTTGATGCAGTTTATCTCATTTACAAGAAAGACAGTTTATGCACTATACAGAAAGACAAAGACATTTATCTCACTTTACAAGAAAATTCATCTACAAAAAGAGTTTATGTCATCTTTACAAGAAAGCAGTTTATCTCACCTTTAACAAGCTGGACAGTCTACAATTTATCTTCCTGGTGAAAGAAGAAGACAGTTTATCGATACTTTATACTAAAAAACAGTTTATCTCATCTTACAAAAAAAAATGTTCATCACTTTTAGAAGATTTACAAGAAAGACAGATATCCCTTTTACAACTAGAAGACTACATAATGAATGACAGTTCATTTCCACTTTGACAAGAAAAACTAGTTTATCTCACCTGACAAACCGATTTCCTCACTTTGACAAGAAAGGATGCTCACTAGACAAAGCAAAACAGTTTATCTCACTTTTATAAACTGAAGACTGACAAGAAAAAGATGCACCTTTTTTACATCAATTTATTCACCTTTCTAGAAGTATGATCTAGTTTACAAGTCAATTCAGTTTATCTCAAATTTCCGGAAGAAAGCCATTCGGATGTCTTGTTTCAAAGAAAAACAATTTATCCACTTGATCATGAACTGACAGTTTGTCTCACCTTAATTGATAAAAAATGCACAGTAAATGCGTGGGACATCGCCTTTAAATAATTGAAATATAGAATTCTTACTGGACACAAAAAACTGACAGATATCTTGAACCTTTGACTTATACTAAAGAAATGTTCTATCTCATCTTTTTTAGAAAGAAAATATAATTTAATGACAATTTATCTCAGATTTACAAACAAAAGACAGTTCGTGCACAGTCATGTTTAACATTTCGGACATCTGGAGTCAAAAAATGCATTAAACTAGGAATCCAGTAAATCAATCTGACATTGCACTCAAAGAAAACATGGGTCCCATGAACAAAAGTGAAAGTTGGACTTTTCAATAATGTCAGACATTGTTTAAACTCTTGTATTGATTTCAAATGCTCACCAATCCAATAAAAAAATTGAAGTTTTGTCTCCTGTTTACAAGGGCAGACAGTTTTTATTTTATCAAAAACTTTGCAGAAAGATAGTTCATCTAACCTTTACAAGAAAGACAGTTTTTCTCTAAGCACACTTGCAGTCACTTAAAGACCATGTTGGTCATTAAGAAATTGCCTCATATTTGAAGACTCTGGTCACGCCAAACCTCATGTCTTTAGATGCAAGACAGTTAATCCAATGGTGGGTCCCATTTGACAAGCCGCTGGTCACTCTTTAAGACACCAGTTAATGGTGGGTCCCATATTTTTATGCCGCTGGTCACTCTAAGCACACCTACGCTAATGGTGGGTCCCATATTTTGCATGGCAAACACCTGAATGGTGGGTCCATTTACACTGCCAATGGTCACTCCAGCAAGACAAGCCAAGACAGTGGATCCCGTATATCTGCATGCCAAGACTCAAAGCACACCTTCCAGTGCACTAGGTTCTGACAGGGTTGCCCAATTAGAAGATCTATTGTTCTGACCTGCATCAGTGCACTCAAAGAAGGTTTGCACTCCCCTATTTGATGCAATGACTAGAAGACAGTTCATTGATGCTTGCACTCTGAGTTACAAGACCAGAACAGTGATCTTCTTTTACTGATACAAGAAACAGATGCACTTTATCATTGATGCACTCTGACAAGTGGATATCTGCACAAATTTGAACAGTTATGCACAGAAGAAACCACCCACAAGAGTTGATCTTCCTTGATGCAAGACAGAAGAGTGGCCAATCACATTTAAGGTATTTCACTAAAGAAGAAAATCAAATGAAGGGATTATGCACCTTTACAACCAAAACAGAAGCTTATCTGAGTTCTGATGCACCAGACAGAGGACTCCGATGCACTAGAAGTCCACACTAGAACAAGCACGATGCACTAGTGATCTGACATAAGATCACCGATGCACTGTAAGACTGACAGAAATAGAGACAGGTTATGCACTAGAAGACTGGACTATGCACTAGAAAACTGACAATTTTCAAACTGACACATTAGAAGACGTAATGGTTGATGCACTGTTTGGACTGATGCACTAGAAGACTGACACTGATGCACTAGAAGACTGACGCTTGTGCTAAGACTGATTGATGCACTAGAAGACTGACACGATCACTAGAAGATTGAAATGTGTCTTTGTAGAAGACTGATGGGACTAGAATTTGACGCCGATGCTCTAAAGGTGACTAGAATTGGCGTTGAATGCACTAGAAGACTGATTTCCGATGCACTAGAAAAGGACTAATGAAGATTGACAGCTGGGAAGACACACGATGCACTAGAAGATTAAACTGATGTTCATTGGGGCCGATGCACTAGAAGATTTCATCACGGGCCAATGCACTAGAAGATTGAACCACTAGAAGACTGACCATGGTGGTTGAACACTGACGCTCTATGCACTAGAAGATTATAATCACTAGAAGATAGATGCGAATGAAATTGATTCCTTTCCGATAAACTAGAAGACTGGAAACTGATGACTAGAAGACTACATGCACTAGATGCACTAGAAGATGCACTAGAAGACTGTAATAGAAGACTGACACCATGCACTAGAAGACTGGCGTTGATGCACTAGATGCACCGATGCACTAGAAGATTTCAAGATCACTGAATCTATGCACTCTCTCTCTCTATGCACTCATCTCTCTAGAAGATTGACGCGGATGCACTTGAAGACTGAATTTATCTACCTTGACACTGAAGGATGACTAGTTAATCTCTTTTAGAAGACTGACTGATGCACCATTTATTTCAAGATCTGAATCAATGTCAAATAGTTCATCCTCCTTTACAAAAAAAAACAGTTTATCTCACCTTTACAGGAAGACAGTTTATCTCACTTTGGCAAACAACACAGTTTATCTAACTTTGACAAGAAAGACAGTTTATCTCTACTTATACAAAAAAGACATTTATCTCACCTTTACAGGAAAGACAGTTTATCTCACTTTGGCAAGCAACACAGTTTATCTCACTTTGACAGGAAAGACAGTTTATCTCACTTATACAAAAAGACATTTATCTCCCTTTACAAGAGACAGTTCATCTCTGTTTATCTCTCTCAGTTTATCTCAGCTACAAGAAAGACAGTTTTATGTCACCTATACAAGCAAGACAGTGTATGTCACTTCCTCAAGAAAGATAGTTCAAAAACCTTTACAAGAAAGACAGTTTATCTCGCTATTGACAGGAAAGACAGATTATATTGCCTAAAAAGACAGTTTATCTCATCTTTACAAGCAAGACAGTTTATCCCACTTTGACACGAAAGACAGTTCATGTCATCTTTACAAGAAAGGCAGTTCATCTCACCTTTACAAGCGAGACAATTTATCTCACTTTGACAAGCAAGACAGTTTATCTTACTTTTACAAGGAAAACTGTTTATCTCACCTTGACAAACAAGACAGTTCATCTCACTTTGACAAGAAAGACAGTTCATCTCACTCTTACAAGAAAGACAGTTATCTCCCTTTTACAAGAAAGGCAGTTTTGTCTCACTTTTACAACAAAATTTGTTATTTCACTTTGATAAGAAAATACAGTTCATTTCCACTTTTACAAGAAAAACAGTTTATCTCACCTTTACAAAAACCACAGTTTACCTCACTTTGACAAGTTCGTCTCACATTTACAAGCAAAACAGTTTATCTCACTTTTAGAAGAAAGACAGGTTATTTCACTTTTGAGAAGAAAAACAATTCATTTTATTTTTACACAAAAGACAGTTTATCTCACCTTTCTAGGATGTATGACTAGTGTTACGTTAAATTCATGTTGGTGGCAAATTTCCGGAAAGACGCTATTTCGAGTCTTGTTTCATGAAAGCTGTCTGACCACTCTGATCTAAGTTCCCATCATGAACTGAAGGTTGTCTAGAATAATATTTGTCGTGCACATAATGGTCACATCTATACAGATAATTGAAATATAGAATTAATATTACTGTTTCAAAGTCACTGACAGATTTTAATTTTGTACTCTCAGCCTTGAGTTATACTAGTAAGAAATGTTCTATTTTTCCCAATCATTGTCATGAGAAACTTAATGGAATGACAATAGATAATAACGTGCTTATCAAAGCTAAACATGATCATAAGCATGCACAGTCATGTTTAACAATGACAAGTCATACAAAATGCATTACCCAGGGCATCCAGTAAAAGTCAATCATATTTTTTGTTTCAATGGAACGAACTTGGGAATGAAACAACTCCCAACGCCAAAAACGGGGAGAAAAATGTATTTAATTGCACAAAGTCAGAAATCAACTTCCTTCAATAAAAAATAAAATAAAAGTGGATTGCCTGTTAAGTACTCTGTATTCTCGGGCATTTTTTTTTTCCACTTGAGAAAGTTTGAGCCGACTTCTATTGTTTTAACTAAAGGCATGCATGGTCACCAGAAAATGAAGGGGTCCCAATGCATGCCGCTTCCTCAAGCACAATAAAGTTTTGTGGATTTGATGCAAATATACGCAATCCCAATTAAAATGGTCACTCTAAGCACAATAGTGCTTTGGTGGGTCCCAATATCTGCATGCAGGCACTCCTAGCTTGAAATCTACAGATAAATGCCTATCGAGGTTGTGGGTCCATATATTTGCATGCCGCTGGTCACTTAAGCACAACGTTAATGATGTACAGCTTCATACATTATAGTGGTCCAAAACCAAAGACTCTTTTGTCTTTCATGACTGACGGGTTTTGGAAAGCCTCTGTTTCTACCAACCCACGGTCATTTCAAACAGAAAGTCTATTGTAAGGGGTGAGTGATGTTCATTTCAAGCTAACACACACACTCGAATTTCATATGACCCTAAGTCGGAGCTTTAGTACTCTGAAGTGTACAAAACCAAAGACTCTTGTCCTACCCACAACTTCACAGATGTCAATTATAGTGATTGACTCAATCAAAAATAGTGATTGATATAATAAAAGATATCAGTGGCCAATCACATTGCACACCTAAGGTCAGCCTTCAGTCAATAGAAAAAAACCATGTTCAGGGTTGACCAATTAGGGGGAGCATTGTGGTTATATTGTCAAACGTCACATACGTCAAAAATACATCTCCACCTCTTTTTCACATAAGGAATGAAGGGATTATTTAAAAGTACAAGGGAAAATTGAAGCTTTCATCTGAGTTCTGTGACCAGCAACAAAGGAACTTTGATCTTCAAACAAGTCCATTTCAAATGATCATGATGACATGTGGTATCTGGACAAGAGGAAGGGCGGCTATTTGAAGTGTATAGACATTAGAAACTACAAGAGTCTATCTTCCTACTGTATAGAAAGGACTAAGGAGGGAGACTTAAATCCAAATGTGGGGGGAAGATGTTGAAAAACCATTGGATTGCGTAATGGGTGGGGGCTGTTTGGGAGGTGAATTACTATTGAACTGTAGGAAGGGAACAGCCAAGAATACATAACCATGGTCACTCATGTCTTTGTAAATGAGAAGAGAGAGAGAGTGATACTAGTTATAGACACAGGGTAGGGAGGGAGTTTTCAAAAGCATGGAAAGCATGGCTTTGTTTGGTCTGGGATAGAGAGTTTTGCCGCAACTGGGGTGGCACACACTGTGAAAGCAATAAACTGGGGGGTGGGAGGGTTGGGGCTGTTTTCTTTCATCACGGGAATGTGTTACCTATGCACATTGGATTCCCTCATGGGATTAGCAAAGGTGGTTGGATTTCCTCTAGTATTAGTATTATAGTTCCATCATTTTATTTAGATGTGAGAATGAAATTGATTCCTTTACTAAATAAAGATATAATGATGTTCATTGAAACTCTACTACATAAAATTCAACACAGCCAACCACGCTATTATTAAACTGACTGGAGTAAAGCCTGACCATGCAGCCACGTCCCCCCCCCCCCCCTCACGCTCTATAACTTCAACCTCATCTTCTCTCTCTGGTAGAGAGTCTGTTACTCTCTACCAGTACCTTACTCACTACTCTATTACTCTACTACTACTACTACTACTACTACTCCTACTACTACTCTCTGCTCTACTACTCTCTCTCTCTCTCTCTACTCTCTCTGCTACTCTACTACTACTATTACTACTACTATTACTACTACTACTACTCTCTTACTACTACTACTACTACTCTATTACTACTACTACTACTACTATTACTACTACTACTACTATACTATTACTACTACTACTACTACTACTATTACTACTACTACTATCTCCGTCCTCTTAAATTTTTCTTTCTTTATCTTCCTCGTTCTCTTTATGTCTCCTGTTTGTTTCCTTTCCTCTTTCTCCCAATATAAACACGATGACAATAACAATAACAAAATGAATTGCCCGCTATGTCATCTCACTACTAGCGAAGATCAAAAACCAATCACAATAATCACAAGTACGTCGTTGTCAATCGCGGCAGCCTCGGCAGCAGGAGGAGAAAACTATCGGTGCCACGTGCTGAAGCCTCGTACACAGCGTAACTAGATTATTGACCCACATTGAGGTCAGCCGTGCATTATGATTACAAGACTTAACTTAAATGAATATGATGGCCAAAAGACAACGGAGAGACTTTGTAGTAAATTTACATCAATAACTTTCCGGATGGACTCCTGTCCGTGGAATGTCATAAAGTACATCGGCAGAGTCTGGAAACAGTCAAGCAAAGTGATCAAAGAGCTCCAGCCCTTCGACAGATTTTGTCTGGGGACAAAAACACAGCAAAACAAAAGCAAAACTTTAAAAATCTCCACAAAAAAAATGCCAACCAGTCAGGCAATGAACACTCAACTTTGGGTTCAGAGACCGACAACTTGTCCCTCGACCACAAAGTTCTTTACTTCACATTTATGGACAGGAAAGAAAAATTAATTAAATTAAAATTTTTAAAAACCTGATTATATCTATGGACACAAAAGAGAAACTTCAAAAAGACAAAAATGCATCATATTTGAAAAATGTTTATAAACTTAATTTTTCGTTCAAGAATGGATTCAAATCTATATGGGAAACGTTACTTTCAGTCCTAGAGTACTTATCATATTTGAAGAAAAAGTAACTTCATTCAATTGCTTTGAATGAAGGATGTCGTCAACCGTGAAGATCACAGTCAAAATCAAATACATACAGACTTCACTGCCGTGGCATACCCAGATTGGTTTCATTGTTTACAGACAGTATAGTAGATGTTTAAATTTAGATTTTGATATCTTTAAAATGTTTTTCCCACCATTGTCCTTTTATTAATATGGAAAGTGTATAATATAGTTTTATGCCCAGTATCAAATTTTCTTGAGGAATACATAGGGTCATGTGTTTTATGATGATTTCGACAATGATGATTATGATTACTCAAAAACTGACCACATATTTTTGTTTCAACAATGAACTACACAATAGGTTACCGGGTGCATTTAAGATGACATCAATGTACTCATAACAGTATTTGATACTTAAGTTAGCCGGGCTTTGCACTGCAGACCCAATGACCAGAAATGAAGGAATGAGTAACAATCAGAATACAAAGTTTTGTGGATTGCAGGCAAACCAATCTTTCCCCAATCAATTAAAATGCTCATTTGACCCAATAGTGTTTTCGCTAAGAACCTAAAGCAGGCTATTTGAAATCTACAGATAAAATATGGAGGCTGTGGGTGCAGTGGTTCCTGAGTTTAGAGCAAACAACGTTTGAGATAAACAGCTTCATACATTATAGATATATATAATTCTGAGTTGGTCGTTCTTTTAAAAAAAGCTCTTTTACCATGCCACTGATGGCTTTCATTTGAAGAATTGTTTTAAAAGAAGGGTCATTTCATTAAAGAAACTTTCATTGTTCCCCTGTCCTTGAGTAGAACTTTCATTACCCTAAGTGCCATTTTGACCAAATTTTATCATTGAAAAGTTAAAACGCATACCGGCTAACGTCATGGTGAATACTGACTCAATCAAATAATCATACTTGATATCACCCAGGGTATAACATATTATATTCCTTGAAAAAGACATTCAGAGGCTGACTGTATTAGAACAGGGACTTTCATAAAGACATCTAAAGCGTGACTGTATTAAAGTAAGTGATAATAATCAGACCTGGACAGGCCGACTAGTATGACAGTATAGTGACTTTACAACAGACATAAATATATTCATATTAATATTATATGATAACGAGTTTAAAATGTCTGAAATAGTTTACTTTAGAAGTAATGACTGTGCAAAGACATAGCATCATTTTGCCGTATTAGAAGTAAGTTGATTTCAAAACTGACCCACAGCGGCTGACTGTATTAGAAGCAGTGATCCAGAAAGTAGACATAAGAGGCTGACTGTATTACCTGATCCTGTAAAGGACTTTGAACAAGTGAAAAAAGACCCCATTAAAGAGGCTGACAGAACTAGAACCGTACTTTAACAACAGAATTAAAGAAGCAGACTTGTTTGAAGTGGGGGACTTTCCTCAGATTTCCAATGACATAAAAACTGACTGTATTAGAAATGGAGTGACTTTAAAAGACACAAAAGGGTGATTTCTTTTTAAAAATTCTATGATTTTAAAACCCACATCCACAACTAAAGTGATCTGTACTTTTCAGTAAGGATTTTCAATTTTGACATAAAAAGACTGTAAACAGCCTGACTGCTACTTAACGTGTACAGAGTTTTATGATCTGCACATGCAACCTATTAAGAACACTTTTCAACTGTTCACTTTGAGCAGACTGACTGTATTAAAATGCAAGCCTGACTCCTTTAACTTCAACTAAAGAGGATTCACTGTATTAGAAGTGATGTTAAGTACCAGTACCACTTATATTACTACTACTACTACTAAACTACTACTACTACTGCAGCTGCTACTACTACTACTACTATTACTTAGTAAGTGACTTTAAAACTACTACTACTACTATTATTACTAGCTGCTACTACTACTACTATTACTACTACTGCACTAAGTGACTATTACTACTAACTACTACTACTACTACTACTACTACTACTACTACTATTACTACTACTACTAGTAACTGACTTTACTACTAAAGACTACTACTACTACTGACTGTATTACTATTACTACTACTACTACTACTACTAACTAGACTACTAACTACTACTACTAGCTGCTACTACTACTACTACTACTGACTACTACTACTACTACTATATTACTACTACTACTACTACTACTACTGCAGCTGCTACTACTACTACTACTACTACTACTACTACTGCAGCTGCTACTACTACTACTACTATATCATTGCAGCCCATCTTGGATGGTTTGTTGACTTTATGATTGCAGCAACTTAAATCTTTCTTTTTTCTTAACTTTACTTCAGGATTTTGTTGAATGCGTGGGAACTTTTCGACACTTTCTGAATGAGTGTGCCTGGTGTAATAATTGTGAATGTGACTTTACAAAACCCAAAAATCATCCCTTTTATTGGCCAGTAAGTGCTTTGGGTCATGCTGAGGGTCAAGACCAAACTTAGAGCACCTTTGGGATGAATTAGACAAACGTGTCCGAAAAGTGAGTTGCCGTCCTAGTGTAACCGTGATCTGCATTTTAATGCTTTGGAGGAAGAGGGGAAAGCCATCCCAGTTGCTGACTGTATTGACAAGTGACTTTAAAAACCAGGACAAAAGAGGCTGACTGCTGTTCACACAGGCTATGGACTTTAAAAAAGACATAAAATTCAAAATTCAATGTTTTGAAATTGAAAAAGACATAAAGAGGCCTATGACTGTATTAAAAGACTATGCACTTCAAAAAGACATAAAGAGGCTGATCTGGCCCGAAGTAGTGACTTTAAAAAGACATAAAGAGGCTGACTGTATTAGAAGTCAAGTGAATTTAAAATGAATTGCATAAAGAGGCTGACTGTCATTAGAAGTAACTTTGTCCCTTTTGTATTTTTAAAAGAGATACTGATAATTTGAAATTTGACTTTAAAATGTTAAGACTACAAGAGAGGCTGACTGTATTGAACAGTGTATAAAATGATCTTTAAAACAAATTTTTTAAAAGAAAAAAGAGGCTGACTATTAAAGTAAGTGACTTTAAAACAGACATTAAGAGTTTTTGGCAGATACTACAAGTAAGTGACTTTAAAAAAAACATTTGGTGCTGAAAAAAATAATTATATTCATTTTAAAACATAAAGACATACCTATAAGAATATCTGACCATTCAATGGAGTTCATGGTTGTATGATGATTTCCAAAAAGTTATGACATCTCAAAGTTGAAAAACCATGCAATTTGCAAATTGATCACGTGATTTTTTTTTTGAATGTCACACAAGATGCTGACTGGACTTAATTAACATGATTTTAAAACAGACATAAAAAACATAAAAAGGCTGACTGTACTTAGAAGTAAGTGACTTTTCAAACAGACATAAAAAGACACAAAGAGGCTGACTGTACTTTGAAGTAAGTGACTTTAAAACAGACATAAAAAGGCTGACACAAAAGAGGCTGACTGTACTTAGAAGTAAGTGATTTTAAAACAGACATAAAAAGACATAAAGAGGCTGACTGTACTTAGAAGTAAGTGATTTTTAAAAAAGACATAAAAGACACAAAGAGGCTGACTGTACTTAGAAGTAAGTGACTTTTAAAAAGACATAAAGAGGCTAACTGTATTAGAAGTAAGTGATTTTCAAAAAGACATAAAAGGGCTGAATGTGTACTTAGAAATAAGTGATTTTAAAACAAACATTAAAAGTAGGCCTGGGCACTGATTGCTGCATAAAGGTTGGTCATGACCAACAAACCATCAGGATCAAAGCTATTAGAAGCACGATCATAAAGATGCAAAAATGCTCCATGATCAATGCTTTAAAAGACGCAGAATCTAGGTCAAAAGAAGCGAAGGCAAAGACGAAGCTGTCATATAGTGATAGTATTGAGGCACGGGGGATGGATTTGCTCTCTTTCCTCGGTTTTGGTTTAGTTTTTTCTTCTGTGTTTTTCTTTTCTCATCAAAGACAAAGTAAATGACTTTCATTCATTCTAGCGATCCTCTCCAGGCCTGACACTGCACAGTGTTGTGATCTGTACACGAGACCCCTATTTAGTGTCCATCTCCGATGGAGCTAGGTGTCAATCCATCTACTCGGACCAGGAAGGGTAAATTTTATCCGAAAAACACGAGAAAATTGTTCAGCCTGTTAAGACACGAACCCACGACTTTTTGGTTGAGAGGCAGACACACTACCTCTGGACCACCGTGTCCCCTTTCTATAACAAAACACTACTTACTTTAACACCTGCCACTTGGTCTGAATGAAGAAGCTGAGATAGGACCTCCTGTCGCAGATGACCAAAACTGACGATGGAATCATGGCTAATCGGTCTGGACCTGCTAAGAATGCTGGACAGTTTCCGTCCCTGTGTCAGGGCAGTAAAAGGCTTTAAAACAGACAGGTTCGTCCATACTAGGTCTGGTGGAGGAGACAACAATTAAAAACAAATGCTAACTTAAGAGGGAATCTTTTAAAAACCAGCAATGCCAAGAACAAAAAAAGACAAAATTATCCAAAGATTGATTCTTTATTATGCTGCTTCTAAAAGACATTCTATTTTTGCAAGAACAATTTTTTTCAGCTTTCCCATCGCTCCTCCTCAGGCATTGTCATTATCATCACCGCACTTTTGAACATTATTCATTGCAATGACTACATTGACATGTACTAGAAAAATGTTAAAAATGTTAATCTTTGTTGTTATGTTATACATGTTTTGATCTTGTATTGCTTAAATCAGGCCTAGTAGCAGTCAGGAATATAATTCTTGGAGGAGATTTTAGTAAATTTCAGGAGATTTTAGTAAAAAAATTTTTAGGAGACTTAACACTTATATGACATACACAGAGCAAAAACATCTCACATCGAAGACTAAAAAGAAAATAATATGTGTGTGACCTATGCCGGGTGGCTGAGTGGTTAGGCTGCTGGACTTGGGATCATGAGGTCCCGGGTTCATCACCGAATCCTGGCAAACATGAAAAAAATGTTCAATCTTTGAGAGAGAGACAGACAGAGAGAGATAATTCTTGGAGAGAGAGTATTTTTTTAGTATGACATACACAGAGCAAAAACATCTCACATCTCTCTCTCTCTCTCTCTCTCTGCTGGACTCTCATCTCTCTTCTCTCTCTCTCTCTCTCTCTCTCTCTCTCTCTCTCTCTCTCTCTTTCAGTATAATATCAACGTACTGAATAATAAAAATGAATAAAAGAATAATTAAAGTAAATTCAAAGAAAACAAAAACAATGCTAGGAAATAGGTAAACTAAAACATAAAATCTAAAACTGGGAAGAGAGAAATAAGAACAAATTCAAAACTACAATTACCTAGAAGTAATGATTAACTCAGAGGGAAAACTAAGAGAAAAAGCCAGCCAAAGAATCCAACAGGCAATAACAATATACAACCATCTAGGAAAGGTATTTGTAGGTAAACAAGAAATTGTCAACAAAAACCAAAATGGCAGTATACAGCACAGTTAATTGTCCTATTCTCCTCTATGGCAGTGAAACCTCGACCTTAGACAGTAGGGAATACAGTAGAGTACAAGCAGCTGAAATGAAATATCTTCTAAGAAGAGTAGTAGGGAAAACTAAATGAGACAAAATCAGAAACATAACAATAAGAGATCAAACCAAAGCAGATGGCATAAAAACTAAGATAGAAATAAATCAACTGAGATGGTTTGGGCATGTGAACAGAATGAATGACAATAGAAGAGCTAAATCAGTACAGTATACGGTGCTAAAATCTAAGGTAAAAGACCAAAAGGCAGACCTGTGGGAGAATGTAGGAAGAGGATATAAAAGAGGCACTAAAGCAAAGAAATTCATCCTTAACTGAACGAGACAGAAAATGCTAGGACAGGGTAGACTGGAGAAAGATCATTTCGGACATCTAAATCCATATACCGGAAGATAAAATAGGAACTGATAAAGAGAGAAAGCAAGATCCATTTACTGTGAAAAGCGCAATGGTGTGAGGTGTGAAAGTTGTGCCTGATTAGTGACATCGGTTGAAATGTGAAGCAGGTTTGGACTACCTAATAAAAGAGTGAAAGAAAGAAAAAGAAATAGGACCTACCAGAAGCCTGCACTACACCGACCTGAGTTTAGCACTACCTGAAATCTGGTTCAGTCTACAATAAAGCTTATAACAGAACAATAACAACAACAAAAATGGCAGATGAAAAGTAATGCAAGGACTGTCTGGTTTCTCTCTTTAAAATGTTTTGGGGTTTGATGTTTTTTCCTTATCTTATCTGTTGGTAGTCTAGTAGTTGGGCTATTGGATTTGACATCATGAAGTGTTGGGTTCAAATCCTGGCAATAGTATGTCTGATGTGCTCCTCTGGAAAGACGATGGAAAACATCTCCCCGCTCATTCCAAGGGTAAATAGGTGCCAGCACCAGCTAAATGGGTAGGGGAACCTGCGGACGACTAGCGTCATGTCCAGGAAGTGATGTTTTAACACCTGTTCCACTTCCATGCAAGAAAACCTGGATAAACTCCCGCTCTATGGGCCATAATGGCTTTGCGGAGATTCTCTGTGCACACACACACCACACGCCACACACACACACGCACACACACACCACACACATACACCACACACACACACACACACACACACACACACACGCGCGCACACACACACGCGCGCGCGCACACACACACACACGTGCACACACACACGCGCACACACAAATAATTATGAACCTGATAATATGACATCTTTTAGAGTTCAGCTTTTTAGAAAACAATTTTGCAGTTTCCCATGATCTGATGTCATCCCCGAACCAAAGTATGATCGTCTTGAACCTCTCAAGACTGGGCAAAATCTGCAGAGAAGATGTAAAGAGGATACATAAGAAAAATATAGAATTGTTTATAGTCAATTCACACTTACATGTAAGAAGGGACAGGGGGGGGGGGGGGGGACCTTATGAAGTGATTTTTCTGATGTAGAGTTTTGGTTCCTCAAGGTAACTCCTGTTAAACACAATATTTTTGTTACCTCTCTTTGTATCGTAATGTAATTTGCAGCCATCAATTTCGATTTGGGGCTGATGCACATGAGAAATATCAATTTGCTACCATAAAAATTAAGCATGTATTTTTTCCAATACGTGATTTTTTGCTTTGAAGTACCAAGAGTCCTGACCTGAACCCATGTGACTTTTTTCTGTGGGGTTTTCTAAAAGATCGTGTCTATCGGAACCCTGTGCCCCAAAGCCTGGATGAGAAAAACCCAAATATGACTTTTTACTCCATATATTAGTAAAAAGACAGATGAAAACTCAACAGGATTTTGATAAATAATAAGTATAATATGACATACTTTAATAATAATGATGCATTTATTGAGTGTCTCTCATCCACCCGAAATGCTCGATGGCACTTTACAGTAAAATAGCATTGACACAATTACAGATTATATAAAATGCACAGTAACAAAACAAACACCAACAAAATGTATGCTAGTTACAGTTTTAAAAAACACTAAAAGTTTAATAAAACAGCTTTTCAACTAAGAGGAACAAAAGTTCTCATAAAAAGTTCAACCTTAAGATTCTTTATTAAAAATTTGAAATGAAGGGCTGCATAACAATAATAATAATAATAATAACTTAAGCCAAAGATTCCTTCAACTTACTTCCTGTGGTAGTGTATTAAGCCCCGTGGCAAAGCAATGGCTGCCTTTTTGGTTTCTTGTGTCACAGCCATGGCATCGACTTCAGTGCTGGTCAGCACGACCTCAGTGGCGTTGTTGGGCACCAAATGAAGACCAAACATTCCAGTGGGTCCAATTCTGATGACACAAAGCAAATGCTGACGTAACAATTTTTCAGTTTGATTTGATTTGATTTTTACTCCACATTCACAACAAAAGTTATCTCAGGGTTTTTAAGTAAGAATTGTTTTCTAATTTTGCCAACGATGTCAGGGTTTTTAAGTAGGAATTGTTTTCTAATTTTGCCAACAATATTAGGGTTTTTAAGTAGGATTGTTTTCTAATTTTGCCTACGATATTAGGGTTTTTAAGTAGGATTGTTTTCTAATTTTGCCTACGATATTAGGGTTTTAAGTAGGATTGTTTTCTAATTTTGCCCACCATATCAGGGTTTTATTGTTTTCTAATTTTGCCCATGATATCAGGGTAGGAATTGTTTTCTAATTTTGCCAATGATATCAGGGTATTTAAGTAGGAATTGTTTTCTAGTTTTGCCCACCATATCAGGGTTTTTAATAGGAATTGTTTTTCTAATTTTGCCCACCATATCAGGGTTTTTAAGTAGGAATTGTTTTCTAATTTTGCCCACCATATCAGGGTTTTTAAGTAGGAATTGTTTTCTAATTTTGCCCACGATATCAGGGTTTTTTGCCAATGATATCAGGGTTTTTAATAGGAATTGTTTTCTAATTTTGCCCACCATATCAGGGTTTTTAAGCAGGAATTGTTTTATAGTTTTGCCCATGATATCAGGGTTTTTAATAGGAATAGTTTTCTAATTTTGCCCACGATATCAGGGCTTTTAAGTAGGAATTCTTTCTAATTTTATATCAGGGTTTTAAGCCTAATTTTGCCCACGGTACTTTTTACCTTTCTAATTTTGCCTGCACTACCCTGTAAAACAGGGGATCTTTAGAGTGCAGTGCACAGTGTTGTGACCTGTTCACAGGGCCTCTAATGTCATCCTCCTCTGATGGGACTAAGTGTCCATCCACCTACCTGGACAAAGCCAAAAAACTTGAGAAATGTTTTTCGGCCTGTCAAAGCACGAACCCATAACCTTTTGGTTGAGAGGTAAACACCGGACCTCTGAACCACCGTGTCCCCTCATCGAGTAATCGGAGAAGAAACACAGCAAGATGAGAGAAAGACGTAAAAGAAGGAAAGGTGGGAAACTTTTTCTTCATTGAAATTTATCGCATCCACCACATGCAGTAATGGCGTCCTGTGGTTAGGTTTGCCAGACTTGGGAGGATGGATTCCTGGGTTCCAATCCTAGCAGTACTAGGTTCTACGCTGTGCCCCTTGAAAAAGACAGTCAACACAAGTTTTCCCCAAGCAACGCAGGTGCAAGTAGGTGCCAACGACAGCTTTGGAAATAATAACCTGCGACAGACTAGCGTCCTGTCCACAGGGTGATATTATTATCACCTGTTCCTCCACTTATAGCTATAGAAACCTGGATAAACTCTAGTTCTATCAGCCGTAAGGGTCTTGAAGGAACTATACTCACCACATGCAAAGGAAACAGAAAAGATGAAAGATAGGCCAAAGAGGAAAAGGAAAAGCGTACGACCTACTCTAATAATGCCCGCCAACAACCCACATTTTAGACATGCGGACAACTCAATTACGCCAACAGCCAAACCTTGGAATCGTTGTTTCTTTCACATGGCTCTGGCTTTCGTTATTAGAATAGCAGGTCAGCTTCTTGAGAGACGTCACCACATTGTCTTCTATCACAGGAAGAGCAATGCTCACAAGGTGTGGATCGCAATGCACGTTAAATTTATCAAAGGTTGAAGGCGAGATGTCCTGAGAAAAAAACAAAGAAATCAAATTAGATAGATAAACACAGATATAATCAGTGATTATACAGAAAAAAGCCGAAAAAAGAGAAACTATCCAAGGCCACTTTTTCCACGTTGTACTGCCCCCATTCCACCCAGGACATCATGTATGAAAACAAAAAAACTTTGAATACTCTATTGTGTTGTTTTAAATTGAATAAACATAAGTATGGACGTACCTGTTTAACGATGAGGGAAATTTACAAGATTAAACAATAGTGTAGTCTTTTTTTTATTTAAAGGCAGCCACTACCAGATCTGCTAATCTTTTGGAGATCAAAGGGTAATCTCAACTGTATGAAACCAAAAGTTTTTGTATTTTTCATATTTATAATCTCAACTGTATGAAACCAAAGTCGTATTTTATATTTATAATCTCAACTGTATGAAACCAAAAGTTTTTGCATTTTTCATATTTATAATCTCAACTGTACAAAACATTTTTCATAAAATCGTAAACCAAAGTATATCTATAATCTCAACTGTATGAAACCAGAGTTTTTGCATTTTTCATATCTATAATCTCAACTGTACAAAACCAAAATCATATTTTTATATCTATAATCTCAACTGTATGAAACAAAAGTTTTTGCATTTTTCATAATCTATAAACCAAAGTCTCAAATCTCAACTGTATGAAACCAACGTTTTTGCATTTTTCATATCTATATCTCAATTGTACAAAAAAACAATAATAATAACAAATAAATTTTAAATTTTTGCATTTTCATATCTATAATCTCTACTCACTTTTTGCATTTCAATCCAACTATAAGACCTAGATTAATTTTCCAAATTCATAATACATGTTTCCTAATCACTAGAAGACCTAGAATGGAAACTGATAAAGAAAGAAATAAAGTTCAAAATAGAAGGTAGACTACATGTGAAAGTAAAAAGATACTTTACCAGACTATAAAAAAATTGACTTATGTGAGTTGTGTGTGTTATCACCTTTTATGTTTCTGATTAGTAGAGAGAGTTGATGTGTGTTATCACCTTTTATGTTTCTGATTAGTAGAGAGAGTTGATGTGAGTTATCACCTTTTATGTTTCTGATTAGTAGAGAGAGTTGATGTGTGTTATCACCTTTTATGTTTCTGATTAGTAGAGAGAGTTGATGTGAGTTGTGTGAGTTATCACCTTTTATGTTTCTGATTAGTAGAGAGAGTTGATGTGAGTTGTGTGTGTTATCACCTTTAATGTTTCTGATTAGTAGAGAGAGTTGATGTGAGTTGTGTGTGTTATCACCTTTAATGTGATTAGTGTTGATATCATCTTTTATGTTTCTGATTAGTAGAGAGTTGATGTGAGTTGTGTGTGTTATCACCTTTTATGTTTCTGATTAGTAGAGAGAGTTGATGTGAGTTGTGTGTGTTATCACCTTTTATGTTTCTGATTAGTAGAGAGAGTTGATGTGAGTTGGATTTGTTTGTTTTATTGAATTTTATCCTGTCCGCCATATGCGGTGAACTTAAAGTGAATTAAGAGGAAACAGCAAAATGAAAGAAAGACAAAGAGTAAAAAATACTGGAATATGGAAATTGTACATATGGAGCTCTTTATCTAACGGCAATCAGTTCTTTTAGAAAAAGTACAAGGACGAGTGACAAGGTTATTATTAAGAGAATAAGAACATGGTAATGTGTCATATGATAAAAGATTGAAATTTCTTCGATTCCCCTCACTAAAATACAGAAGAAAACGAGTGGATCTTATCCAATTGTATAAAATTGTTCATGGGTACCTTTGACAAAATATTATACTCTAAAGTATCCTCCCAAGATACTTACTGAACAACCAAATTATCAAACTCAAATATTTAAGACCAACCCATAGTATAGTATCAAACTCAAATACTTTAAGACGATATTACAAACATGAATATTACTAACAAACAACAAGTCATACAATGCCACAAAATATAAGTTTTCGACAACCACCCAATTATTGTGTGAACTGGAACAACAAGGAGACAAACGAGTGGAAAGGCAAACACAAGAAAAATTTGCATTGTGTGGCTCTACTTTTAATTATGATCTTTTCGCTTAATTTGACATTGCCATCAACTGGAAATCAATATTTCACAATGCATGCGAATTAATTAATAACATCCACATCTCTAAATGGTGACAATTTATGAGTATTACATCACAACACGTCCATGATGGGCAGTCGTATCGCACTCCCTCTCGATATAACTCTACGTCCACATGCCCTGCACAACCCCTTCTAATAGGTCAAAACAGCTGTCAGCATCTATCTCAGTTTATCAGTTTACCCTCATAAAAAAAAGACAGGGTTACGCCGGTAGAACAGCTTAGCGAAAACTGTACGCCAGCATCCTTAAGTCCATTAATTGCCGGTGGGATTTTGGTCGTTCCCCTAAAAGTTTTCAATGCATCAGGCAAGCCATCCACCAGCTAACAAGGAAGTGGATGTTCAACACATATACCACTGACAAGAAAAAGTGGATGTTCAAAACCATGAACTTTCAGGGAAAACTGACAACAGTTTCCTAAATCGGTTACTTGCCTGGCAGTTTGTCAATCCCCTTACTCCATGCAGCTACAAGTTTGGATGTTCAACACTGAACTAACAGTTTCCTAAATCAGTTACTTGCCTGGCAGGATTTTGTCACTCCCCTAATAGTTTTTGTCCATGCAGCTACATGGGACTGGATCTTCAACACATGAACTCATCAAAGTCACTGGATTCTAACTGCAAACATGTTCCTCTACAAAGTTATAACTCATCATCTACAACAACTCACTCAAAAACTACGACTCATCTCCAATCACCCAAGTTTCAGTAAACTCATCTGTTTACTCACAAAGTATAACTCATCTCATTACGATCAGGAAACTCACTGTTCCTCTACAAAGTTATAACTCATCTCATTACGATCAGGAAACTCACTGTTCCTCTACAAAGTTATAACTCATCTCATTACGATCAGGAAACTCTGTTCCTCTACAAAGTTATAACTCATCTCATTACGATCAGGAAACTCACTGTTCCTCTACAAAGTTATAACTCATCTCATTACGATCAGGAAACTCACTGTTCCTCTACAAAGTTATAACTCATCTCATTACGATCAGGAAACTCACTGTTCCTCTACAAAGTTATAACTCATCTCATTACATCAGGAAACAACTGTTCCTCTCCTCTACAAAGTTATAACTCATCTCATTACGATCAGTTGTTCCTCTACAAAGTTATAACTCATCTCTTAAATCAGGAAACTCACTGTTTACTCACAAAAAGTTATAACTCATCTCATTACGATCAGGAAACTCACTGTTCCTCTACAAAGTTATAACTCATCTCTTAAATCAGGAAACTCGACCTGTTTACTCACGAAGTTTTAACTCATTTCTCCTTCCAATTGTTCCTCTACAGTTATAAATCCACAGTTATCAGACTCCTGTTCCTCTACAAAGTTATAACTCAGGAGGTTATTCATCAAACCACGTTTTACACAACCATTATTCAAATCAACGATCTCGAATATATTCCTCTAAAAAGTTATAACTCTATGCTTAGTAACAATTTAGAAAACTCAATAGCACAAAAGGAAAATTCTCTAAGAAAAACTCTCTTAACCAAGTAAGACCAACCTGTTTACTCACAAAGTTTTTAACTAATCTCAAATTGGGCGTACAGTTACAAATCTAAACTCTGTCCTATATCTACGACTCGAAGGAAAAACTCGACTAAACTCAAAACATTCAACTCAAATCTCGAAACACTCGTAAACTCAAAGAGAAACACTCGGACTTAACTAAACTCAATAAAGGAAAAACTAAACTCAAAAACCTCTTAAGAAACACTCCTACTAAACTCAAAGAGAAACACTCGACTTAAAAAGAGACTAAACTCAAGAAACACTCGACTAAACTCAAAGAGAAACTCTACCAGACTAAAGTCAAAGAGAGAAAGAAAACTCAATGGTCACTCGACTATCAAAGTAACTACTCCATTGAACTTATCACAACTTATGGGTAACATTATATTGTAACATATATAAACTGAGAATGGAACACTGTTACAAATGTATAAAAATCAATAGGGTTAACAAATACACTTAACTTCAATTAAATGGAACCTTCTATACAAAAGGAAAATGAAAAAATCTCACCCAAGAGATGTTATCCATTACCAAACCTCTAAGTAAAAAGGTGAAATATAGTTTTAACACAAGGTTATCACAAATCCCCATTAATTCTGTAACGCATATTCAATGTGAAATGGAACACTGTTACAAATTATAAAAATCAAAGGGTTAACAAATATCCATCCTTTAATCCTCAATGGAACTCTTCTAGAACATTTGTTCTCAGTACAACTTTCAAATGAAGTGTTTACAAAAGCGTTATATGTGCTTTCATAATTTCTTAAAGAAATCTAATTAGTATAACGGTGAAAATTTTAAAACAACAGAAATCCCCATAAATTTACCTTAAACTCAAAGAGACAACCAATATCCATCCTTTAAAATCCTCAACCACAAATCTCAAGTCCTAGAACATTTGTTCTCAGTACAACTTTCAAATAAGCATTATATGTGCTTTCACAATTTCTTATAAGACACATAATAGTAAAATGAAACAACAAAAAATGAAACAGCAAAAATAAAAGTTCTAACAAGCAGAAAGCCAACTCACCAAGATCTTGAGGCCTTTTTCCTACATTGACGGACTAGTGACTAAACGCGATACGAGAAGTGTTCTGTCTTGAGGTGGAAAGCTGTCCGTATAGATTACGGACATGCAGCCCTTTTATTCACCAAAACCCACTGTATCCGATCATGCGTTTCTTGCATTCGATTGGATACTCATCTTGGCATGCAAGTACTGTGTCAATGGTAAAAGAATCACGTGCTAAAGGAGAGACTAATTTCTACCGCCAAAATCACTTTTCTGAATGTGTTTTTAATTAACCCAAACTACACCCGACTTTCACCCATGACCAACAGATAACATCTACTAAGAAAGTCTGCCTTGTTCTCCCAACTAAGACAACGAAACTCCCAACCATTAAGTTCCCTAGTACAACGCACACACACAGTTTAGTTTCCGATTCTTAACCACAGGGAGTAGTCTTCTCCGTGCAATTGTTCAATATATCGTAATAGCAACATCACAGGGGAATCTGAGGTGATTCCAGGTGGTTAACCTGTCAAGGGGGTAGAACTCATCTTCTCCGAGTATATCGTAATAGCAACATCACAGGGGAATCTGGATGATCAAGGAGTTCCGGATGATCTGACCAACAAGGGAAAATTTATGGGACGACGCACTCACACCCAACTATCTCAGTCGGTCACGTAAAGACAGCGACAGAAACCGTTTCTTACAGCGTTTCTAAAACCAAATTAAATACCAACCCAAGGGGCACAGGGATAAATTTTCACCAGTTAATAACATCTATGTATATATTAGAACACATTAGCAGTGATTTGTTATTTTGAATGAAATTTACCCCTAACCACCATGTACACTAATTTCATGGTGGTATAAGAGGTTTGGTCTCGTTGAAATTTACCCTGTTCACCATACGCACTGATGTGAGGATGAATTTAGAGGACACAGTAAGATGAAAGGAAAGAGAATGAGTGAACGTAAAGAAATGAGACCTACCAGCAGCATCCACAAACTGCCCACACAATCAAGAAGACGAGACAAGATAGAAGACAAAGGGACCCTACCAATAGCGCCCGCCAACCGAGCGAGAGCGAAAAAGCGTCACATGACTTTCACAAACCTCAAAGCCAAAGGCCTCCAAGATGTCCGAGGCCACGTCATCCTTAAAGCGAACCAAACGGGCGAAAGGACGTCCACAACTCTGAGGCTTGGGAGTCTTCCTGAATGTAATGCGTGACAGATTCCACGTTGGTGAAACAGGTGAATGCAGACCTGGAAAGATTGGCGTGTGCATTTTCCATGAGAAATATTTTCATAGCAGCTGCTACTGGAATGTGCACAGCGTTGAATAATGTCATAACAATAATATTGAAGCCCAATAGAAACAAAGGCAAGAAAAAAATACAAAGGAACAAATAATAAAAGATCTTTGGGTGTCAACAGAATCGAACTTGCGACCTCCTCATAGGCACCTATCGCCTTTCCGTGAAAAGATAGCGCACTGTCAACCAGATTGTTTCATCTCCTTATTCACGTTTGACATGCTCCTTGCCCCACTGTTTGTCTTTACTGAAATGTACACCAGGATGATGGCAATCATGTAAGTATTTCTTCTTTTTTTGTAAGCAGACGATTTTTTCTTTCTTCATAAACATTCACCCTGTCCACCCTGTATACAATGCAGTGATCTAAAGGTGATTTAAGACGAAGCAGCAAGTTGAAAGATCTATCTTGAAAGCGTAAAAAGGAAAAGAAAAAGGATCTACCAGCAGTGCACATTAACTGAAACTGTCAATGACTAGCCCGATAGAAAATAAGTTCCTCTAATTTCAGCTCCATGGGCTGTAATGGGCTTTAAAAAGAATTTTAGAATTTCCCTTTTACTTGGAAAAAAAAACAACATTAACTACCAAATCCAAGAAATTCCATTGTTATGGCTGAAGCACAGTGGAAGTCATGCTGGTATTAAATTAAAATTGGGTTCGGCATGCATGGGCTGGCCTGTGTGATAATGCACCAAGACAGATTCCAAATATGGATGCTCATCTTAGGATGTGATTTAAATAGACTTGATTAATTCCACTCCAGACTTGGATTAGCCATTCCACTCCAGGTGCAGCGTTTGCCTTCAATCCATCCCATCTAATTTTCATTCACATGACTCCAGTAACTCTCTCAACCCTAACGTCAATAACCTCAGCATGACTTCCGCTGTGCTTCAGCCATAACAATACATACAGAATAAAGCTCTTCCTTTATAGAAATGAACTCAAATTAGTCTCTCTCATCCCTTCTTGATTTGCACATTTTAAAAAAAATAAAAATTTTAAACATACATCGAGGCAACAAGACGGAATGCTAAGCCTAGGGTCGAATAAGTTAAAATTCGCCACGGGAAATTAGTGTGTGAACAATGGAAGCAAAATTAAAATAAGAGAAAGTTATTGACCATTAAAAAAAGAGTGTCGATTCCTCATTACCTTTTCTTTTGACTTTTCAACAAAAGCCAGTTGTCTAGCAAATCTGGCCACATGCCCTGCCTGTTGCAATGTTGACACACAAAATGTCCTGCAAATGATAATAATAAGCATTTGGAGGTGGGGGGGGGTGTGTTCTTTGTTCTTAATCATATTCGTAATAAACAATTTCATGAGCAGATCAAAAGTTGTTCTTTTTTATTAAAAACAACAGGAGAAAAACATGCAAATAAATGAAAGCTTAAAACACCAAACAACACACATATGAATGATGAGTACACACGTGACCGTTTAAATGCCTGCCACCATAATGCCTGTTTCGCCTAAATGCCTGCAATCTCAATGCAACCAATGTTTTTCTATATAAATTGCCCCTTAAATGCCCGTTTCAAAACCAAGATTTTCACCTAAATAAATGCCGAATCTCAACGGCAACTGCAGGTATCATCTTCTCCAAATTATCATAAAATACATCTGTAAATGATTAAAATTTCTTCTTTTGTTATCGTGTAATCCAATCGCTAATAGGGCTTATGCCCGTCAACAATGTGCCATGCATTGTAACCACCCTTCATTACATTGTAATGTAATACAAGATGACCAGTCTTCTCTTCATAACTCCACCCACTGTACCCAACAGTCTTTTGTCTCATTGGATCACTGGCTTGTCATTGGGCAATTAGAATTGACGTCTTCTGAACTCCGCTCACGACTCTTTCTTGATGTCGCAAGTGGCATAAAATAACCTGCCGTTTTTAATAGACTGGGCCCTCATTGCGATGAGGGACAAGGTGTGAACAGTTTTATTGCTTCCCTGTCTGGCATTGGCCGTATCCTTTGTGCCCTCTGGTCTTTGTGGTGAGCAATGGTCAACAGACCAGATCAAATAAAATGGGGCGTTGGAATACGGTTTTGTAAAGAAAGCCAGGTTTATGAAAACCACAAACAAGGGAGGTAAATGTTAAATTTCTGCACCATGCTCGATGAACTCACTTGCTGATCACCCCCCCCCCCCCTCCAACCAAATCAATCGTTGTTCCTGACTTATTTTACCCTAAATGCCCGCTTTCTCTGCTTGCCAAGCACCGGACATTTAGGCAATCACTACTGTATTACAAGGCAAGCTCTCCCGCTGCAACCCACAGGAGGTAAAACTAGTAAAGGAATGAGGGGTTCGACCTCAAGGCACGTCGAGTCGAGGGATGGAAGGGGAGATGAGAAGTAGTGGTAATTGTTATCAACAACTCTAAAAAAAATGCTTAAAAGATAAGAAAAGCAATGGAGGATTATTGTTTCCATGCCCCATACCCAAGGGACTGTAGATGATGATGCATGTGCCTAACACCAACAACTGTTTGCTTCATTAAAATTCACTCCATCTATCAACATATTCGATGACCTCAGGGCGAATAAAGAAGAAGAAGCAATATCAAAGATAGACAAGGAAAAGATTGAAAAGGAAAGAAGAAATTATAGAATTACCTGATAAATTTGCTTTTTATTTTACTCACAAAGTTGAAGTCATCTGTCAAAAGCTAGACACTTTTGATTATTACGAAGTAAAATCATTAAATGGAGAAAATTTCGATAATGAAACATTTCAGTCAGTTTTAAAAAATTTCATTAAGAATGTAATTTTGAAAGCCACCAAAAAAAGTCGTGAGCTTGACCCCCTACCAATTTCCATTTTAACGACCTGTCTAGACGAACTAGTTCTGACCATTACTTTGATAATCAATCATTCCCTACAAAATGGCATTGTACTTTCGGGTTTTAAGACAGCACATACAAGGCTACTTCTAAAGAAACCATCCTTCAACCAATACAATCTAAAGAACTACAGACCCGTTTCACACCTCCCTTTCGTTTAAAAAATCTTTAAAAAGTAGTTCCCCACCAATCCACAGCCCATTTAAAATCCTATAACTTAGTAGAGCACTTCCAATCAGCCAACAGAGAAAATCACAGCATTGAAACTGCTTTAATCAGAGTTTAAATGATCTTATAAGCAGTGATCATAAAAATTTATTTATTTTAGTAAGTCTTTTCGATCTTTTATCCGCTTTTGACAGAATTGACCACAACATTCTGGTGAGGAGGCATAAGAATGTATTCGGAATCAAGGGCCTAGCAATAACTAGCATTGAAATGGTTCAGATCATATAATGGATCGTTGACAAGACGTGGTTGAGAATGTCAAATCTGTTGACCACACCCTGAAATTGGGTGTGCCTCAGGGCTCTGTACTGGGCCCGGATTTGTATTCCTTTGGAAAGACACTAAACCCACACTTTGCTCTCTCGATCCAGGTGCAAATGGGTACAAGCACCAGCTTGAGAGTAAAAACCTGCAACCTTGTTCTCAAAAATACTAAAGAAAACCTTTCAATTTTAACCTGCCAGGGCTTTCAACCCAGCACCTATGACTAGGGTAGGGTGTGACAGCAGGACATCCCCTACCAAACACTGGGTTAGACTTCCATCTGGGGGAGGGGGTATTCATTGAAATTTACCCTGTCCACCATATGTGGTAATCTTAGGGTGAATTAAGAGGAAACAAGAAGATAAAAGATAGGTGAATGAGCAAAAGGAAAGAAGAAGGACCTACCCCCACCCAACATGTAGACTGATAAAACTGCCAGACTTGGGGTCCTGAGGTCCTGGGTTTAAATCCTTGCAATTGTATGTAATCAGATCATTCACATCATTCTGTAAAGCTGAATGTGGAAATTCATGGCTTGCCTTGCTGTCTAACAAAGACTTAAACTAAAAGCCAGAAGTCATGCTCTTGATAAAAACCTCCCACCCAAACAGGCAAAGGCACCTCCTTTTCCCACCCGCTTACCCAACGTACCAGTTGTCTTGTTGATGTAAATGTTGTCTTTCTTTGAAGCCCTGGCATGCTTAGGGCATTGTGTGATAATGCTGGTAAAGCCCTGCTCTGATTTCATCTTGAGGTCGGTGATTACCTGATGGCATACAAGAGAGAGAGAGACAGAGAGAGCAATAAGCACACATACAAGTACAAGCAATAGCAGACATGAAATAATATTACCGAGCAGGTAGTCCAAATCCCCCAGTCTTTTCATTCCCCACAGCACGAGACACGGATTTGGCTAATTTTCATTCATCTATATCTTTCCCCCTCTCCTCCCTACGACAAAGTAACGTAATATGGCTTATATCACTGTAAAGCTCTATTCGAGCTCTTTCCAACCATGTGTGTTGTGATAGGGAACATGTAATACAACACACTCTCATACTAGTCATACTCATAGTAAACTAACTGGGGTGATAAGAGGGGAAAACCAGTGGCGAGCCAGGAGAAAACAGCGTGCGAAAATCTCTCTCCCTTTCTTCGGATTGCACGCTTGCTCTATAAATGACAGTGTGCTCATATTGCTCAAATGAGGGTGTGCTAAAAATAAACTTTACAATGATGATACCTATTCCTCTCCAAGTTTTAAAGTTAGAGCAACTTACGTAAAAAAATTCTGAAAAAAACAAGCACACCACAAGAAAGCTCACGAATTAAATTTTGCACTTAGAATTAGAATAGAATGTCTTAGTAGTCATTAAATTTCTACTTTCCGAGTAAATGCGGCAGTGCTCTGTTTAACACTATCTCAACCAAAACCAATCACAGCCTTCTATTAGATCTCTAGTTCCCCAGACTGATTGAGCTGTTGTGTGTTCGACTCGGGTTATGTGTGTGTCATCGATTCAATGTGCAGAGACAAATTATGCCGTTCTTGCATTTTAAAAATATTTACATCCTTAAGTTAAAAAGCTGTTTCGTAGTTGTAGGACAGGCAGCAAAAAATTTGACTCTGTTCTCCGAATTCACGACTTTAAGTTAAAGAAGTATGAGCTTTGTGAAAGGTCTTTCTTTTTTAGATAGAGGAGTTTAATTTTTAAAGTTGGTGTTTTAGCCTGTATGAAAAATTTATCAAATTTTCAACTTTTTAAAATCATACCCAGTAATTTCTTTCAAATTGTCCTACAAAAATGATTTTGGTAGTAAATTTCTCAGAAATCAAAATTCCTTCCAGTGGTAGCCATTACTTTTCCATTACTTACACTTGAAATTTTGGTTTGGACTACAAGACAGAGGTGGAGTGGGTTTACCCCAAAACTCGAGTAACCTTTTCAACTTGCCGCCAGGGCTTGAACCCAAGGCCTGGTTTAGAGGCCAACATCTTGCATCTGGACCATGTGTCCCTCTTATGAGATGAGATACATGACAAAATTGTTTTGACTTTCAAACTTTTCAAAACTGAGGTGCAGTAAGTCTCCGTCAAATTACACGCTACTAAAATACATGATTCGTCATAATGCACTTTTTCATGTAACAGAATTTTACAATGCTAATTACCCCCTCAAAATACAACAGCTGGCTTGACTTCGCCAAAATGCAACAGGTTTTCGCAAGTCCGTCTGCAATTTGTTGCACTTAATGAATCGATTTATGTGAAAAATAAACTCGATACCATCTTCTTGCCTCATCCCAGTGACAAAATCTTTCATGCATGTGTCTGTCTGTGTATGTTATTATTGTTATGTGTGTGGCATCTAGATCTATGTTAACTATATGTGCACACATACGTGTGACACAACAACTAATGCAACTGCAAGTAGTCTTGGCTGTTTCAGCTGTGGTCACCTGAACCTGCCCCTTCCTCCCTGACTCAGTCGTCGGCAATGGTCTGTCAGTGTGTCAGACACAGACGCTCCGATCGACTCTCTCTTTGATCAAGGTGAGAAAATTTGAGAAAGGTCTCGTGTCGCTTTTGCCCATAGAGATTGTACTCCGTATCACACGCGTGTCAACCAATAAAAGTTACGTATTCCCAGTTGCTGAATGTCTTCACAATTCCACCCCTTCTTGGAGTCTTCAGTGAAACTGAGAGAAGAATGTAACAATCTATGAAAAGAGGTAAGGCCTATTTACATTTATAGGGTCTTGTCCTCAAACCAACTAACAACACAAAAAACCCAAATGATAACAAACGACTAACAAAACAAAAGCGTTTAATCTATTTCCAAACAAGTTTTGATTTGATTTGATTTACCCACATCCACAACTAAGGCAATTCAGAATGGCAATGTAAACAACTAAATACATGTAATGTGTTGTGTGGTGCCTGACTCTGTCAAAATGCACCTTCGCTAAAATGCACAATTTTTTTGTCATCCGTGGACCGTGCATTTTGGCGGAGATTACTGATACTACTGTACTTGTTTGACAGTGACAGCAAGAAGCATCAGCATTTTCAGACGTAAGTGAAATAGAACAATATTACACTTAGGCAGCTGCTAATGAGGTTTTGTGGCGCTGTTGGCCTAGTGGTTGAGTTGTTGGATTTGGGAACATGTGGTCCAAGCAACGGTAGGTTCGAATCGTGTACCTAAGGAAAGACATTAAACGACCAACTCCGATTTATATCACCAATATTTTGAAGGAAAAAAATATCACATAAACTCTAAACATAACCCTGTCTAGCCTACAGGATATTTTTTTCAAAGTAACGATTCGATCTTTGCTAGAGAAATTATTCATTATTTTTCCAAAAGAAAGTCTCAATATTTGTTTGACAGAGGCAATATGTCTGAACGTGGCTTTAGTACAACACATGTGTCATTATCGAATACACTCAACACCCGGTAAAAGTCCACAAAGATGATGTTGAGCATCTGCTTATAAATGCTTTAAAATTACTTTGATACTGACGATTGAAATATGCCTTGCAGTTTACTCAATAGGTTGTTCAATAAAAAATAGTAAGTTAAGTTCATTTCGGACATTTACGGCCCTCAGAGCTGGAGCTCATCCCCATTTCTACACCTTGAAGCAGAATAGGTGATAATTATCACCTCCTCGACAGGACGCTAGTACTGGTACTCATTTGCACCTGGGTCGAGTGTGGGAAAATGCGTGTTTAGTGTCTTTCTCAAGGAACACAATGTCAGACAAAGCATTGCTAGAATTCAAACCCACGACCTCATGATCCCAAGTCCGGCAACCTAACCACTAGGCCACTGATGCCGCAACCAAAAAAGAGACATGAAGTGAAACACGAATTGATTAGAGACCTGAATGATAGCACCTGGATCAGTGGTACCATTTCCTCCGTTACCGGCCTCTTTGGTAAAACATCTTTTGGAGATCAGCCATATTCCTCGACATGCCTTTGATTTATTTTCCTCTCTTTTGGCAGAAAACAAGCTTGTGATGAAGAGATGATGACGGCATAGCTTTCTCAGGTGGCAAAAATCGCCAGCCACTCGGGCGTACATCACATATGTGCGTCTCTAAGTGAGGCATTCATCCCTGAAAACTAGACTGACATTACTGACAAGCTCCACTGTGACCAGACAGTAATATCTGAAAGTAAAAAATGGTTACACCATTAACATACCTAATATCTATATCTATATATAAAACTACACACAAACTTTGACCACTCAAAACTCAGGAACTACTGTACCCACAATGTCTATATTTCGAACGTAGATTTCAAATAGTCTGCTTTAGGATCTTTGCGAATAAACTCTTGGATCAAATCAGTATTTTAATTGATTGGAAAAAGATAATTTTACCTGCAATCCACAAAACTTTTATTGTTACAAGATCTAATTTCTCGATTTCTGGTCATTACAATAAACAGCCTGCATAACTTTAGTATCGAATTCTACGCAAGTTATTTATCTAATTTGCATAGCATAGATGCTGTTTAATAAAAGATTTACCATTAAGTAAAATCTCTGAATGCTAAACCACAACCCCCTCCCCCCTTCCCATCCAACCCTTATTTTTAATAGAAAGAAAGAGATTAGATTTTTATAATGAACAGCTATTATTAGGCATATGATACAGCATTACTGCAAATTCAAACCTTTCTTTCCTTTGTTTTTCTTCTCCATGTATTTGCATTATAATATATAGATTTATTTGAATAATGAAATATAACGGCGGTAAACTGAATATTTGACCATATTCCTCCATCTGAGGCAAAGTTAGGTCCCTCTGGCAGCTCCCTCAAACAAAAATTACACTAGCAAATCATTCATGTCACCGGGACATCAATTCATTTCTTTCTACAGATCGTTAGACTAATATCGGGACATCTATAATTAATGAATATATATCTAGATTAAGATAATACATAAATTCATTCAATTCTTAAAGGCCTAGGTCTAGGTATATCTTAGACTTAGCGTAGAGATTCTATAGTAGATCTAACAGATCTACATATATGAAGTACATTGTCATAAGTTGATCAAGTGCTTGGTTCAAATTGACACTGTTATAACGTAGGCGAGAGGGATGAAATTACTGACGGCAATTGATATATATGCGTTCAAGTAGCCATGTAGTCTCTCAAGGGTACTTCGTTGAATCAGTAATTTACATTGTTCTAGATCTAGAATCTAAATGCAGTGATCTCAGGATGATTTAAGAGGAAACAGCAAGATGACAGATATTAGACCTAGATCTAAATCTAGATCTAGATCATCTAGAATCTAGATTCTAGATCTAATCTTTTCCCATACTTTTTTAATTCAATTAATTCAAATTATACCTCTATATAGATCTAGATCTAGGTCTACATAGGTCTAGATGTGTTGTCCTCCAAAAATACAGACTTGAATTTGATGCAACTTCCTAGATCTAAATTTAAAACTAACTCACTCTGTGACTGGGTTTGAACCACGTTTTTATCAAAACTATAAATTGTAAACACAACATTCGACACAAGTTTACCGGGAAATGAGAAAATAGGGAACACTTTAATAAAAAGGTGAACTACTCTTAAAAAAGTTCTTCAATTTTTGTGTAGAGAGTGACTTCCTGTAATGCTAACGATAAGGTGCGACAAAGCATATTTGGTCTGGTGCCCCTTTTGTCGGTTTAGTTATCTGTGTTTTCGTCCCGTTTTTGGTCCCTATAAAGCTATTAAATCTAAAATCTACATTCTTTATAAAATGTCATGATAACATATCCACAACTTTTTCTATGACCCCATCTCAAGGTCTAC
>JAXRKP010000009.1:667500-722500 GCA_037039925.1 Doris montereyensis | reverse complement strand
TGTATATTACGTATCATGTGTTTATGGGTGCACATATGTATGTGTATATGTATGTATGTTTGTATGTATGTGTGTATGCATGTATGTATGTTTTGTATGTATGTATGTATATGTGTATGTATGTATGTATGAATGTTATGTATGTATTATGTATGCATGTGTGTGTGTATGTATGTATGCATACGTATAATGTGTTTATGCATGTTTTGTATGTATGTATGTATGTATGTATATGTGTATATATGCATGTATGTACGAATGTTATGTATGTATGTATTAAGTATGCGTGCGTGTGTGTGTATGCATGTATTCATGTATGTATGTATGTGCATAATGTGTTTATGTATGTTTTGTTTTTATGTATATATGAATGTATTATGTATGCATATGTGTGTATGCATGTATGCGTATAATGTATTTATGTATGTTTTATTTATGTTATGTATGTTTGTATGTATGTTATGTATGTATGCTATGTATGTATGTATATATGTATGTAAATATGTATGTATGTATGTATTATGTATGTATTATGCATGCAAGTGTGTGTGTATGCATGTATGTATGCATGTACTTATGTATGTATGCATGCACTTATGTATGTATTATGTATGCCTGTGTGTGTATGTATTGTACATGTATTTATGTGTGTATGTTTTATATAGACCTATAAATTTATCTACTGCTATTCATATTTATTTATTTTTGTTATTACCTTTTTGACTACTCGTTATAACGCCTTTCCCTTTACAAAGCCAAGTTATTACTGACACAGCAGTTGCCGATACTACGAGGTTTGAGCGGATTTCATGTCCTCGGTCATCTCTCTGGAGAGGGGAAGACTCAATAGTCCAGAGGCAAGGTGTCGGTCTCTCATCTCAACCCAAAGGTCTTGGGTTCAAGCCCTGCCATCGGTTGGACATTTTTTTCGATTTCTCTCGAGTATAATATAATCACCCCCCCCCCCTCCACCCCCCCCCTCGGTTCAGGTAGGCGGATCAACACCAAGTCCCATCTTAGCTGGACGATAAACCGAGGCCTCGTGTACAGATCACAACACTCTTTCTTTCTTTCTTCTGTCCGTTTCCCATTCTACCTTTCGGTATATCAGTTCAGACGCCCGAAATGATCTTTTTCCAGGATGCCCTGTCCTTGCATTTTTTGTTTCCTTCCGTGAAAGTTAAATTTCTTTGCCTCTTTTATATTCTTCCCACTTTCTCCGATATCTACCTTTTGGTCTTTTACCTTGAGCTTTAACACTGTATACTGATTTAGCCATTCTATTGTTATTCATTCTGTTTACATGTCCAAACCATCTTAAATGATTTGTTTCTATCTTTGTTTTTATGCCATCTGCTTTCGTTTGATCTCTTATCGTTGTGTTTCTGATTTTGTCTCTTTTAGTTTTCCTTACTACTCTTCTTAGATATTTCATTTCAACTGCTTGTACTCTACTTTATTCTCTACTGACTAAGGTCCGAGTTTCGCTGTCATAGAGGGGAGTAGGACAATAAACGGTATTGTATACTGCCGTTTTGTTTTTTGTTGACAATTCTGGTTTACCTACAAATGCCTTTCCTAGATGGTTATATATTGCACTTGTCTTTTGAATTCTCTGGCTGATTTCTTCTCTTAGTTTTCACTCTGAGTTAATCATTACTCCTAGGTAACTGTAGCTTTGAACTAAATTCTCACTGCCCAATTTAGGATTTTGTGTTTTAGCTTCCTTAGTTACTAGCATTGTTTTGTTTTTCTTTGCATTTACTTTCACTCCTGTTTTAATTAGTTCATTGTTCGTCATGTTCATATTCGACTGAAGACCACTTTCTGATATTCCAAACAGAACTAAATCATCGGCAAATGAAAGCATTGATACATTTACTGGTTGAGCTTCCACATACCTACATTCAATTAATTCATTTTGAGGTTGCCTTTGTGACTGAATCCATAAATGTGATAAACAAAAGAGGACTTAGCATACAACCTGTCTTACTCCTATAAATCAAATCAAATCAAATCAAATCAAATCAAATCAAATCAAACCAAATCAAACCAAATCAAACCAAATCAAATCAAACCAAATCAAATCAAACCAAATCAAATCAAATCAAATCAAATCAAATCAAATCAAATCAAATCAAATCAAATCAAATCAAACCAAATCAAATCAAATCAAATCAAATCAAATCAAACCAAATCAAATCAAATCAAATCAAATCAAATCAACTCTTTTGACACGTCACTTGCCTCACTGTTTGTCTTTGGCTCAGGGGAGCATTGTGGGCAGTGCTATCGCCACGAAGATGTTTGCAGGTCGTGACCCTGACACTGGGGACAGCGTTGACCAGAGCGCAGCTGATGACAACCCGTGTAAGAAAGAACTGGACTACTTTCTGGAGTGCGCCAAATACACACAGGACCCCGCTTACTGTAAAGGAGCATCCGACGCGCTCAAAAGATGTGCTGATAGTAACAGAGGTAGGTTTCCACTTCTTTATGTCGGTCTGTCTGTCTGTCTGTCTGTGCGTCTGTCTGGATGGATGAATGAATGAATGGATAGGTGTACTTATGTACACAATACATACACATACATACATGGATACATACACACATACATACACTCATACACACATACATATACATACATGTATACACACATATACCCCAGTACACATAAATATACACATATAATTACACACACACATATACACACATTCCTTCATAAATACATGTACAATTATATACATAGATACATAGATACATAGATACATAGATACATACATACACACATACATACATACATACATACATACATACATACATACATACATACATACATACATACATACATACATACATAAAAACATACATACATACATACATACATACATACATACATACAAATACATATGTACGTACGTACGTACCTACATATATACATGTATATCGTGTATTCACGGATATCAGTAACACTACTGCTTGTTTCATCAACAGATTATTTTGCAGACGATCAAAGTTGAAAGCCACCAGATGGAGCGATGAGCCTGGGGCGAGGCGAGCTTACTAATTAGTTAGTAAGCTCGCCTCGGCCTGGGGATATGCCGAGTCAGAGCGACTTTTCACCCGTCTGCTGTTTCAATAATGACATAATGATGCATGTCTATAATACATCTAACGAGCGCGACGGATTGTCGCATTTCTTCTACTTGGGTTTACATGTACAATTAACACTATCATTTTTGGTCCTATTTCTCGTCACCAAACCTTTCTTATTATAAAATAAATTCAAGCAACAACCAAACCCGCCAGTCAAAGAACCATAGGTATCTACATCTATATCTACATCTACATCTACATCTACATCCAACGTTATTCACATCAATGTTAAAACAAGAATTAAAGCCATCGCTCTGAAAGAACAAAAAGTCTTCAAGTCTTCATTTTTTGTCCGTTGAAAGTTTAATCGATCATTTGTGAGTCCGCTATTAGCATTTTATCGAAACCTTGATTGCCACATTTATCAACTTATACGAATGGAAGGAACGAAAGAAATTGTACACACGTACCTATTTTGGGACTCCACCGAACGGAAATATTCTCATGTGAGAAAGCTTCATTGACATTAACAGCGAGTTATTCTCTGATGATTTCGATAAAGGCTTTCTTAAATTCGTTATAAAACAGAATTCGTTTCTCAATTTAGATGTCAAATAGTGACATTTCATCAAATGTCTCTCTATTTTAGGTAAACAAACAGTAAGTCCTATTGCATGAATTAAGCATTCGGTGTGTTCTCTTACATGTCCTTACACCAGATAAACATACAGCATGTCACCTTACATCAAGTAAAGATACAGCATGCCACCTTACATTAGGTAAACACACATCATGTCACCTTACATCAGGTAAACACACATCATGCCACCTTACATTAGGTAAACACATCATCATGTCTCCTTACATCAGGTAAACACCCATCATGTCCCCTTACATCAATTAAACACATAGCATGTCCCCTTACATCAGGTAAACACACAGCATGTCCGCTTACATCAGATAAATACACAGCATGTCCCTTACATCAAGTAAACACACACGATGTCCCCTTACATCCGATAAACACACATCATGTCACCTTACATCAGGTAAACACACATCATGTCACCTTACATAAGGTAAACATACACCTTGTTCCCCTACTTCAGGTAAACACACATCATGTCCTTCTACTTCAGGTAAACATACAGCATGTCCCCCTAATTGAGTTAACGCACAGCATGTCCCCTACTTCAGGTAAGCATATATCATGTCCTTCTACTTCAGGTAAACATACATCATGTCCCCCTACTTCAGGTAAACACACATCATGTCCTTCTACTTCAGGTAACATACATCATGTCCCCCTAATTGAGGTAAACGCACAGCATGTCCCCTACTTCAGGTAAACATACATCATGTCCCCCTACTTCAGGTAAACACACATCATGTCCCCTTACATCAGGTAAACACACATCATGTCCCCTTACATCAAGTAAACATACATCACGTCCCCTTACTTAGGGTAAACACACAGGCATGTCCTCTTACATCAAGGAAACACAGAGCACGTCCCTAACATCAGGTTAACACACAGCATGTCCCCTTGCATCATTGCATCAAGTAAACACACATCACGTTCCCTTACCTCTGGTAAACACACAGCATGTTCCCTTACATCAGATAAACACACATCATGTCCCCTTACCTCTGGTAAACACACAGCGTGTTCCCTTACATCAGATAAACACACATCATGTCCCCTTACATCAGGTAAACACGCATCATGTCCCCTTACATCAGGTAAACACACATCATGTTCCCTTACATCAGGTAAAAACACAAAATATCACCTTACGCCAGGGAAACATACACCATGTCACCTTACATAAGGTAAACACACACCATGTCCCCTTATATCAGGTAAACACACACCATGTTCCTTATATCAGGTCAACACACACCATGTTCCCTTATATCAGGTAAACACACACCATGTTCCCTCATATCAGGTAACACACCATGTTCCCTTCTATCAGGTCAACACACACCATGTCCCCTTATATCAGGTAAACACACACCATGTCCCCTTACATCAGGTAAACACACAGCATGTCCCCTTTGTCAAATAAACACACATCATGTCCCTTGCATCAGGTTAACACACAGCATGTCCCCTTATATCAGGTAAACACACACCATGTCCTTATACCAGGTAAACACACAGCATGTCCCCTTATACCAGGTAAACACACACCATGTCCCCTTATACCAGGTAAACACACAGCATGTCCCTTTATATCAGGTAAACACACAGCATGTCCCCTTATATCAGGTAAACACACATCATTTCCCCTTACATGAGGTAAACACACAGCATGTCCCCTTATATCAGGTAAACACACACCATGTCCCCTTATACCAGGTAAACACACATCATGCCACCTTACATCAGGTAAACCCATCATGTCTCCTACATCAGGTAAACACCCAGGTAAACATGTCCCCTTACATCAATTAAACACATAGCATGTCCCCTTATATCAGGTAAACACACAGCATGTCCGCCTTATATCAGATAAATACACAGCATGTCCCTTACATCAAGTAAACACACACGATGTCCCCTTACATCCGATAAACACACATCATGTCACCTTATATGATGTAAACACATTTCATGTCATTATATGATGTAAACACACAGCATATCCCCTTATATCAAGTAAACACACATCACGTCCCCTTACATCAGGTAAACACACAGCATGTCCCCTTATATCAAGTAAACACACAGCATGTCCCCTTACCAGGTAAACACGCACCATGTCCCCTTAGATCAATTAAACACACACCATGTCCCCTTAGATCAATTAAACACACACCATGTCCCCTTACGTCAATTAAACACACACCATGTCCCCTTACATAAAGTAAACACAATATGTCCCCTTACTTCAGGTAAACGCACAGCATCTCCTTTTACATCAGGTAAACACACAGCACGTCCCCTGACATCAGGTAAAACATACAGCATGGCCCCTTACTTCAGGCTAACACACAGCATGGCCCCTTACCTCAGTAGAACACACAATATGTAACCTTACATCAGATGAACATACACCGTGTCTCCTTACCTCAGATAAACACACACCATGTCCCCTTACCTCAGATAAACACACACCATGTGCCCTTACCTCAGATAAACACACAGCATGTCCCCTTACCTCAGATAAACACACAAAATGTCCCCTTACATCAGATAAACACACAGCATGTCCCCTTACATCAGATAAACACACAGCATGTCCCCTTACATCAGATAAACACACAACATGTCCCCTTACATCTGATAAACACACATCATGTCCCCTTACATCTGATAAACACACAACATGTCCCCTTACATCTGATAAACACACAGCATGTCCCCTTACATCTGATAAACACACAACATGTCCCCTTACATCTGATAAACACACAACATGTCCCCTTACATCTGATAAACACACAACATGTCCCCTTACATCTGATAAACACACAGCATGTCCCCTTACATCTGATAAACACACAACATGTCCCCTTACATCTGATAAACACACAGCATGTCCCCTTATATCTCATAAACACACAGCATGTGCCCTTACCTCAGATAAACACACACCATGTCCCCTTACATCAGATAAACACACAGCATGTCCCCTTACATCAGATAAACACACACCATGTCCCCTTACATCAGATAAACACACACCATGTGCCCTTACCTCAGATAAACACACACCATGTGCCCTTACATCAGATAAACACACACCATGTGCCCTTACATCAGATAAACACACAACATGTCGCCTTACATCTGATAAACACACAGCATGTCCCCTTACATGAGATAAACACACAACATGTCCCCTTACATTTGATAAACACACAGCAGGTCCCCTTGCATCTAATAAACACACAGCATGTCCCCTTACATGAGATAAACACACAGCATGTCCCCTTACATCAGATAAACACACAGCATGTCCCCTTACATCAGATAAACACACAGCATGTCCCCTTACATCAGATAAACACACAACATGTCCCCTTACATCTGATAAACACACAGCATGTCCCCTTACATGAGATAAACACACAACATGTCCCCTTACATCTGATAAACACACAGCAGGTCCCCTTGCATCTAATAAACACACAGCATGTCCCCTTACATGAGATAAACACACAGCATGTCCCCTTACATCTGATAAACACACAGCATGTCCCCTTACATCTAATAGACACACAGCATGTCCCCTTACATCTGATAAACACACAGCATGTCCCCTTACATGAGATAAACACACAACCTGTCCCCTTACATCTAATAAACTCACAGCATGTCCCCTTACATCAGATAAACTCACAGCATGTCCTCTTACATCAGATAAACACACAGCAGGTCCCCTTACATCAGATAAACTCACAGCATGTCCCCTTACATCTAATTAAACACAGCATGTCCCCTTACATCAGATAAACTCACAGCATGTCCCCTTACATCAGATAAACTCACAGCATGTCCCCTTACATCTAATAAACACACAGCATGTCCCCTTACATCTAATATACACACAACATGCCCCCTTACATCTAATAAACACACAGCATGTCCCCTTACATCTAATAAACACACAGCATGTCCCCTTACATCAGATAAATTCACAGCAATTCCCCTTGCATCTGATAAACTCACAGCATGTCCCCTTACATCAAATAAACACACAGCATGTCCCCTTACATCTGATAAAACTCACAGCATGTCCCCTTAAATGAGATAAACACACAGCATGTCCCCTTACATCAGATAAACTCACAGCATGTCCCCTTACATCAGATAAACACACAACATGTCCCCTTACATCAAATAAACACACAGCATGTCCCCTTACATCAAATAAATACACAACATGTCCCCTTACATCAGATAAACACATAGCATGTCCCCTTACATCAGATAAACACACAGCATGTCCCCTTACATCAAATAAACACATTATGTCCCCTTACATCAGATAAACACACAACATGTCCCATTACATCAGATAAACACACAGCATGTCCCCTTACATCAAATAAACACACAGTATGTCCCCTTACATCAAATAAACACACAGCATGTCCCCTTACATCAGATAAACTAACAGCATGTCCCCTTACATCTGATAAACTCACAGCATGTCCCCTTAAATGAGATAAACACACAGCATGTCTCCTTACATCAGATAAACACACAGCATGTCTCCTTACATCAGATAAACACAAAGCATGTCCCCTTACATTAGTAAACACACAGCATGTCCCCTTACATCAGACACACACAGCATGGCCCCTTACATCAGACAAACACACAGCATGTCTCCTTACATCAGATAAACACACAGTATGTCCCCTTACATCAAGTAAAGACACAGCATGTTCCCTCCCTCAAGGTAAACACAGAGAATGCTCCCTTACTCACAGTAAACACACAACATGTCCCCTTACTTTAGGTTAACACACAACATGTAACACACAACATGTCCCCTTACTTTAGGTTAACACACAACATGTCCCCCCACTTAAGAAAAACACTCAGCCTGTTCCCTTACATCAGATAAACACACAGTATGTCCCCTTACATCTGGTAAACAAACAGTATGTTCCCTTACATCAGATAAACACACACTATGTCCCCTTACATCAAGTAAAGACACAGCATGTCTCCTTACATCAAGTAAAGACACAGTATGCATGGATATATATAAGTATATATATATATATATGTATGTATGTATGTATGTATGTATGTATGTATGATGTATGTATGTATGTATGTATGTATGCATGGATATATGTAAGTATGTATGTATGTATTTATGTATGTATGTATGTACAGATGTAATCATTTATGTATGTATGTATGTAAGTATGTATATACAGATGTAATCATTTATGTATGTATGTATGTATGTATGTACAGATGTAATCATTTATGTATGTATGTAAGTAAGTATATATGTATGTATGTAATACTCACGTTGGTATAAAAAAAATCACTGCAAGTGTCCGGAAACAGTAGCAGTAAGTAGTAGTGCTCTCAAAGAAAGTTGTCTATGGCTAGGGGGGGGTTGTAGAAGCACATACATTTTTACACACACACACACAGACACACACACACACATATATATATTTAGATATATATATATATATATATATATATATATATATATATATATATATTTATATATATATATATATATATATATATACATATATACAGGACAATATGGCCAAGCAAAACTGAATCATAATGGTAATTGAATATTATAAAGTTTTATTTTATCTCTAATGATGTCATTCTCAATACAAATAAAAAACATATTACAATGAACCTACAAATTGATCAGATCGATATGAAAATTAAAGACCGAATTTGTGATGATACGCGATACACAACTACTTGTTTAATCAAAAACTTTCCCTACTCCACCAAATGCGGTGATCTCAGCTTGGTATAAAATCAATAAAGAAAAAAATTAGATGATCGGAGTAAAGACTGAAATGGTTCCCCCTCTCCTCTCATGTATGTATGTATGTATGTATGTAAGTATGTATGTATGTATGTATGTATATATGTATGCATGGATATATGTAAGTATCTATATATGTAAGTATGTACATATGTATGTATGTATGTATGTATGTATGTATGTATGTATGTATGTATGTATGTATGTATGTATGTATGTATGTATGTATGTACGTATGCATGTATGTATGTATGTACGTAAGTATGTATGTACGTAAGTATTGATATATGTAAGTATGTATGTATGTACAGATGTAATCATTTATGTATGTATGTAAGTATGTATGTATGTATGTATGTATGTATAATACTCATGTTTGTATAAACGAAATCACTGCAAGTGTCCGGAAACAGTAGCAGTAAGTAATAGTGCTCTCAAAGAAAGTTGTCTATGGCTAGGGGGTTGTAGAAGCAGATACATTTTTACACACACACACACACACACATATATATATATATATATATATATATATATATATATATATATATATATATATATATATATACATGTATACATACACACACAGAGACACACACACAGACATACATAAATACATACACATAAACATGCATACACATACACACAGACATTGTAACAGTCTCGAATCTTGATATAAAAAGAAAACCATGGCTGTTATCAACCAACATATTATTATAATATAACATTTGGTATCAAATATAAATCCAAACGAATAACAGGAAGTTGACCAAACAAATCAGTATGGCCATGTTTCAGTAGTTTCTCAGTATACCTTGTGGGCATGTTTCACAGCGTAGCCATGTTTCAGTAGTTTCACAGTTTTAACTGTGTAGCCATCCTTCACAGTGTAGTCATATTTCAGCAGTTTTAAAGCGCAGCCACGTTTCACAGAATATTGCGTAGCCATGTTTTACAGTGAGACCATGTTTCCCGGTGTAGCTGTAGCCATGTTCCACAGAGTAGCCATCTTTTACACAGTAGTCATGTCCCATAATGAAGCCATGCTTCATAGTATACAGTATAGTAATAGTTTACAGTGAAGCCATGTTTTAAAATGTAGCCAAATTTCACAGTAGGGGCATGTTTTAAAAGTGTAGCCAAATTTCACAGTAAAGACATGTTTTAAAGTGTAGCCAAATTTCACAGTAAAGACATGTTTTACAATGTAGCCAAATTTCACAGTAAAGACATGTTTTACAATGTAGCCAAATTTTTACAATGTAAAATTTCACAGTAAAGACATGTTTTACAATGTAGCCATATTTCACAGTAGAGGTATGTTTTACAATGTAGCCATATTTCACAGTGTAGCCATTTTTAATTATTTATACTGTGCAGGCTGATTTCACACAATGTAGCTATATTTCACAGTGTAATCATGTTTCACAATATATTTATGGCCATGCTTCACAGTGAAACCATGTTTCACTTCAGTGTAGCTTTGTTTAGCCCCGCCTTAATATATACGGTATACAAACAGTAAATACGTATACATATGTACATATATATATATATATATATATATATATATATATATATATATATATATTCACACACACATACATATGTACATATATAAAATTACATACATACATATATATATATATGTACATAAACACATACATACATACATACATACATACATACATACATACATACATACATACATACATACATACATACATACATACATACAAACATGTATTATCCATAAATAAAACAGATAAATTATAGATATAGCAAACCATGAAGGCTCTCTGTAAAAAAAAATCTTTCGCATAAAAACAAAGTATTAAGCGTTAGTACATTAATTTGAATTGTGTTTCCTTTGCAATCATTTCATTGAAATTTACCCCATTCAGCATTAGGAGGTGGTGTCAGAGAGAATTGAAAGGAAACAACAAGGTGATAGATGAGAGAGAAAGGAGTAGGAACCACTACCAGTGGCACCCATCAACCCCCTCCCCCCCCCCCCCCCACCCACCCACTTCCCTTGACAGTTTGACAACATCACTTGTCAAATACACTCACAAAATTTTAATGTAAATCAGGACAAGATAAAGAAAACCCATTTAATAATAATAATAATAATAATAATAATAATAATAATAATAATAATAATAATAATAATAATAATAATAATGATGATAACGATGATGATAAATAATAATAATGATGATAATAATAATAATAATAAGAAGAAGAAGAAGAAGAAGAAGAAGAAGAAGAAGAAGAAGAAGAAGAAGAAGAAGAAGAAGAAGAAGAAGAAGAAGAAGAAGAAGAAGAAGAAGAAGAAGAAGAAGAAGAAGAAGAAGAAGAAGAAGAAGAAGAAGAAGAAGAAGAAGAAGAAGAAGAAGAAGAAGAAGAATTTTAATAATAAGAATACTAATGATAAACATTTATAGTGTTTATTCCAAAAACGGAGGCATTTGTAAAGAAATGATATGTGTGTTTTAACATTGATCAAGCTTTGACACCAAACACTAAAGAGAAAAAAAAAAGGTCTTGAAAAAATAAAATGGCCTTACAATACTTGGTTAACATTTGAAAGGTAACAACTTCCATTGAAATTTACACCCGTTCACAGGGTGAATAAAGAAAAACAGCACGATAAAAAAAATATAAGTGAAAGAGTGGAAGGAAATAAGTAGTGCCTACCAGTCATACCACCATATCACACAAAAACCAAGTAAATGCACCGTGGGCTCATCATAGCTTGCGGTTAAGTATTTATAGCATGAAAAGTAATAAGACATTTCACAAAACTCTCATTCATTTGTGGCTTTATTCCATCATTGCCCCGTATATAATGCAAGCATGCCTGTAGACAATGGTGCATTATGATTTAAATTTAATCTATTATATAATAAAGCTGGGTCCCTTGATCTTTGACTGCGGTAAATTCACAAATCATTTTACTTGGTCAGGGCGATATCAAGTGCAATTACTAGATTTTAAAAAATTTCTTCAATCGCAGGCACTCATTTCTATCGCACAGGCACTCATTTCAATCAACCGACTTGATCCAAAAGTCAATAGGATAAGAGCCTAAAGCAGGCTATTTTAAACCTACATGAGAAGTATGATGGTCCTGGGTGCAGTAGCTCCTAAGATTACCGCGCCCAAAGCTAGAGAAAGTCAGCTTTATACATATAGAAATGGGAAGTTACATTCATAGTATGTCTACAAACATCACTTGTTCTAAAATGAACTTTGTTACATTCATAATAATATGTCTACAAATATCATATGTTCTAAAATGAACTTTGTTACATTCATAATATTATGTCTACAAACATCACTTGTTCTAAAATGAACTTTGTTACATTCATAATAATGTGTCTACAAACATCATATGTTCTAAAACAAATTTTTTTACACTCATAATATTATGTCTACAAACATTGCTTGTTCTAAAATGAACTTTGTTACATTCATAATAATATGTCTACAAACATCATATGTTCTAAAACAATTTTTTTACACTCATAATATTATGTCTACAAACATCACATGTTCTAAAAGGAATTTTGTCACATTCATAATACTATGTCTACAAACATCACATGTTGTAAAAGGAACATTGTTACATTCATAATACTATGTCTACAAACATCACTTCTTATAAAATGAACTTTGTTACATTCATATTATGACGTCTACAAACATCGCTTGTTCTAGAAGGAACTTTGTTACATTCATAATATGACGTCTACAAACATCGCTTGTTCTAGAAGGAACTTTGTTACATTCATAATATGACGTCTACAAACATTGCTTGTTCTAAAAGGAACATTGTTACATTCATAATAATATGTCTACAAACATCACATGTTCTGAAAAGAACTTTGTTACATTTATAATACAAGGTGATCAATCTAAAACGCAACCCATATATTGAACACACAAGAATGAACCAAATGTGACTACTCACGAACGTTCTAATCTAGATCCACATTAGATAACAACAAACTTATCAGATTGCTTAAATCTATCAACGTCCTTCTTTATGGTTCTGAATCTTGGAAAACAACAAATAACATCTGCAGAAAGCTGGACACCTTTCAAAACAAATGTCTTAGAGATTCTCAAAATATTTTGGCCAAACACGATGTCAAACAACGACGACCTTCAAGAGAGAACATCACTGGAGTCAATATCTCAGATTGTGAGGAAGAGAAGATGGAAGTGGACTGGTCACATCCTTAGGATGAATGCTGATGCCATCCCTAAAATAGCCCTCAGATGGACCCCTCAGGGAACAAGGAAGAGAGGTCGCCAGCTAGAAACCCTGAGGAGAAGCATTGAAAAAGAGACGAAGACCCAGGGATGGACATGTGATCGTGTTCAATGGCGATCCACTGTGTCGGCCTTATGTGCTGCCCAAGCACCACGAGGGTAAGTAAAAGTAGATCTATCAACAAATATATGAGGTACCCATTGGAACAATGTTTATTCATTGTGAATTAACTATAAAAGCTACATAGCGACACAAACTGAGTTTGAACGTGTATACGGTCTACCAGCTCATAATAAATCCAGTATTAAATATCTGTATGATAAGTTCTAAAGAACAGGAAGTATCACGAAAGCACTTAAAAAGCTTTATGCTACAGAAACCACCGCCACACACACTCCAAGATTTAGAGGCCGGCATTCAACACATTGTTCACATCATTTCAATCAATACTTTGAGGAGAATGATTTTGCAAACATGGTGTGAAAGAGTGCACTTCCGTGAAAGACAGTGTGGTGCACATTTCCAACATTTGCTGTACAACAAGCCACTAGAATCAAAGTAAATGCATTGAGTTATCTCTATTTTCCATGGGTGGCGTTTACATTGATCACCACCCTGTACGTCTACAAACATCACATGTTCTACTGGAAACTCTGTGAGTAGAGCTGCTAACACTGAAGGCATCTATGAAGAGAGAACATGTCTGTCAATGTGGGAAAAAACAAACGTCCAAAAATAAAACAACATCTCATGTAAGAGTAAGGCCACAAAAGCTGTTGACGCTCACAAGGAACATACACACACACACACACACACACACACATACACAGTGTGTGTACATACTCTCATTATTATGCATTCATGCTTAATCTACGGCTGCTAAAATTGGATATCCTCTTACGCTGTTGAGGCTTATTATTATTAGACCAACAACAACAACAACAACAACAACGAAAAAAAGGGCTTAACCACAGATACCCTGACACGAAGGCTTTCACTGCAACTTACCTTGTCCACCGTATAGGGTGATCTTAGACTGAATTAAGAGGAAACAGCAAGATGAAAAAAAGAAAGACGTGTGAAGGAGAGAAAGGAAAGAGAATGACAACCTACACATCCACAACTTAAGGCTTCACACTGATAAAATAATGACATGGACAGACTACAGACAAGCTTTGGCACTTGTTTAAAGTGCATCTGCTAACTGCAAACACTCAAGACGTTATCTGTTAGTTACCCCATTGGCCCCTGTACGTGATAGGAACCTGATGATTGGTCTATTTGAAGACATAGCCTTAGTGATACATTACAAGGCTAAAACGGGCAGGCGCAGCCGTATGCACAGGACATTGTGTATGAAATAATTGTGTGTTACAGATTTCCTTACGGCTTACCCCATCACCTAATTCCTTACAAAGACGCATGACAGCGGCCCCCATTGCAATCCTTCATAGTTCATTTAATTTGCTCCTTACACTCAAAATTATCATCTTCAGGATCCTTATCTCCAAACGGCAATATATTTGCTAACTTAAAACAGATTTGATCCAAACTTACAAAATACTTACTTTTCACACATGGGTTACCTTTGAAACAACTTAGAACAGCTCTAATCCAAACTTAAAAATGATCAATTGTACATCTCATATAAAACATCATTGGAATCTCTGCATCGCAAAAATATAAAAAATACAAAAAATCATATTTTATGTACAAGGAATGTTGATAGCAATTTGTCAAACACACATTAGATTAAGGATTAAGTGGTAGATAAATCACAGAATATAAATCAGCTTACTGGTCAACAATACAACAATATGGTACTGTGTAGGTAATTTTTTCTCAAGAAATAATATATCAACACTTTATAAAATCGAATCTTTAAAAAGTTTATAAATCTATTAGACACCCTAAACCTTGTCCTCAAATGAAAGGAAACCCTCACTTTTCATAATAAAAAAAACAAAAGTAATGACAAACATATAAAAATGTAACACATGATTTCAAGAAACAAAACGTTTCAATGGTGGTCCACAGCCTTCATGTGTTGACCAAATAAATAACAAGCATAGCAAAAAACGTGCAAGTGCAAGGCATGAAATATAATATGGTGGGTTACTGAGCCGAAGACATAAAGGCAAAAAAATCTGCTACAAGCCAGCGTTCGGCTACGCCTAGCGAGATGCTATGGTCTGTTTGGTTGGTTGTTTCATTGAAATTTACCCGATCCACCGTATGAGGAGGTGATCTGAGGGGGTGAAAGAATGAAAGAAAGAAAGCAAATAGTACCTACCAGCAACACCGGTGAACCGCCCACACGCAGTCCAGAGCTAGAAATGCTTGTTTCCATTAAAAGTGTGATGACATAACTGAACGTATGTAAGCATTTATTAGACATATTATGTGGTTATGAATAAACTACCTGCATACGTGCATGTATTTGTCTACCATATTCGCTCAGAATCCTCCTTAACTTCCATTATGTCATTTGACTTTGCTTCACATTTGACATCTGATTAATTTATTTATGGCATGCCTGTATAGAAATATATATCAAATACATGCTTGTGTATAAAAGTATATCTAATGCATGCTTGTATATAAATTTATACCTTATACATGCTTGTATATAAATATATATCTTATACATGCTTATATACATATATATACCTAATACATGTTTGTACATAAATCTACATCTAATATAATAATAAAAAACTTGCATGAGCCTACACAAACTTGAGGCAAGCCTGCAGACTTTATTTGGCAACAAGGCTTTATTTGTTGATGAAATTTTGCACACAAAAAACAAAAAACAAAAAAAAACAAATTGAACTAATCACTTAGATCTGTGTTTCCTTTTTTTAACAACTCATGCCTATAAAAATTAATGAAAAAATAATATTTCCTTGCAGTTTACAATGGCACAAGAGACTTTTCAATAAGTACATACCGACCACATGGTCTATATAGATAGATATATATGATATATTTATAAATTTTAACCTTTGTTCATAAAACTGTAAGTCTGTGAGGATATATGCATACTGTTCCTTATAAACATTTGTAAAACTATGTATGTGTATTTGCGAAACATTAGTCGCAGAACATCTTCAGTATAATATGAGAAGGTCAGATGCAAAAACCTCTATACACCATTTTTATATATTTTGAGGGTTTTTTCGCCATCTCAGAATTTGAATGACAGAGTCTTCTGATTACATATTCATTTTTGTTTAGGGTTGGCTCAAAACGTTGCGTTTACTTTCGAAAAGCCATATATCCGATATCGCTTCTGCTCAAAACAACATATCCTTCGAGAACCAAGCAGGAACGTGTATTTAGTCACATGAATGCTGTTGTTCAAAATGGCGACCGTAGGTAATGGAGAGAATGAAATTTTTACTTATGGTGTTTTAAACACCTTTGATGGCCTCGAGGATATACCAAAATTAACAAACAAGGCTAGAATACAAAAGAAAGATACATAGCAATGAAAAAGATATCAGCGCTCGTTGTTCAATTTTAGACAATTTTAGGATATGTCTGGTTTGGAGCCAAATCTGGGCATGGACATTATATCTGGTTTGGCATCAGGATTCCATAATTAAAAGTTTTTTCATAAACAATGAATTTACAATTATTTCTTTTTTTATGAATTACACATGATTTTTACAAGCATCAACAAGTGTACACATGCAATATCAACATCAACAAATGTACACATGCAATATCAACATCAGCAAATGTGCACATGCAATATCAACATCAACAAATGTACACATGCAATATCAACATCAGCAAATGTGCATATGCAATATCAACATCAACAAATGTACACATGCAATATCAACATCAACAAATGTACACATGCAATATCAACATCAACAAATGTACACATGCAATATCAAATTGACGAGGCTTCATTTAGAATGACAGGAAAGAAAAAAAGGTATTTGGAAGTCGTCTTCTTTGGACATAGCCGTTTTTGCATCTCACCCCACTCATACGTGTCTACCGGTATGCCGGTATGCACCAGGACTTCATTTTTTGTATGGAGAAAATTAAATTTCGCCTTCTTAACTTGTCAATATAAAATATAATCAATAGATCTAGTTGAAATTTACCCAAGAAAAGCAAGTGGAGTTTTTCGTTTCATGGAATTTTACCCTATCTGCCAAACGCAATGACCTCAATTAAGAGTAAACAGCAAGATAAAAGACAAGAAATAGTGAAGGGAAAGAAGTAGGACCTACCAGTAGTCCGTCAATCACCCACAATGCAGGGGAAAATAATTTGGATGGGACAGGAGACACATTTTGCAAATGTATAACAGTCATCCAGAAATACCATAAAGGTGTTCCCATAGTTAACGTCTTGGTATTGAGACTTTCAGACACTTTCATAAAGATGCTGTCTTTATTTGTCCCTACAAGGATTCAATAATTATTTAATGTCTTTATTTGTCCCTATGGGGCTACAATAATTATTTCATGTCTTTATTCGTCCCTACAGGGATGCAATAATTATTTAATGTCTTTATTTGTCTCTACAGGGCTTCAATAATTATTTAATGTCTTTATTTGTCCCTATGGGACTTCGATACTTATTTCATATCTTTATTTGTTCCTACGAGGCTTTGATGCTTATGTCATGTCTTTATCTGTTCCCATGGGCCTTAAAGACGTGTTTCAAGTCCTAATTTGTCCGTCTTAACATAAACATGCTATTAAAAATTCATATGAAGTACACATTACATTACAAGAAGGCTTTGCAGCTGCATCATAGGTGAATGTAAATCATTCAATAAAAAATTCTTCTTAAATCATTGAAAACCAAAACATACAAATGAAACCAACAAAATCTCAACTCTGCAATGTCCATACACCTTTTCCGTAAACTTCTGTCAAAAGAACGTCAAAATCTCATGAATTTCAGATCTACAATCTTTTTCTCTATTTTGTTTTCTGTGAAAACTAGTGCCAGTTATATGTGAAGTTCAATTAGACCATGATCGGCATGCTATCCCCGCCCCCCACCCCCAAGACCAGAGAAAGATGGGAAATCTATTGAATACCCTTCATGCAGGGACACTCCTTGAGTATCCTCTGTCTGTCTAAGGCAGTAAAAGTAACCATAAAATACACCCCTCCACAAAACAAATATAATAATAATAACAGTAATAATAACAGTAATAATAATAATAATAATAATAATAATAATAATAATAATAATAATAATAATAATAATAATAATAATAATAATAATAATAATAATAATAATAATAATAATAATAATAATAATAATATGCAATAGTGTTCCAACATGCAGAGAGGTCAAAATGAAACTCCATTGAGCAGATGGTTAAACATTTTTCCAAAACATTTCACAAGGAAATTAAAATGTCTTGAGTTCACTTTGACCTTTATGTTTGAGATTGGTGCCAAAATACAAAAGGCAGAAAACTGAACGGTTCATTTAAAATCAAGTAGTAAAATACATTGTAAATTCACGTGACACTTAAGGAATACTTTTCAGAATAAATATAGCCAAAACACTGGGCCCCTTCATATCCCAAACATTGCTGTAGACAAAACTCACCTACAGACATGTACAAAATTTGTTCCAACAACTGTAAAAGGGAATAGGTCAGTGGTTTGCCGATGGTTGATATTATATACACAGAGAAAAAAATAGAATAAATCATCGTATCAAAATAGTTGAAAATAAGAAAAAATCTCCTACAGGATATACAAAAGCAATCACAAAACGGTAATAAAAATTATGATGGATCGTGTAGATTATCAGTATTATGAAAATAACTCTCCTACAGGATATCTCAATACTAATAAAAATTATGATGGATCGTGTACATATTATCAAGATATACTAATACATATATATATATATATATGAAAATCGAAAATCGAAGAAAATGATGCTGCGCATTTTAATCTATTTTCACAGACATATACGGTGTGCAAGTGTCAAAAACTAGATCCAATACGGATTGGATTTGATTTGATTTTACCCACATCCACAACTGTGGTGATCTCAGGGGTTTTGGTAGGATTTCTAAAAATTTGCCCAGACTGCCCTGCAAACAGCCAAGGGATCTTTAACGTGCACAAAGTGTTGTGATCTGCACATGGGACCCTTCTTTATCGTCTCTCCGATGGGAATTATATAGTGTCGATCCACCTACCTGGATCAGGGGGGTAGAATTTGCTCGAAAAAACTCAAGAAAATTGTTCAACCGTTGGCGGGGCTCGACCCCACTACCTTTGGTTGAGAGGCCGACACCTTCCCTCTGGACCTTACCCCTCACAATAGGGATACATGGATTGTCCATATGGCTATTATACAGGTTTCTAATGGTTCTTGTGCTACGGAATCCCTAACTAGACGAAGCATAGGGGCTTCTTAATGTTAAAAAGCGTAAAAAAGATGTTACTAATTTTAGCCGTACAGTCTGCGACTTTCATCGTCAATATATGACATGATCTATTATTACAAATGGTAATATTGAGGCATCATACAGTTAAATAAACAAAGATATTTATGTTCCAGAAATCATCAAAAAGTCAATTTATGCTTTTAAACTTTCTTCCTTTCTCAGTTTCCTTTTCACACTTGACAGTAGTTATAATAGCAGTAGTAATTTTAACAATGATTATGATAATAAAAGTAACAATAAGAACCCAAGGCTGAGCATTGACTATCTGACATGCTACAGCTGACAGCTGGAAGGCCTACAGGGAAACTGTGAGACTTTTGTTGTTGTTGCCTATTCTTAGGCAATTATTTGCTATTGCCTACATTTTGGCAATTTGTTGTTTTCGCCTTTTTTTTTTTTGGGGGGGGGGGGGGGGGGTCTGTTTTTCCCTTTTCTGTTATTGTTGCTAATCTTTCAGCATTTTTTAAATGATTGCTGGTATGTAGACTCAGATGTTTTGGTATCAAAAATAAATTGATATGTCACAGGAAAAGATGACAATAATAATAAATATAACAACATGAGAGTTTATCAAAGATATTCACTAGGATAATAATGAAAATATTGTATGGAATGAAAATAGACAGCATTTGGCATAAATTCCTTCACGGAACATGTGAGAATAGTGTTAAAACACAGAATCAGCAAGGGGAGATTTAATTATCTCTGTGGGGAAGAAAGTCAAAAATAGAAAGAAAAAAATCATACCCAACGCATTAAGAACTATCATGATTATCACAGCTAATATTGAAGGAGGTGGGACCACACAAAAGACAGAAAAACAAAATAAAACAAATCTGTTTTCTGAATTAAAATTTCATCCTGATAAAACAGCTGGCACTTTTTCAATGGTCGTTAATGTTACACAAACAACAGCAACAACAGAAACTTTGTCCAAACGTTATTTCAATGCATATTTCATATCTAAAACAGAAGTCAATAGAAATATCATCATCATTGTTTAATAAGTCTAGGTACTTCTCTATCGAGCCACGAGCCAGAGTTGTGGGGGCGATTGAAGCAGACGACTGATGGACAAGTCACGTGTCCCTGTGGCCCAAAACATGTTGTCACCCGCACTAGCCTCGTACTGATGCAAGACTGGCGGGTACCATTTACCTCTCTCTCTCTCTCTCTCTCTCTCTCTCTCTCTCTGTCTGTCTGTCTGTCTGTCTCTCTCTTTTCTTCTTCTTCCTCCCCCCTTAATCTCACCACACCGAAGCTGACCCTATACTGTCTACATCACACTGTTGCGGGCCTGATGTAGCAAAATAATTGCAAGCTTTGCATCAAACCAACATCTGCCATCCACAAACTAATTCTAACTTGCATGACGGCCCATAATATTCCAGAAAACATTGATAATTTAACATTAACTTACCCCCTCTAAGGTAAATAACACAAAATCTCTGGCCTTTCAGGCCAAATGCCAATTATCTTTTTGTAAATACAGAATGGCATCTCCAGATTTTCACCCAAATTTCTCTGAGGAGTCGTTAACTTAGGGTTTCTTTTAAAAAAATACAATTAACCCATAAGAATGTAATTTTCAAGGCAATATACTAATAACAGCCTTATGGCCTATGCAGACAGACAAACTCAAAGCACAAAAAAAAATCCACTCCCATACTGAACACGTTTTCTGGTTGGCAACTATGCAATCCACCAAGGCCAGTGCAGGTGGAAGTTTGCTTTGGGTCAAAGGTTAACATAATATAAACAGCTCTTAAGTAATTGTTTTCCCCCATCCGACAAAGCATAGGAAAGCCTCCCGTTGACCACCTATGGACCAGATAAACACTCTCAAAAATACAGAGAGCCGCTGTCTGAAAATTGATTCATTGATATATATATATATATATGTATATATATACACACATTTTGGCTGAGATTAAGAACTGGGGTTTTTTTTGGTCAAAAACATAACATTACGCCGGTCAGGAACAAATATCCTGTTTAAAACATAATCCTGTCAGTACAAAACAATTTCCCGGCCAAATTTTTTGATGCACTGGTCCACTTTTAGCATGATGTGACTTGCGACACCGTTGATGGACTCCGACAACTCTCGCTCTGTCTTCTGGTTAAAGTTCAACTCCACATCGTAGTCAAACATTGAACGCAGTCTCATGGCAGCCTGGAAGAAGATAAAACAAACAATAACAAAAAATGGATTAAAGGAAATTCTCTTCACATGGTTTGTTTCATCAGGATTAACCTCAACTACCAAATGTAGTAATCTCAGGGTAAGTGAAGACTAAGAAACAGCAAGATTTAGTCCACCATGTGCAGTGATCTCAGAAAGAGTTCAGGAGAAACAGCAAGATGAAAGGGAAGTGAAAGGAAAGAAATAGGACCTACCAGCAGCACACCTTTTGTTCATTGAAATTTATCCTGTCCACCATATGCAACAATCTCAAGGTGAATTAAGAGGAATAAAGCAAAATGAAAGACAAACGAAGAAGTGAAAGGAAAGAAGCAGGATCTACCAGCAACATCCGCCAACCACCCACAAATCAGCAAGATGAAAGACATGTCAAAGAGTGAAATGAGAGAAGTGGGACTTTATTTTTTTATTTATTTATTTAATAAATTTAATTAACACATTTGTCAGGAAGAGATTATTTAAACTGGTCATGTATTCATTGTGAAAGTGATATTATTATAATAATTCTTCAAACATTATCAAGGGCAAATAAAGGGCACACATAACATGATTTCCATCAGGAATCAGCAATCAAACTCTGACAGACAATCATCTTAGAATTATAAAAGATAAGAGAAATTTAACTTGAAAAATTAGTCATTTATATATACAATATACAAGTCATGGACTCCAGAACTTGTTTCATCTCTATTATACTTTATAGATTCAATGTTTTGAAGATCAGACGTTTAAGATGGGGTAGCAATGTCAGAATATTCTGCACTTGTTTTCCGTAGCCGCAGTCCTCTAATATGAGGATCTCGTCATCATACCAATTACGCAGATGGCGTTGTCGCATTTCCGTATAAGGGCTGTTGTCTATACTGTTCTTGACGATAAAATTTGTTATCCTTTGATATGGAACGCAATACTCAATAAGGAGATCATCAGTCTCTGCAAGAATAGCAAGTGTTCCTTGAAATTTGTCTAACAAGAGCTTTAAATAGTCATTGTTGCGATCTGGCTGTATAATATGCTTTCCTGTGTCTTTTCCGATTTTAGAGATCTCCGCGCTTATTTTGTCACAGTCCAGGTCCTCAATCATGTCAGCAAGACATGCGTGATTACTGTTACCAGCCTGTTGATTTTTCATGATTGAGTTTTCATTAAAAATTTAACAGAAGTTATTAAAAGTTTTTACAATAAATCAACATGTGCAGTGAGGGTAGCTGGAAATGTATCTGCAGAATTTGATGTAGATATAGGAGTAAGACAGGGTTGTGTCTTAAGTCCTCTTTTGTTTATCACATTTATAGATTCAGTCACAAAGGCATCCTCAAAAGGAAGAAAATGAATGTAGGTATGTGAAAGCTCAAACCAGTAAATGTATCAATGCTTTCATTTGCTGATGATTTAGTTCTGTTTGGAAAATCAGAAAGGGACCTCCAGTCGAATATCAACATGATGAATAATGAATTTAATAAAAGAGGTATGAGAGTAAATGCAAAGAAAACCAAAAGACTGCTAGTAACTAGGGAAGCTGAAAGCAGAGAGAATTTAGAAAAAGTTCAAAGCTACAATTACCTAGGAGTAATGATTGACTCAGAGGGAAAACTAAGAGAAGAAATCAGCCAGAGAATCCAAAAAGGCAAGCGCAATATATAACCCTCTAGGAAATAAATTTGTAGCTAACCAAGGATTGTCAACAAAAACCAAAATGGCAGTATACAACACAGTTTATTGCCCTACTCTCCTCTATGGCAGTGAAACCTGGACTTTAGACAATAGGGAATACAGTAGAGTACAGGCAGCCGAAATGAAATATCTAAGAAGAGTAGTGGGGAAAACCAAAATCAGAAACACAACAATAAGAGATTAAACCAAAGCAGATAGCATAAAAACTAAGATAGAAAGGAATCAAGTGAGATGGTGTGGGCATGTTAACAGAATGAATGACAATAGAATAGCTAAATCAGTATACAGTGCTAAAACTCAAGGTAAAAGACCAAAAAGCAGACCTCGGAGAAAGTGGGAAGAAGATATAAAAGAGGCATTAATGCAAAGAAATTTAATATTTTTGGAAGGAAACAGAAAATGTCAGGGCAGGGCAGCCTGGAGAAAGATCATTTCGGGCATCTAAACCCATACATCGGAAGGTAGAATGGAAGCTGATAAAGAAAAAAGAAAGAGTTTTCATCACATGTGCTTGGGTTTTTCATCGTCCTCGCTATCTGGCGTGACAGATGTGTCAGGAAGGTGTAGATCTATGTTCTCGTTGTGTTTCGTTTCTGTCTCCGTATCGTTTGTGTCAGTTGATTCACTGGTTGTGTTTTCGACAAAAGTTGTGTCCTCAAGCGGTGATGTTATGGTTGACACACTGAATGAACGGATAGCACTGTATTGACTCTGGATTGACTCTGGATTGACTCCGTATTGTTGTTCATTTTCTTGAATGTCAACATTTACGGTTTCTTTGTTTTCAATAAAGTCTGTGTTCTTAGATGTGTCGTCAAGGGGCGATGTTATGGTTGACACACTGAATAAGTGGATAGCACTGTCCTTACTCTGGGTTGACTTCCTATTGTTGTTTGTTCGTTGAATGTTGGCACTCGCAGTTTTTTTGTTTTTAATGAAGTCCGTGTTGGTAGATGTAGTTGCTGTCTCTGTTGCTACTCTTCTATGATGTTGTTGTTTTCTAAGTTGGCCTCGTCTTATTTGGCTCGGTGACTTCCGTCTGAACCTGGCAGGAGTCGAATGATGACTCGCCTATACACTCATATTGTCCATGGCCATGCCATTAAAACGAAGGATAATAGGCTCTTGATTTCCAGCCACTTTGAATGAGGAGAGGTGAGATTCCTCTAAAATGCTGTTGATAAGACTTTCCAGCATCGTCGACAATCTGCTAACTGGCAACTTGATGTCATTTAACAACAAAAGAAACTTGAAATCGTTGAATGAACGCGAGCTCAATCACCCACGTCTGGCCTGCTCGATAACCAAACCGGAAGTCGAGAGAAGTAGGACTTATCAGTAACCCCCCTCCCTCCCCCAAAAAAAAAAAGAAAAGAAAAAACAAGAAGCCTACCCTCATTCGAAGATGTAATTTTGGTTAAATGCAAACAGGCTTTCATCAAAATTTGGATTTGAATATGAAGTGAACAGTTAAGTTAAGGATATGTTCTGATCGTTGATGTAGAATGTGGAAAGAATAACACAAATTAACCCTTAGCATTGCGAAGGAAGGTAAAGTAATATTCTGATAATGATGGTGTGAAATGTGAAACGAACAGCGTGAATTAACAGTCAGAATGTAGTTAGAGATAATCCTACATCTTCCATTTTTCAGGCGACTGGGGCATGGAAGAATTTCTGATGGAAATGTTAAAAAGATTTTTGTTAATCACTTTTAAAATAGGGACACAGTGATCTGAAGGTAAGGTGTCTTGCCTCTCAACAAAAGGTTGTCGTCTTATAGGTTGAACAATTTTCAATTTTCTCAAGATTTTTTGGAGGGGGAAGCTCACTCTCTCCACTTGACCTTCCCTTCCTGCCTTCATCAATCAATTACATTATATATTTTTGTCCTTGTAAATTTTGTGACTGATATAAGAAGTTAGTAAAGTGGTATGTTCTTTCTAACCCACGGCACCGCTTTGCCCGATTTTCAATTTTCGCAAGATTTTTTAAAGTATTTACACTTAAACCCATTGGACAGAAGAAGACAAAGAGAAGAAGGTCTCATTTGTAGATCACAACACTCTCTGTAGGTTTAAACAAAATGAAAGTTTAGGTGTAAAAATAAGACTCAACTTTACTGTCTTAAAAGCCAAGAGAACGTCAGGCTAAGACGGTGATGAGTTGAACATGTTAGGAGTTTCCAGGAGGAAATTTAGAAAAGAAGGATATTCTAGGAGATTTTTTAGAGTGAACTTTGCTCTACGAGTTGTTCTAGAGTGCTACGACCCCCGCACATAAAGATCTCTTCAGCCTGCTCCTCTGTGGTCCTCACATTCTCTTACCTCGTCTCCAAGGTGACAAATGGTGGTTCCCACAGAATCCTCTTTGCATCTAAAACACAACAGAGATTTGTAGGCCACGTTTGGGAACTGGCAATGGTGAAGATAACCTGTTAAAAAACAAAAAAGGAGAAAACAATAGGAGTTCTTTAATTTTTGCTTTTTTCCTAGGACTTCATGATCTTGTTTCCTTGAAATTCACCTCATCCAACGTATGCTGTAGTCTCAGGGGAAATTAAGAGAAAACAGCAAGATAAAAGATAAGTAAAAGAGGGAAAGGAAAGAAGTAGGACCTACCGGCAGCGTCTGCCAAACGCCCACAACAACAAAAAGTCTACAAAACTCACTTCCCAAAATGAACGCTTAAACACTGACCAATACGTCGCACAAGGTACAAAAATGGACAGATTCAGGCATACATTCAAATCAAACTAGAAGAAAATCATGGAAATCTAAAAAATTGCATTTTAATGGGATTTTTCCACAGTTGAGCCATTTTGCCTCACTTAAAATGACAAGTGTGCACACAGACGGATACACACTTTCGCCTGCTACTGCTACAAGTTTATTTTTCCATATTACAGCGGAAATCGTTTGCTGGACGTTTTTACTACCAAGCTATCGCTGGTACCCATATGTACCTTGGTCGAGTAGGCAAAATGTTTGTTAAGCGTCTTTCTCAAGGAACACATCGGATTAAGCATTCCTAGGAATTGAACCTAGGACCTCATGATCTTGTCTAGCATTTTAACCACTGGTTCACAGCAATTTAACCGTTATCCCCACAAAAAAACAAGAAAAACATAAGGTTTATTGAGCTCATGTGACGAATAATTTTTGTTATGAAATTTTGAAAAGACAACAAAGCATTTCAGGAAATACTACAGGGTCTAATTCCTGTTGTGGGACATCATGGGTGAAATTTCATTGCCATAGTAAATAAAAGTAAATGTGGCTTCAGTGGTCAAGTGGTTAGGCTGCCGGCCGGACTTGCGTCAGACTAGTGTCGTGTCAAGGAGGTGATTATCATCACCTGTTCCGCTTCACTTCTACAGAAACTGGGATAAGCTCTGCCTCTGTGAGCCATATTTAATGACCTACCTTGAAAGAACTTTTATTTTTCCTAAATAAAAGTAAAGTAAAAAACACCCATACTCAGAGTTGAACGCAGGTAATCAGGAGTGGACAATAAAAGCAATCGATACACAAAACAAACATTAATAAACTGATTGAGACATAAAATGTCCATCTCTGAGGAAGTTGAGATCGAGGTGGCTCCCGAAGGAACCCACGCTGGGCAATTGTTTGTACGGCCTTGCGGGGCAGCTACGAAAAACGGCGTCGTTCTGCCAAATTACCATCTGGGGTGAGAGACAGGATTGACGCCAATCAGTGACTGAAACTTTCTGCTGCTAAGGGATCCCGGGGAGCTCACAGCTTTCACACGCTTTTGATGATGTGATGAGACAAAATCAAAACAGTGTTTCACAGTCTAACCAAAATGCAATGGTCATACCACAAGGCTTTGTGAATTCATTGAAATATGGTACATGGTTAAGAAGAAAGGCATTTCAATTATTATTATTATTATAGGCATATGATGATCTGGCTTTAGTAGATTTCTGATCTATTTATTTTTTCAATCCTTAATACACCCCCCTGCTGGATGTTTATTAGAAAGAAAAAACCGTACATCTTTTCATCAGAACAGAAGTGAAATTTCATTAGAAGGGAAGTGAAAGTTGAAGTCAAATTTCATCAGAGTTGAAGTGAGATTTCATTAGAATGGAAGTGAAAGCTGAAGTGAAATTTCATTAGAATGGAAGTGAGCTGAAGTCAAATTTCATTAGAATGGAAGTGAAAGTTGAAGTGAAATTTCATTAGAATGGAAGTGAAAGCTGAAGTGAAATTTCATTAGAATGGAAATGAAAGCTGAAGTGAAATTTCATCAGAGTGGAAATGAACTATTTTTCTTACCTGACCAGCTGACATTGGTGTTTTTAAATGCCTGGTCCGCGTTGAAGTGGATTAAATGACCTGAAAACAAGACAAATGAAAGAGTCAACATTGGATGCTGTTGGAATTCAAACAACATTTGAAATTTCCCTGTCCACCATAAACGTTTATCCATTTTTTTGTTTGTTTCAGCAATTGTAGTGATCTCAGGGTAAAATTCAGAGGAAACAACAAGATGAAGGAAAGGTGAAAGAATAAAAGGAGAGAAGTAGGACCTACCAGCAGCACCCAGCCAACCGCCACAAATGTTGGTCTAATGGCGAGTTTAAAGGCAAAAAGTAAGAAGAAAGACATGTGAAAGAGTAAAATCAGATTTTTCAACTGATTTTATTTACCCATATCCACAACTAAGGTAATCTGTGGGCTTTTGGTATGATTTATAATTTTGCCGGGATTGTCCTGTAAACAGACAAAGGATCTTTAACGTACAAAGAGTGTTGTCATCTGCATATGAGACCTCCTTTCCATTGTCCATCTCTGACGCGATCAGGTGTTGATCTACCTACCCCAAAAAGAACTTTAGAATCTAAACTTTTCAACCTGCTGAAGTTTGAACCCTTGCCCTTCTGGTTAAGAGGCCAACATCTTGCCTCTGAACTAATGTGTTCCCACATTAACTCAGATACTGAAATGAGCTTGCTGTTCATGGAAGTTTAGGTGTGGAAGAAGAATCATCAACATTAACGTTTTAACACCTGTGGCACGGCGGTCTGCTATTTCCGTCCTGTCCTAACAAAACCTTGTAGCATGAAGGCGGCTTTTACCTTCCCCATCCTGCAAACCACGTGGCGCAAAGGCCGTACATTTCTGTGCGGATGAGGTGGTGCCCTCAAAATGTCTCTATTTTCATTCTATTTCAATTCAATTCAATTCAATTCAATTCAATTCAATTCAATGCAATTCAATTCAATTCAATTCAATTCAATTCAATCATCTTTAGTGATCCTTTAAAAAAGGAAATTATATTTGTGTTATCACAATTTCCGTTTGAAAAAATAAAATTAAAAAACTTTAAAATAACTAATATTCTAATATCACGGAGCATGTGAGAAACACGTCCTCGCCATATGAACAGCGCCGACTGAAGATGATAAAAGACTTTGAACGGATTCGCCAACTTTACAACGGTTCCCTCAGTGGACAATTTGATTCATTTCAAAGTCGTGAAGTATGCATGATGTAGAATGATCCATCGTAACTACACATTGGGAAGCCTTTCAGGCCTTCTTATTAGCTTTATACTCGTTGGTATGTTTTTAGGCAAAAGTACAGTAGATAGTTTTACGTTCAGCAATGTAGAGGGACCATTGAACTGTTTAGCCCCTTGCAAATGTGATTGTCAAAACATTCAATATTTGCTGAACCAGCATCTTCGACGACATCATAGTTTTATGGGCACCGAATATCGTCAGAATGTTGAATATGCTACAACTTACATCGATTTTATCGGCATATACGCGTTGATGGTGAACCAAATGGTGAATAGGCTGGCTATGTCTTTCTGTGCTCTCTCTGTGTTTTCCTGGATTTATCCCCTCATTGACGCAAATAAAGCTTAAAACTAGCTTTCCTGATTGGTCAACCAATCATATACAGAGAAAACTGATGCTAACTTTGTGGATTGGTGAATCTTGGTTGAGTCCAAATACATAGGAGATGTTGGATTTCAAGGTGTAAAGAATAGACCCTTCTGTTACAAAGTAAGAAAGATTTTATTGAAATGAATTGTCTTTACAACGCCTTTACACATTAAAATGGTATCTTCTGTAAATAGCGTGGGGTTTGTGGTGCGTTATTGATGCCAGAAAGAGACAATGTGTTGTAATTTAGACACCATTGTAGGAGAAGCATTGTAGTGGCTACTCTTATGCAAATTGACCACAGCTGCTAATCATATTATGCTCTTTATCTATCATGGCTTTAGGACAGCTCTTTCAAATTTACCAGAATATACAAATTTTACATCTAAATATCATAATTTGTAAAGTTTAAGTGGATTCATCGAAACACAGCACGAAAACCATAAACCAGCAATTAAACCCAGGCAACCACGCATATGCGAGGTGACATCAGAATCACCTTGGCAAAATGAAACATGGACACAGGGTGTGTAATAAAATGAGTAGTGTTACACTGTGTGTAAAGAAATGGGTAGTGTTACACTGTGTGTAATGAAATGGGTAGTGTTACACTGTGTGTAATGAAATGGGTAGTGTTACACTGTGTGTAATGAAATGGGTAGTGTTACACTGTGTGTAATGAAATGGGTAGTGTTACACTGTGTGTAATGAAATGGGTAGTGTCACATGGTGTGTAATGAAACCAGTAGTGCCACACTGTGTGTAATGAAATGGGTAGTGTTACACTGTGTGTAATGAAATGGGTAGTGTTACACGGTGTGTAATGAAACCAGTAGTGTTACACTGTGTGTAATGAAATGGGTAGTGTTACACTGTGTGTAATGAAACCAGTAGTGTTACACTGTGTGTAATGAAATGGGTAGTGTTACACTGTGTGTGTTAAAGAAAAATGGTAGTGTTACACTGTGTGTAATAAAATGGGTAGTGTTACACTGTGTGTAATGAAATGGGTAGTGTTACACTGTGTGTAATGAAATGGGTAGTGTTACACTGGTGTGTAATAAAATGGAGTAGTGTTACACTGTGTGTAATGAAATGAGTAGTGCGGTGGGTAGTGTTACACTGTGTGTAATTAAATGGGTAGTGTTACACTGTGTGTAATGAAATGGGTAGTGTTACACTGTGTGTAATTAAATGGGTAGTGTTACACTGTGTGTAATTAAATGGGTAGTGTTACACTGTGTAATGAAATGGGTAGTGTTACACTGTGTGTAATGAAATGGGTAGTGTACATGTGTAATGAAATGGGTAGTGTTACACTGTGTGTAATGAAATGGGTAGTGCCACACGATGTGTAATGAAACCGGTAGTGTTACACGATGTGTAATGAAACCTGTAGTGTTACACTGTGTGTAATGTCAAAATAAAACGAGTAGTGTTACACGATGTGTAATGAAATGGGTAGTGCCACATGTGTGTAATGAAATGGGTAGTGTTACACTGGTGTGTAATGAAATGGGTAGTGTTACACGGTGTGTAATGAAATGGGTAGTGTTACACTGTGTGTAATGAAATGGGTAGTGCCACATGGTGTGTAATGAAATGGGTAGTGCCACATGGTGTGTAATGAAATGGGTAGTGTTACACTGTGTGTAATGAAATGGGTAGTGCCACATGGTGTGTAATGAAATGGGTAGTGTTACACTGTGTGTAATGAAATGGGTAGTGTTACACTGGTGTGTAATGAAATGGGTAGTGTTACACTGTGTGTAATGAAATGGGTAGTGCCACATGTGTAATGAAATGGGTAGTGTTACACTGTGTGTAATGAAATGGGTAGTGTTACACTGTGTGTAATGAAATGGGTAGTGTTACACGGTGTGTAATGAAATGGGTAGTGCCACACTGTGTGTAATGAAATGGGTAGTGCCACACGGTGTGTAATGAAATGGGTAGTGCCACATGGTGTGTAATGAAATGGGTAGTGTTACACGGTGTGTAATGAAATGGGTAGTGCCACATGGTAGTGAAATGGGTAGTGTGTAATGAAATGGGTAGTGCCACATGGTGTATAATGTAATGGGTAGAGCCACAAGGTGTGTAATGAAATGGGTAATGTGTTACAATGCCACACAGGTGTGTAATGAAATGGGTAGTGTTACACAGTGTGTAATGAAATGGGTAGTGTTACACTGTGTGTAATGAAATGGGTAGTGTTACACAGTAATGAAATGGGTTACACAGTGTGTAATGAAATGGGTGGTGTTACACTGTGTGTAATGAAATGGGTAGTGTTACACTGTGTGTAATGAAATGGGTAGTGTTACACTGTGTGTAATGAAATGGGTAGTGCCACACTGTGTGTAATGAAATGGGTAGTGTTACACTGTGTGTAATGAAATGGGTAGTGTTACACAGTGTGTAATGAAATGGGTAGTGTTACACTGTGTGTAATGAAATGGGTAGTGTTACACTGTGTGTAATGAAATGGGTAGTGTTACACTGTGTGTAATGAAATGGGTAGTGCCACACTGTGTGTAATGAAATGGTGTAGTGTGCCACATACACTGTGTGTAATGAAATGGGTAGTGCCACACTGTGTGTAATGAAATGGGTAGTGTAATGACACTGTGTGTAATAATGAATGGGTAGTGTTACACTGTGTGTAATGAAATGGGTAGTGCCACAGTGTGTAATGAAATGGGTGGTAGTGCCACACAGTGTGTAATGAAACCGGTAGTGTCACACTGTGTGTAATGAAATGGGTAGTGCCACACAGTGTAATGTAATGAAACACAGTGTAATGAAGTGGGTGGGTAGTGCCACACAGTGTGTAATGAAGTGGGTAATGTAAAAATGGGTGGGTGTTACACAGTGTGTAATGAAATGGGTGGGTAGTGCCACACAGTGTGTAATGAAATGGGTGGGTAGTGCCACACAGTGTGTAATGAAGTGGGTGGGTAGTGCCACAGTGTAATGAAGTGGGTGGGTAGTGCCACACAGTGTAATGAAACGGTAGGTGTGCCACACAGTGTGTAATGAAATGGGTGGGTAGTGCCACACAGTGTGTAATGAAGTGGGTGGGTAGTGCCAACAGTGTGTAATGAAGTGGGTGGGTAGTGCCACACGGTGTAATGAAGTGGGTGGGTAGTGCCACAAGTGTAATGAAGTGGGTGGGTAGTGCCACACAGTGTAATGAAGTGGGTGGGTAGTGCCAAAGTGTGTAATGAAGTGGGTGGGTAGTGCCACACAGTGTGTAATGAAACCGGTGGGTAGTGCCACACAGTGTGTAATGAAGTGGGTGGTGCCACACAGTGTGTAATGAATGTGGGTGGGTAGTGCCACACAGTGTAATGAAATGGGTGGGTAGTGCCACACAGTGTGTAATGAAGTGGGTGGGTAGTGCCACACAGTGTGTAATGAAATGGGTGGGTAGTGCCACACAGTGTGTAATGAAGTGGGTGGTGCCACAGTGTGTAATGAAACCGGTGGGTAGTGCCACACAGTGTGTAATGAAATGGGTAGTGCCACACAGTGTGTAATGAAGTGGGTGGGTAGTGCCACACAGTGTAATGAAGTGGGTGGGTAGTGCCACACAGTGTGTAATGAAGTGGGTGGGTAGTGCCACATAATGAGTGTGGGTAATGTGTAATGGGTGGGTAGTGCCACAGTGTAATGAGTGGGTGTAATGTGTAATGAAGTGGGTGGGTAGTGCCACACAGTGTGTAATGAAGTGGGTGGGTAGTGCCACACAGTGTGTAATGAAGTGGGTGTGGTGTGTAATGTGCCACACAGTGTGTAATGAAGTGGGTGGGTAGTGCCACACAGTGTAATGAAGTAGTGCCACACAGTGTGTAATGATGGGTGGGTAGTGCCACACAGTGTGTAATGAAGTGGGTGGGTAGTGCCACACAGTGTGTAATGAAGTGGGTGGGTAGTGCCACACAGTGTGTAATGAAGTGGGTGGGTAGTGCCACACAGTGTGTAATGAAATGGGTGGGTAGTGCCACACAGTGTGTAATGAAGTGGGTGGGTGTAATGAATGGGTGGGTAGTGCCACACAGTGTGTAATGAAGTGGGTGGGTGGGTAGTGCCACACAGTGTGTAATGAAGTGGGTGGGTAGTGCCACACAGTGTGTAATGTGTAAATGGGTGGGTAGTGCCACACAGTGTGTAATGAAGTGGGTGGGTAGTGCCACACAGTGTGTAATGAAGTGGGTGGGTAGTGCCACACAATGTGTAATGAAGTGGGTGGGTAGTGCCACACAGTGTGTAATGAAGTGGGTGGGTAGTGCCACAGTGTGTAATGAAGTGGGTGGGTAGTGCCACACAGTGTGGGTAATGTAAAGTGGGTGGGTAGTGCCACACAGTGTGTAATGAAATGGGTGGGTAGTGCCACACAGTGTGTAATGAAGTGGGTGGGTAGTGCCACACAGTGTGTAATAAAGTGGGTGGGTAGTGCCACACAGTGTGTAATGAAGTGGGTGGGTAGTGCCACACAGTGTGTAATGAAGTGGGTGGGTAGTGCCACAGTGTGTAATGAAGTGGGTGGGTAGTGCCACACAGTGTGTAATGAAGTGGGTGGGTAGTGCCACACAGTGTGTAATGAAGTGGGTGGGTAGTGCCACACAGTGTGTAATAAAGTGGGTGGGTAGTGTCACACAGTGTGTAATGAAGTGGGTGGGTAGTGTCACACAGTGTGTAATGAAGTGGGTGGAGTAGTGCCACACAGTGTGTAATGAAGTGGGTGGGTAGTGCCATACAGTGTGTAATGAAGTGGGTGGGTAGTGCCACACAGTGTGTAATGAAGTGGGTGGGTAGTGCCACACAGTGTGTAATGAAGTGGGTGGGTAGTGCCACACAGTGTGTAATGAAGTGGGTGGGTAGTGCCACACAGTGTGTAATGAAGTGGGTGGGTAGTGCCACACAGTGTGTAATGAAGTGGGTGGGTAGTGCCACACAGTGTGTAATGAAGTGGGTGGGTAGTGCCACACAGTGTGTAATGAAGTGGGTGGGTAGTGCCACACAGTGTGTAATGAAGTGGGTGGGTAGTGCCACACAGTGTGTAATGAAGTGGTGGGTAGTGCCACACAGTGTGTAATGAAGTGGGTGGGTAGTGCCACACAGTGTGTAATGAAGTGGGTGGGTAGTGCCACACAGTGTGTAATGAAGTGGGTGGGTAGTGCCACACAGTGTGTAATGAAGTGGGTAGTAGTGCCACACAGTGTGTAATGAAGTGGGTGGGTAGTGCCACACAGTGTGTAATGAAGTGGGTGGGTAGTGCCACACAGTGTGTAATGAAGTGGGTGGGTAGTGCCACACAGTGTGTAATGAAGTGGGTGGGTAGTGCCACACAGTGTGTAATGAAAGTGCCACACAGTGGGGGTGGGTAGTGCCACACAGTGTGTAATGAAGTGGGTGGGTAGTGCCACACAGTGTGTAATGAAGTGGGTGGGTAGTGCCACACAGTGTGTAATGAAGTGGGTGGGTAGTGCCACACAGTGTGTAATGAAGTGGGTGGGTAGTGCCACACAGTGTGTAATGAAATGGGTGGGTAGTGCCACACGGGTTATCAGCCAAGAGAACGACAGGCTGAGTTAGTGGTGAGTCGAAATTTTATGAATTTTGCAGAAGAAAATATATGAAAAAAAGAGGAGCTTCTAAAACATTTTTGTTTTTCAAGGAGAACCTGCAAGTTTGTAGAGCGTTGTAAGCCCTGAAGATTTCAAAATTCATATTAAATACATTCCAAAGTCAAAACTTGATTGACCATCATTAAATTAAAAATTTGCATGGTAATATTCAAAAATGATTTTGTCAGTTACTGCGAAGATCTGTTTGTTTGATTGAAATTTATCAAGTCCAACGTATGCAGTGATCTCAGGGTGAATTTAAAAGAAAGAATAAGATGGAAGACAAGTGAAACAGTAGAATGACTGCCCTTTATAGTGAAGAAGATGAAGGACAAAACAAACAACCATTGGCAGCAATACTAATTTTGGTATTACCTTTATATCCAATGTGGTCACTGCTCCCCAGATCCATTCCGGTGAGCCAGGCCAAAAGCATGTACTCCAGCTGAAGTTTGTCCAGACGTTCAAATTTGGAAACTTCAGCTATCATGCTGTCAAGCGGTTGAAGTGTGACCTTGCTGAGTTTCATGACACGTGGAACAGGGGTCATCATGATGCCTGGCAAAGAAATATTTAAAGGAATAGTAACAGTCTAGGCAACACCTTATAAAAAAAAAATTATTGCTGGCAGCCAACACACTATGATGTGGCGTCGGTGGCCGAGTGGTTAGGCTGCCAGACTGGGGATCATGAGGTCTCGGATCCGAATCCTAGCAAAGCCAGGCCTGACACTGTGTTCCTTGGGAAAGACACATAACACGTATTTTCCCCACTCAACCCAGGTGCAAAATAGGTACAAGCACTAGCTTGGGAGTAAAAAACCTGTGTCTGAGTAAAGTCATGTCCAGGAGGTGATAATTATCACCTGTTCCGCTTCCCGCTATAGAAACCGTGATAAGCTCCGGCTCCATGGGCCGTAATGCCCTTGAAGGAGCCTTTACCTTTGAATTTGCCTTGTTTTTGTTCCTGTGGGGCTTCAATATTATTTCCTGTCCTTATTCTTCACAACGGTGAAATAACAGTTCACAGCTGTGTAGGTCGCCGACAGATGAACGTTGGAAAAGGAAGGGTATAAGAATGGCACACGTTTTTATTTGAGTTGATTTTAGCCACATCCCCAACTCGAAAAACTTGAGAAAACTTTAAAACCTGTTTGGGCACAAACCCAGAAGCACGAAACAGACACTTTCCCTCTAGACCATCATGTCCCTTAGAAGGGCATGACAATGATACTGTAGACCGCAAATATATTGAAAACCAAATACCAGTGAGGGATCCATCAGACTCAAGGAGAGGTTGAAAAGTGTCTTCCCAGCTGCTACTCAGACGAAATGGTTCAAGAACAGATGCTGTCAGTGTTTTCCCTACACAAGGTGGCGTATGGTAAGACTGAAAAAGATAAGAATTTTGACGATAAGTCTAATTCATCTCTGTATGGATGCATGCCTGTAGATAATGTTGGATTATGATTTTTCTTTATTATAAAGCTGGGTCTCTTGAACTTTGACTGTGGTAAACTCAGAAACCACTGTATCGGTTACGGATGATATCAAGTACGATTATTAGATCAAATTAGTACTCGATACTGAAGTTATGCGGGTTTTTTATTGTAATGATTGGAAATTGAGAAATGAGATCTAGTATCAATAAAAAGTTCTGTGGGTCGCAGACAAAACTATATTTTTACAATCAATTAAAATTCTAATTTGATCCAAGAGTTTTATCACTGAGAACCTAAAGCAGGCTATTTGAAATCTACATGCGAAATATGGAGGTTGTGGATGGAGTGGTTCCTGGATTATAAGCGGTCAAAGTTAGTGACACTCAGCATACATAAGAGTTTTGATACCTTAGGATCCCTCCCCCCACCCCGGCAACCGACCTGAGATGTCAAATCAGACGTCATCCTATATATTTCTTATAAGCCTAGCTACGTCTTATCTCAAACCCAAAATTTCATATGTCTAGGTCTAATTGTTCACATATGGTAGGTCTTTCTTTGATGGTTGGTTTTTCTGTAACCTTAGCCGCCATTTTGCAAAAGAAAATGACTTGGTTTGTTGACACACAAACAAAGCGATGGATCTGTCTAAGAATGGCTGTTATGTTTAGAATAACCAAAGAACAAGCTCCGGGTAGAATATCTAGATCTTGGATAGCAAAAGATATCAATGGATCAGAAAAATTTGTGAAGAATTGAAAATCATGACGCTCTGCATTGAACTATGGGTGTATGCAGACCTCATGAGACAAGGGCGAGTTTGTTGCAAGAATCAAAAGACATAATCATAGAGATATTAGGTCGACTAGGTCTAATAATCATAGAGATATTAGGTCGATCATAGACTAATAATCATAGAGATATTAGGTCGACTAGGTCTAATAATCATAGAGATATTAGGTCACTAGGATCAGGTCTAATAATCATAGAGATATTAGGTCGACTAGGTCTAATAATCATAGAGATATTAGGTCGACTAGGTCTAATAATCATAGAGATATTAGGTCGACTAGGTCTAATAATCATAGAGATATTAGGTCGACTAGGTCTAATAATCATAGAGATATTAGGTCGACTAGGTCTAATAATCATAGAGAGTTAATAAATAATCATAGAGATGTTAGGTCGACTAGGTCTAATAATCATAGAGATGTTAGGTCACTAGGTATAATCATAGTTTGATAATCAAGATATTAGGTCGACTAGGTCTAATATTAGGTCATAGAGATATTAGGTCGACTAGGTCTAATAATCATAGAGATATTAAATGACTAGGTCTAATAATCATAGAGATATTAGGTCGACTAGATGGTCTAAATAATCATAGAGATATTAGGTCGACTAGGTCTAATAATCATAGAAGGTTACTTTCATCACCCTAAACATGTTTGAGAACTTAATCATAGAGATGTTAAATAAGGTCTAATAATCAATCACCCGATAACATAGTTTTTTAATCACGTGGAAAAAATAAGCAGAATCAGAATATCAGGTAACAATTCCATGAGTCTCTTCTGAGGTAAATGAAATTTGAAGAAGAAAATCGGAGATGGAAAAAAGACATGGTAGTCTCTAAAGGTTACTTTGAATACTAAACATGGCCTGAGACAGTGAGCAGTAGTTTTTTCCATACCGCAATGTACGTAATAATAAATGATGGACATGACATAGATGTTAGAACCCCAAAGGAGTGGGTGGCTGACGGAGACTAACGGTAATTCCTACTTCTTTCTTTTCATTCTTACAGAACATTCTTTCATCTTGCTGTTTCCTCTCTATTCATTAGTTTCATCAAAAAGTGTCATATACGGTGATCTCAGGGTGAATTTAGAGGTAACAGCAAAAAGAAAGATAAGTGAAAAGGGACAGGAAAGAAGAAAAACCTACCAGTAACACCTGCCAACCATCCACTCCTCTCTGAATTCACCTTGAGATTACCGCATATAGTGAACAGGGTTGATCCAAATGAACAAGCCCCAAAAGCCACAAAGACGAGACAAATACAAAGGAAATAAATAGGTAACTATTTCACTGACACTAAACAGAATCAAACCTGTGACCTCTGTATTCAATACTTCTGACATAGCTGTTTGTCTTTTTTTACATTTTAAGTCCATAACATGCTTTTCGTTCAGGCGTATGGAGATTTATGTACATTTTCATAAAACTATAACATTGTAAAAAGCGATATTCCTTCCAGGCCGTAACAGCCCATAGAGCTAGAAGCTTATCCCAATTTCTACAGTATGAAGCAGAGCAATGAGATAATACATCGTCTCCTAGACAGGACGGTTGATGTCTGTTGTAGGCTTTACTTTTTTCCCCAGCCGATACCAGTACCCATTTTCAAATGGAGACCAGAGGGGACCTCATCATGATCCAAAACAGACAGAAAAGTTGTTAATTTGTTCCATTACAACTCACCCCACCCACTGTATTCAGTGACTTCAAAGTGAGCTCAAAGGAAACAGCAAAATGAAAGACATGTGAAAGAGTAAACAGGAAAGAAGAACGGCCAACCACCAGCAAGCTGCCAACCACCAGCAAGCTGCCAACCACCAGCAAGCTGCCAGCCAAAAGTAAGCTGCCAACCATCCAATAGTCAGTTAGGTGGCTATGGACGCAAGCTGCCAACCACCAGCAAGCTGCCAACCACCAGCAAGCTGCCAACCATCCAATAGTCAGTTAGGTGGCTATGGACGCAAGCTGCCAACCATCCAATAGTCAGTTAGGTGGCTATGGACGCAAGCTGCCAACCATCCAATAGTCAGTTAGGTGGCTATGGACGCAAGCTGCCAACCATCCAATAGTCAGTTAGGTGGCTATGGACTATCCAATAGGACGTGGCAAGCTGCCAACCATCCAATAGTCAGTTAGGTGGCTATGGACGCAAGCTGCCAACCACCAGCAAGCTGCCAGCCACCAGCAAGCTGCCAACCATCCAATAGTCAGTTAGGTGGCTATGGACGCAAGAACCACCAGCAAGCTGCCAACCACCAGCAAGCTGCCAACCATCCAATAGTCAGTTAGGTGGCTATGGACGCAAGCTGCCAACCACCAGCAAGCTGCCAACCACCAGTAAGCTGCCAACCATCCAATAGTCAGTTAGGTGGCTATGGACGCAAGCTGCCAACCACCAGCAAGCTGCCAACCATCCAATAGTCAGTTAGGTGGCTATGGACGCAACCACCAGCAAGCTGCCAACCACCAATAGTCAGTTAGGTGGCTGCCAGCCACCAGCAAGCTGCCAATCATCCAATAGTCAGTTAGGTGGCTATGGACGCAAGCTGCCAACCACCAGCAAGCTGCCAACCACCAGCAAGCTGCCAACCATCCAATAGTCAGTTAGGTGGCTATGGACGCAAGCTGCCAATCACCAGCAAGCTGCCAACCACAAGTAAGCTGCCAACCACCAGCAAGCTGCCAACCACCAGCAAGCTGTCAACCACCTGCAAGCTGCCAACCACCAGCAAGCTGCCAACCACCAATAGCAAGCTGCCAACCATCCAATAGTCAGTTAGGTGGCTATGGACGCAAGCTGCCAACCACCAGCAAGCTGCCAACCATCCAATAGTCTGCTAACCATCCAATAGTCAGTTAGGTGGACGCAAGCTGCCAACCACCAGCAAGCTGCCAACCACCAGTAAGCTGCCAACCATCCAATAGTCAGTTAGGTGGCTATGGACACAAGCTGCCAACCACCAGCAAGCTGCCAACCACCAGCAAGCTGCCAACCATCAATAGTCAGTTAGGTGGCTATGGACACAAGCTGCCAACCATCCAATAGTCAGTTAGGTGGCTATGGACACAAGCTGCCAACCATCCAATAGTCAGTTAGGTGGCTATGGACGCAAGCTGCCAACCACCAGCAAGCTGCCAACCACCAGTAAGCTGCCAACCATCCAATAGTCAGTTAGGTGGCTATGGACACAAGCTGCCAACCATCCAATAGTCAGTTAGGTGGCTATGGACGCAAGCTGCCAACCATCCAATGGTCAGTTAGGTGGCTATGGACCAACCACCAGCAAGCTGCCAACCACCAGCAAGCTGCCAACCATCCAATAGTCAGTTAGGTGGCTATGTCAGGGACGATGGGCCTGAAAAACCATGCATACTGTGCACATCTTTGTCATTGTTATTTTGAAAAGCTCTTTGTCCTCACTCACCCCAAGAATGCGATCCAGATGATAAACTAAAACGTAGGCAAAATGGAAAGTCCTGGGTCCATCTTCCGCCACAAACGTCACCTTGGACGCCACAGGAGCAACTCACTGGCACGCTGCTTCTCCAAGAAAAGTTGAAATTTACCGCCACCACCCCCAGCCTTGACGATATGAGAAAAGTTGCCAAAGTTTTGCTCCAGCGCTGAACGTCTCCAAGATTGCTCCCGAACACCTGAGAACGGAAATTCATAAAAGCAAGAAAATCAGTGAAGTAAGAAATAAAAAGGACTCCATCAAACGTGCCACAAGAAACATCAAAGGGCACAGCAGAAAATTCATTGTCCCCAAATCTAGGATCGAGGTGCATTATATCAACTCTTTCTTTCATTTAATTGCTCATCAATGGAATAGTCTGCCTCCTGAAGTCGTAGATGCCTGAACTCTGTCAAGAGTTTGCTAGACTAACTTCGTTTTTAACCATTGAAGTGGTGCGTTACTTGTGATCTGATTCAACATTCTTCTGAAACATATTATCGGTATGTGTTATATTTGCTCTTCTGTGGGCAAGGATGTGATCAACCCTTTAGTATTGTACAATGTAGACATGTCCTCCACCATAAGAGGTTTCTTCATCCCAAAGTGATAATAATAATAACGTTTATCCATATAGCGCCTTATATCGAAGTCTCAAGGCGCTTTACAATCACATATACGAACATACCACACTCACCCAAAACAACATTAAGAATGTCATAGGCATTACTGATCTTTAAAAGCTATAAAACAATTTACTATACAAATTAATAAAATACATTTGCATAAGGGATTAATCATACATATAATAATATCATTTAAAAGATCATGACATTTTAAAATAAATATTTTGTGAAAAAATGGGTCTTTAAATGCTTTTTAAAGTTTTCAACGCTAGGTGCAAAACTCACAGATGGTGGAAGAGAGTTCCGAACTAGAGGGCCTATTTTTCCATAACATCTATCTCCAAAATGTTTGAGTTTGGTTTTGGGTTCTACTAAAAATGTACAATCTTGAGATCTTCAAGTTCTTGTGGGTACATATGAGTTAATTATTTCTTGAATATATAAAGGGGTGGAGGACTCCAATGAATTATAACAGAAAAGAGAAATCTTGTATTGAACCCTAGCTTTTACAGGTAACCAGAAGAAGAAGAAGAAGAAGAAAAGAAGAAGAAGAAGAAGAAGAAGAAGAAGAAGAAGAAGAAGAAGAAGAAGAAGAAGAAGAAGAAGAAGAAGAAGAAGAAGAAGAAGAAGAAGAAGAAGAAGAAGAAGAAGAAATAGAGGCACTGTGGCACTATCCGTAGCATTGAGAGCTTGTAAGTGATGAGTAAGGACGTGAAATAAATGTTTAAGCTCTATAGGAACAAGCACAAAGCAAACACAAAGGAATAGACAGACAAAATCTTGAGGCATCAGACAGAATCGAACCTGTTAACTACAAATTAGCCTTTGGTTGAGCATTCTCTTTTCATGGTGCCGGTTTTGATTCTGTTTGGTACCAAAAGATTTCTTTCTATTTCGTTGAATTTGTCTCGTCTTTGTTCCTAGAGGGCTTCGATATTTATCTTGTGTCCTTATTCATCATTTTCTTTCAATCTGCATCTTGCCTCACTGTTTAGTGTTGTGAATTTGTGAGCACTAGGACATTGGATTTTGTCCATGATGTTGTACTCTAAGGAAAGATATGTTACTCTGCTTTCCTCACTCGACTCAGGAATGAATAAATAGATAGGTAAGGATCTTGTCAGAGTGTCTATGTACAGCACCCTCCAAGCAGGTGTACTGTATGTTCCCCAGACAGTTGAAGACTTGTGAATGAAATGGTCGGCTGGAGGATAAATCATGTAATGGTCGAGGCCCTACGCTTGTGATGAAGATCATCATCATCAACATTGAATCCCTGACAGCATCTCTTAACGTCTGTCTGTCCTGTGCCATTCTTCCTGCCTCTGTTATTGTTTGGGTTTTTTTTTTCTTGAACGTCCTCTATACTTTTCTCCCATCTGATTCTTTTCTCATTCCTTTTGCCCTCTAAAATCGCCCTTCCTATGACCTTCACGACATTTGATGTGGCCAAAATATTTCTGAAATACTTTGTGATAAGGAAGATACAGACCATATAAATCAATCTTAATGATCTGTATTTTTTATCTTAACATAAGATGTAAAGTTCTTCAAGGTCGTTACAGCTCATAGTGCAGTAACTTATCATCTCTGATTCAGTGACCTGACGTGGAACAGGTCGTAAAAGTCACCCTCTGGTCATGATGCTAGTTTGTCACAGGTTTTTACTTCCCAAGCTGGTGCAGGTACGCATTTGCACTTGGGTAAAGTGAAAAATATGTGTTAAGTAAAGCATCTTTCTGAAGGAACACAACTTCAGATCCAGCATTGCTAGCATTCAAGCCCGGGAGCTCTTGATCCCCTAGGCCAACAACGCCACTGATCAAATAAGGTGTGGTCCCCACGAACTCCCAAAACTTGTTTTGCCTAGCTCAGGAAATGTGATTGCTGCTGCTATTGTGTAAATTCCGATGGTATGCTGGAAATGTTGGTCATGCAGTAGTTTGAAAAGAAATTTTAGGAAAAACATTTCACATGAGTGCACAAACTATTGCTCAAATCAATTTTTTTTGGGGGGTAAATATGCCTGCATACGTCATTTCTACCATTCAATGTAATATGTAAATAAGGCACCGCAAACTCAACTAAATGAGACAAACTATTCATATACATGTAATTCGTCTGTGTTTACCACTATACCACAATGCTACATTCACACGCACACTACATGCCTGGTAATATCTTCTTTATCACCATACCCCAATACTATATTCACACGCACACTACATGCCAGGTAATATCTTCTTTATCACCATACCCCAATACATTCATATTCCTGGTAATATCTTCTTTATCACCATACCCCAATACTACATTCACACGCACATGCCTGGTAATATCTTCTTTATCACCATACCCCAATACTATATTCACACGCACACTACATGCCAGGTAATATCTTCTTTATCACCATACCCCAATACTATATTCACACGCACACTACATGCCTGGTAATATCTTCTTTATCACCATACCCCAATACTATATTCACACTTACACTATATGCCTGGTAATATCTTCTTTATCACCATACCACAATACTATATTCACTCTCACACATACCTGGTATGCACCATATCACAATAACATTCACACTCCACATGCCTGGTAATATCTCTTTATCACCATATCACAATGCTACATTCACACTCACACCATATGCCTGGTAAAATCATCTTTATCACCACACCACAATGCTACTTTCACTTGCACATCATATGCCTGGTAAAATCATCTTTATCAAAATACCAGAATGCTACATTTACACTCACACTATATGCCTGGTAATATCATCTTCATCACCATACCACAATGTTACATTCACTTGCACATCATATGCCTGGTAATATCATCTTTATCACCATATCACAATGCTACATTCACACTCACACCATATGCCTTGTAATATCATCTTTATCACAATACCACAATGCTACATTCACTCTCTCATCATATGCCTGGTAAATTCATCTTTATCAAAATACCAGAATGCTACATTTACACTAACACTATATGCCTGGTAATATCATCTTTATCACCATACCCCAATGCCACATTCAAATGCACACTATATGCCTGGTAATATCATATTTATCACCATATCACAATGCTACATTCATACTTACACCATATGCCAGGTAATATCATCTTTATCACCATACCACAATGCTACATTTACACTCATACTGTATGCCTGGTAATATCTTCTTTATCACCATACCACAATGCTACATTCACACTCACACTATATGCCTGGTAATATCATCTTTATCACCATACCACAATGCCACATTCAAATGCACACTATATGCCTGGTATTATCATATTTATCACCATATCACAATGCTACATTCATACTAACACCATATGCCAGGTAATATCATCTTTATCACCATACCACAATGCTACATTTACACTCATACTGTATGCCTGGTAATATCTTCTTTATCACCATACCACAATGCTACATTCACACTCAATCAAAACCAGCGATCAGCATTGAAAACTGAAATGCTTCACTTAACAAACACCTAAAACAACCGTCACTGACCTTTCAAACCCAAATGAGTCATGAGTCTTTTTTCATCTGCTGTAACGAGCCGATTCATATGTCCGAGTGTTCCTCTCCAGACACTCTCCTATAGCTGCCATTTGCTGCTCATCTTCTTCATCTAATTCATCATCATCATCATCATCATCATCACTATCATCGTTTGCATCTCCATCCTGCCTCTCCACGCTGGTGTTGACAACTTCACGCCGCTTCTGGAATCTCAGGACCCCCATAATGGTCTTGATAAAAAGAGTCGTTCCAGACGAGACTTGAGGATAATCGTCCGTGGCATTCTTCAACAACACTGTCATAAGAGCTGTCAAGCAGAAAATAAAACAATGTATGAGCATATATATATTATATGCAGCTTTCTCCCTCATCTCCCCGAACTGTGACATACTTCCATTACGATATTCTAATACCTGTGACATAATTCCATTACAATATTCTCATAATTGTGATATACTCACATTACAATATGCTCATAACTGTGACATATCTTCGTTACAATATTCTCATAACTTTGACATACTTCCATTACAGTATTCTCATAACTTTGACATACTCTCATTATGATATTTTCATAACTATGAAATACTTCCATTACAATATTCTCATAACTGTGACATACTTCCATTACAATATTCTCATAACTGTGACATACTTCCATTACAATATTCTCATAACTGTAACATATCCTCATTACAATATTCTCATAACTTTGACATACTTCCATTACAATATTCTCATAACTTTGACATACTCTCATTACAATATTCTCATAACTTTGACATACTTCCATTACAATATTCTCATATAACTGTGACATACTATCCATTACAATATTCTCAATATTCTCATAACTGTGACATATCCTCCTTACAATATTCTCATAACTTTGACATATCTCATTACAATATTCTCATAACTGTGACATACTTCCATTACCATATTCTCATAACTGTGACATACTTCCATTACAATATTCTCATAACTGTGACATATTTCCATTACAATATTCTCATAACTGTGACATACTTCCATTACAATATTCTCATAACTGTGACATACTTCCATTACAATATTCTCATAACTGTGACATACTTCCATTACCATATTCTTTAACTATGACATATTTCCATTACAATATTCTCATAACTGTGACATTATTCCATTACAATATTCTCATAACTGTGACACACTTGATATACAATATAGTGATAACTATGATATACATCCATTGCAATATTCTCATAACTGTGACGCACTTCGATTCCAATATTCCCATAACTGTGACATACATGCATTACTTTCTCACAACTGTGATATCACATTATAATCTCATAACTGTAACATGACATTATTACAGTATTCTCACAACTGTGACATACTCAATGTTCTCACAACTGTGACACACTCACATTATAATGTTCTCATAACTGTGACATACTTCCATTACAATATTCTCATAACTGTGACATACTTCCATTACTCAACATTATAATGCTATTCTCACAACTGTGACATACTCACATTTCTCATAACTGACATACTTACCATATTCTCACAACTGTGACACACTCACATTATAATGTTCTCACAACTGTGACAAACTCACATTATAATGTTCTCACAACTGTGACATACTCACATTATAATGTTCTCACAACTGTGACACACTCACATTATAATGTTCTCACAACTGTGACATACTCACATTATAATGTTCTCACAACTGTGACATTACTCACATTATAATGTTCTCACAACTGTGACACACTCACATATAATATAACTGTGATATCTCCATTAAATATTCTCATAACTGTGACACACTTGATACTCACATCCATTATAATGTTCTCACAACTGTGACATACTCACATTATAATGTTCTCACTGTGACAACTGTATACATAGTGATAACTATGACATTCCATTAAATGTTCTCACAACTGTGACACACTCACATTATAATGTTCTCACAACTGTGACATACTCACATTATAATGTTCTCACAACTGTGACATACTCACATTATAATGTTCTCACAACTGTGACATACTCACATTATAATGTTCTCACAACTGTGACACACTCACATTATAATGTTCTCACAACTGTGACACACTCACATTATAATGTTCTCACAACTGTGACACACTCACATTATAATGTTCTCACAACTGTGACACACTCACATTATAATGTTCTCACAACTGTGACACACTCACATTATAATGTTCTCACAACTGTGACACACTCACATTATAATGTTCTCACAACTGTGACACACTCACATTATAATGTTCTCACAACTGTGACACACTCACATTATAATGTTCTCACAACTGTGACACACTCACATTATAATGTTCTCACAACTGTGACACACTCACATTATAATGTTCTCACAACTGTGACACACTCACATTATAATGTTCTCACAACTGTGACACACTCACATTATAATGTTCTCACAACTGTGACACACTCACATTATAATGTTCTCACAACTTTAACACACTCACATTATAATGTTCTCACAACTGTGACATACTGACATTATAATGTTCTCACAACTGTGACACACTCACATTATAATGTTCTCACAACTGTGACACACTCACATTATAATGTTCTCACAACTGTGACACACTCACATTATAATGTTCTCACAACTGTGACACACTCACACTATAATATTCTCACAACTGTGACACACTCACATTATAATATTCTCACAACTGTGACATACTCACATTATAATGTTCTCACAACTGTGACATACTCACATTATAATATTCTCACAACTGTGACATACTCACATTATAATATTCTCACAACTGTGACACACTCACATTATAATGTTCTCACAACTGTGACACACTCACATTATAATGTGTTCTCACAACTGTGACATGTGACTCACATTATAATGTTCTCACAACTGTGACAAACTCACATTATAATGTTCTCACAACTGTGACACACTCACATTATAATGTTCTCACAACTGTGACACACTCACATTATAATGTTCTCACAACTGTGACACACTCACACTATAATGTTCTCACAACTGTGACACACTCTCACAACTGTGACACACACTATAATGTTCTCACAACTGTGACACACTCACACTATAATGTTCTCACAACTGTGACACACTCACACTACAATGTTCTCACAACTGTGACACACTCACACTAAATGTTCTCACAACTGTGACACACTCACATTATGTTCTCACAACTGTGACACACTCACATTATAACATTCTCATAATTGTGATACACTTGCATTACTTAAATGTCTGCTATAAAATCCTCATATATGTGATAAACTCGTAATACTAAAATATTGATACAAAATGCTCATAAATGTGACATACTCCCTTGCCTTAACTGTGACATATTTACTTTACTGAAATGTTGACACAAAAGGCTCATAAAATGTAACAGACTGACGTTACAATTTTGCCATAACTGTGATCTATTCGTATAACTGAAATGTTGATACAATATGCTCACAACAGTGACCTACTTTAATCACTGTGCCGCTAACTTAAAACCTGCAGTAACACCGATCAAATATTCATCGCAGTAACACTGATGTAAATCTTATCATTGAGTAACTGAAATATTCTCATCACAGTAACACTGATGTAAATATTCTCATCACAGTAACACTGATGTAAATATTCTCATCACAGTAACACTGATGTAAATATTCTCATCATCGTAACACTGATGTAAATATTCTCATCACAGTAACAGTAACTCATCATCGAACACTGATGTAAAATCACAGTAACACTCTCATCACAGTAACACTGATGTAAATATTCTCATCATCGAACACTGATGTAAATATTCTCATCTCATAACACTGAGTAACTCATCATGATGTGTAAATCTTCATCATTGATGTAAATATTCTCATCACAGTAACACTGATGTAAATATTCTCATCATCGTAACATTGATGTAAATATTCTCATCATCGTAACACTGATGTAAATATTCTCATCACAGTAACACTGATGTAAATATTCTCATCACAGTAACACTGATGTAAATATTCTCATCACAGTAACACTGATGAAATTATTCTATCACAGTAACACTGATGTAATTATTCTTATTGCAATAACATTGATTAAAATATTCTCATCACAGTAACACTGATGTAATTATTCTTATTGCAGAAATATTGATTAAAATATTCTCATCACAGTAGCAACTGAAACTGTAGCTCTCCTTTCCCATCAACTCACTCTCAGTCTCAGGTCTAGTTGAGAACACGACAAAACTTTTGCAAGCTGGGTCTTTGTAACACAGAGAGGCTGCTCGATTCAATCTGGTCACAGTGAAGACACAACCCCAGGATACCCGCGACCCTGTGCAAGGGTAGTCATATATGCCTGGAAAGTTTTTGGTGTCCAGACGGGTGAATTGGGACAATTCATTCTCCGCTGAGGTATCGATATTCTGAAGAGAAACAAAAACAGATACAATGAGATTGTCGCGTTTAGGTAGTGTAGTGTTGGAAAAGGGGACATAGGAAGATTGTTACATTTGGGTAGTGTGATGTTGGAAGGGGGACATAGGAAGATTGTCATATTTTAGTTATGATGTTGGAAGGAGGACATAGAAAGATTGTCATATTTTAGTAGTGTGATGTTGGAAAATGGGACATAGGAAGATTGTCCTATTTTAGCAGTGTGATGTTGGAAGGGGGACATAGGAAGATTGTCCTATTTTAGTGGTGTGATGTTGGAAAAGGGGGACATGTGATGTCTGAAGGGGGTCATGAGGATTGTCATATTTTAGTTATGTGATGTTGGAAAATGGGACATATTTGGGTTAATGTGATGTTTGAAGGGTGATAGTTGTCCTATTTTAGTAGTGTGATGTTGGAAGGGGGTCATGAGGATTGTCATATTTGGGTTAATGTGATGTTTGAAGGGGGGGGCATGAGGATTGTCATATTTGGGTTAATGTGATGTTTGAAGGGGGTCATGAGGATTGTCATATTTGGGTTAATGTGATGTTTGAAGGGGTCATGAGGATTGTCATTGTTATATTTTGGGTTAATGTGATGTTTGAAGGGGGTCATGAGGATTGTCATATTTGGGTTAATGTGATGTTTGAAGGGGGGGGACATGAGGATTGTCATATTTGGGTTAATGTGACGGTGGAAGAGGGACATGGAAATTGTGATATTTGGGTTAATGTGACGGTGGAAGAGGGACATGGGAATTGTCATATTTGGGTTAATGTGGTGTTGGTTAGAGGAACATAGGGGATTGTTACATTTACATAGTGTGGTGTTGGTTAGAGGAACATATGGGATTGTTACATTTACATAGTGGGAGAGGAACATATGGGATTGTTACATTTACATAGTGTGGTGTTGGTTAGAGGAACATATGGGATTGTTACATTTACATAGTGTGGTGTTGGTTAGAGGAACATATGGGATTGTTACATTTACATAGTGTGGTGTTGGTTAGAGGAACATAGGGATTGTTACATTTACATAGTGTGGTGTTGGTTAGAGGAACATATGGGATTGTTACATTTACATAGTGTGGTGTTGGTTAGAGGAACATATGGGATTGTTACATTTACATAGTGTGGTGTTGGTTAGAGGAACATAAGGGATTGTTACATTTACATAGTGTTGTGTTGGTTAGAGGAACATAAGGGATTGTTACATTTACATAGTGGTGTTGGTTAGAGGAACATAGGAGATTGTTACATTTACATAGTGTGGTGTTGGTTAGAGGAACATATGGGATTGTTACATTTATGTAGTGTGGTGTTGGTTAGAGGAACATATGGGATTGTTACATTTACATAGTGTGGTGTTGGTTAGAGGAACATAAGGGATTGTTACATTTATGTAGTGTGGTGTTGGTTAGAGGAACATAAAGGGATTGTTACATTTACATAGTGTGGTGTTGGTTAGAGGAACATATGATTGTTACATTTACATATTGTGGTGTTGGTTAGTGTGGTGTTGGTTAGAGGAACATATGGGATTGTTACATTTACATAGTGTGGTGTTGGTTAGAGGAACATATGGGATTGTTACATTTATGTTGTGTGGTGTTGTTAGAGGAACATATGGGATTGTTACATTTTACATAGTGTGGTGTTGGTTAGAGGAACATAGGGGATTGTTACATTTATGTTGTGTGGTGTTGGTTAGAGGAACATAAGGGATTGTTACATTTATGTAGTGTGGTGTTGGTTAGAGGAACATAGGGGATTGTTACATTTATGTAGTGTGGTGTTGGTTAGAGGAACATAGGGATTGTTACATTTATGTAGTGTGGTGTTGGTTAGAGGAACATATGGATTGTTACATTTATGTAGTGTGTTAGAGGAACATAGGGGATTGTTACATTTATGTAGTTGGTGTTGGTTAGAGGAACATAAGGGATTGTTACATTTATGTAGTGTGGTGTTGGTTAGAGGAACATAAGGGATTGTTACATTTATGTAGTGTGGTGTTGGTTAGAGGAACATATGGGATTGTTACATTTATGTAGTGTGGTGTTGGTTAGAGGAACATAGGTGATTGTTACATTTACATAGTGTGGTGTTGGTTACAGGAACATAGGGGATTGTTACATTTACATAGTGTTGTTGTTAGAGGAACATATGGGATTGTTACATTTATGTTGTGAGGTGTTGGTTAGAGGAACATAGGGGATTGTTACATTTATGTAGTGTGGTGTTGGTTAGAGGAACATAAGGGATTGTTACATTTATGTAGTGTGGTGTTGGTTAGAGGAACATAAGGGATTGTTACATTTATGTTGTGTGATGTTGGTTACAGGAACATAGGGGATTGTTACATTTATGTTGTGTGGTGTTGGTTAAAGGAACATAGGGGCTTGTTACATTTATGTTGTGTGGTGTTGGTTACAGGAACATAGGGGATTGTTACATTTACATAGTGTGGTGGTGGTTAGAGGAACATAGGGATTGTTACATTTATGTAGTGTGGTGTTGGTTAGAGGAACATAGGGATTGTTACATTTATGTTGTGTGGTGTTGGTTACAGGAACATAGGGGATTGTTACATTTATGTTGTGTGGTGTTGGTTACAGGAACATAAGGGATTGTTACATTTATGTCGTGTGGTGTTGGTTACAGGAACATAGGAGATTGTTACATTTATGTAGTGTGGTGTTGGTTAGAGGAACATAAGGGATTGTTACATTTATGTTGTGTGGTGTTGGTTACAGGAACATAGGGGATTGTTACATTTACGTTGTGTGGTGTTGGTTAGAGGAACATAGGGGATTGTTACATTTATGTAGTGTGGTGTTGGTTACAGGAACATAGGGGATTGTTACATTTACGTAGTGTGGTGATGGAAAGGGTCGCCGTAAAGAGGTACATGTCTAGAGGCTATGATACAAATTAAGTGACAACAGACGTTACCACAGGTGCAAGCTCATGTTTCACATTCATCCTATCCACGCTGTTGTCATGGGGATCCTGGCGACTATCTTTGTCGAGCACACTCCTCCAGCCCAAAGCTTCGTTGACCACAGGGGGTGAACCTCTTCGGTTCGTCGATCTAGGGCTGGAAATACAGGCAGAAAATGTAGATAAACAAAGAGCTGTCAAGAAAATGAATCATTTGAAGTTCTGACACTGTGCTTACAGTTAGAGCCCCATAAGGACACAGACAGAACAAATAAGAGGGAGTATGCCCACACAAAAATGACAGACAGCAGTGAAGTTGATCCTGTGAAGCTCTGCATCATCATCCATAGCCTTGCCATATAGGTTGCAAATTCAATTCTGTCTGGTATTCAAGATATTTTTTCTCTGTTTATCTTCTTGTATTTGTCTCATGTACTGCCTGGGGCTCTACCCTCTATCATCATTGTGTATCCCGTAATCTTCCACAGTCATGGGGCGCTGTCAGATGGCCTGTCGCAACAGTTTCTTTCACTTTTACCTGTCATGAGCCAGGGTTTGGGTCTGGGAGAGGGTCATTCCTCTCCTCTCCGTGATGTTGTCTTCCCATCTTTTTTTGTCTGTCTTTTCTTCTCTTTTTCTGTCTTACCATCTCTTTTTGTCTCCTTCTCTTTTTCTGTCTTACCATCTCTTTTTCTATCTTTCTCTTCTCCTTTTCTGTCTTCCCATCTCTTTTTCTGTCTTCCTCTGCTCCTTATTCTCTCTGTGGTACCACAAAGTACTAAATTGTAGCCAAAAATAAGTGTCAGTCAGAAAAACGAATGGTCAGATCTTATAGAGAACAAAGAAAATTTTTTTTAACAACTTTCATTCATAATATAATTAAATGTCTAAATAGCCTTTCTAAATAAGTGTAATTCTTTAATACATTTATTTGAAAAATTTGCATTATTGCAAATACCGATACAAGAAATAAATGTTTAGTAAATTCAGTAAAATCGAAAAATAAGAGCTTAAAACTGAGAGTAAGAGTTTAAGGCTAAGAAATAATATAATTTAAACGAAAAACATTGGAGTTTTTTAATGGAGGCGGGAACAAATTAATTTTTATATCTGTTCTTGATTTTTTGCACATGAGGCTTTGGGATCTTTGTGATCTTTCGTATTATTTATTCAAGGGATGCAACTGGTCTTGTAATATTTTCATGTATTTCTTAAAATAACATTTACAGAGTACAGTTTGTTAAATGATGGAAGACTAAGTTTGATTATATTTGATGCTTTTGTTATTATCTATTTCGAAAGCTTGGCAGTATCAAGCACTAACTCGATCTAATAACTGTAGTTGATACCACCCGTGGTATAACATGCTTGTTGTAAATATTTCATTATGTTAGGAAGCTTGAAAATGTGGAAAGCTACTTTTGCATAATTTTTATAATAATAATAATAATAAAATAATATAATAATAATAATAATAATAATAATAATAATAATAATAATAATAATAATAATAATAATAATAATAATAATAATAATAATAATAATAATAATAATAATAATAATAATAATAATAATAATAATAATCATAATAATAAAATAATAATAATAATAATAATAATAATAATAATAATAATAATAATAATAATAATAATAATAATAATAATAATAATAATAAATCTTTATTGTCCAAAGAAGGCAATATTTCTTTGTATATCAATATACTTGGAAACTCAAAAATATGGAAGGTGAGGGTAATTGTATACACATATTTTATTTTCTACTTGACACGTCGTGTTCATTGCACTTACGAGTAAGCCTGTAAATGATGTGCAGCTCAGAGAGCACTTCAAGAACACTGGTGTCCAGACGCTGGAGCTTTTCGACAAGGGCTTCCACCCGGGCTCCAGA
>JAXRKP010000009.1:652500-662500 GCA_037039925.1 Doris montereyensis | reverse complement strand
TATGACTTGGAAAGACAAAGACAGAGAGAGGAAAGGCAGGCTTTTTCTATGACTTGGAAAGACACAGACAGAGAGAGACTGACAGGCAAGCTTTTTGGTATGACTTGGAAAGACAAAGACAGAGAGAGGACAGGCAGGCTTTTTGACTATGACTTGGAAAGAAGACACAGACAGAGAACAGGCAGGCTTTTTGTATGACTTGGAAAGACAAAGACAGAGAGAGGACAGGCAGGCTTTTGGTATGACTTGGAAAGAAACAGACAGAGAGAAGACAGGCAGGCTTTTTGTATGACTTGGAAAGACAACAGACAGAGAGAGGACAGGCAGGCTTTTGGTATGACTTGGAAAGACACAGACAGAGAGAGGAAAGGCAGGCTTTTTGGTATGACTTGGAAAGACAAAGACAGAGAGAGGACAGGCAGGCTTTTTGTATGACTTGGAAAGACAAAGACAGAGAGAAGACAGGCAGGCTTTTGGTATGACTTGGAAAGACAAAGACAGAGAGAGGACAGGCAGGCTTTTTGTATGACTTGGAAAGACAAAGACAGAGAGAAGACAGGCAGGCTTTTGGTATGACTTGGAAAGACACAGACAGAGAGAGGACAGGCGGGCTTTTGGTATGACTTGGAAAGAAACAGACAGAGAGAGGACAGGCAGGCTTTTGGTATGACTTGGAAAGACACAGACAGAGAGAGGACAGGCAGGCTTTTGGTATGACTTGGAAAGACACAGACAGAGAGAGGACAGGCAGGCTTTTTGTATGACTTGGAAAGACAAAGACAGAGAGAGGACAGGCAGGCTTTTAGTATGACTTGGAAAGACACAGTCAGAGAGAAGACAGGCAGGCTTTTGGTATGACTTGGAAAGACAAAGACAGAGAGAAGACAGGCAGGCTTGTGGTATGACTTGGAAAGACAAAGACAGAGAGAGGACAGGCAAGCTTTTTGGTATGACTTGGAAAGACAAAGACAGAGAGAGGACAGGCAGGCTTTTGGTATGACTTGGAAAGACAAAGACAGAGAGAGGACAGGCAGGCTTTTGGTATGACTTGGAAAGACAAAGAGAGAGACAGGCAGGCTTTTGGTATGACTTGGAAAGACAAAGAGAGAGGACAGGCAGGCTTTTGGTATGACTTGGAAAGACAAAGAGAGAGGACAGGCAGGCTTTTGGTATCACTTTGGAAAGACAAAAACAGAGAGAGGAAAGGCAGGCTTTTGGTATCACTTTGGAAAGACAAAAACAGAGAGAGGAAAGGCAGGCTTTTTGTATCACTTTGGAAAGACAAAAACAGAGAGAGGATAGGCTTTTTGTATCACTTAGAAAGACAAAAACAGAGAGAGGATAGACTTTTTTTCATCACTTGGAAAGACAAAGACAGAGTTTCTTTTATTGAAATTTACCCTGTCTTCCATTGTGTTGATATCAGGGTGAATTAAAAGGAAACAGTAAGATAAAAGATAAGTGACGGAAGGAAAGAAAAGAAATGGGACCTACAAGCAATGCCAGTCAACTGTCCACCAAAGACAGAGAGAGAACAGGCTTTTTGTATGACTTGAAAAGACAAAAACAGAGAGAGAACAGGCTTTTTGTATAACTTAGAAAACTTTTTGTATGACTTTTGAAAGAAAAAGACAAAGAGAGAACAGGCTTTATTGTATGACTTGGAAAGACAAAGATAAAGAGATAACATGCTTTTTGTATGACTTGGAAAGACAAAGACAGAGAGAGGACAAACAATTTTCTTTGCCATAGAAGAACAAAAATAAAGAGAGAGGACAGGCTTTTTGTACGACTTGGAAAGACAAAGACAGAAAGAAGACAGGCTTTTTGTATGACTCGGAAATACAAAGACAGAGAGAGAACAGGCAGGTTTTTTGTATGACTTGGAAAGACAAAAGAGGAAGGCTTTATTTTTGTATAATCTGAAAGGACAAAAACAGAGAGAGGACAGGCTTTTGGTATGTCTTGGAAGGATAAAGACAAAGAGAGGAAGGCTTTATTTCTGTATGGCCTGAAAGGACAAAGACAGAGAGAGGACAGGCCTTTTGTATGCCTTGGAAGGATAAAGATAGAGAGAGGAAGGTCTTTTTGTATGCTGTATGGCTACCAACACCACATTGCTTGAGTGACATTATCAGACATTTTTCCAATATCCCTAATCCCCACCACCACCACCCCTCTCCCCCCCCAACCCCTTACTACTGCATCAAACCAGAGAAGAAAAAGAGCATGCTTACCGACAGCCGCTGCCTCAAAGTGGATGCATAAATCAGGGAGTGGGTTAGTGGATTCCCAACCTCCGTGACCAGAATGATTCCTTTCAGTTGCAACGTGTTGGACACTGACTTCCCACGTAGACAATAACCCTTCAGAGCTGGTATGCTTGGGTGATGTAGTGCTGCCATCAGTAAAACTTCCCGCAGAAATCTAAGCACAAGGACATATGATTTCATTTGATATAAATGATGTGTAAAGTTCAACATTTTACCACTTACAAGGATACCACTTAAAGACATAAAAAACAATTATTTTCACCTGACAGAATTGTTTTTCTTAAATCGCATCGCACATAGCAACATCCCGGGCAAGTGGACAGGTAAGCACCTGTATGGGGAGTAGACGATCCCACCCTCCACGAGTCTCCTGCTGCCTTGCAGGCGGGTCTCGGCTGACCAAAAAGCTAAGCGAGTTCCCTGACAGAAAATAACAACCTGTTGCCTTGCAGGCTGGTCTTGAATGACCAAAGGCAAAGGGAGTTAACCCTGACAGAAAATAACAAGGCTTGGTAGGGAGACTCAAGGTGGCAGCCACACCATCTACCTAGAGTACAGTGGGCTAATCCCCTACTTATCCAAAACCAAGGTCATTCAGAGAAATAAATACAATATACCCGACTTGACCTTTCAACAACGAACATGGAAACGAACACGGACTGTGATTTTTGGAACATAGAATGTTAGGGCAATAAATGAAAAAGAGTTAGAATTAGTTGAAGAAATAGAAAAATTCAAAGTAGACATTTTGGCCATTACAGAAACAAAGAAAAAAGGACAAGGAATAGAAAATGTAGGACCGAATCATATTTCAAACTTCTCAGGATTAGATGTCAAAGATAGAGCTAGAGCAAGAGTAGGCCTCCTAGTGCATTAAAGGCATGAAAAGCTACCAGAAAATTGGAAATTCATAAGCCCACGGCTATTAGAGGTAAATATTAAACCAAAAGGAAGAAAAATTAAATTATTAATAGCTTATGGACCAAATGATGACGCCACTAACAAATATCTTTGAAAACGATTTACAAATAGCTGCAGAGAATCTTAAACACAAACAGGAACTAATGGTTTTAGGAGATTTAAACACTAGAGTAGGCAACAATGTAGAAACATCAAGAGGAGTAATAGGTAAAGAAGGAAAGACAACAACTTCTCCAAATGGAGAGAGACTAACAAATTTTAGAATAACATGAAAATAGCCAACATCTTTCTTCCTCATAAAGGTATCCACAAATATACAAGAGTAAATGAAGACAGATGTGAAAAGTCAATCATAGACTACATAATAGTTAGCAGCTCCCTTTTTACAGTACATTGGATGCAAGAGTAAACAGACAAGCAGAAATATTTAGTGATCATCACCTAGTGATAGCCAAAGTGAGATTACTGACTGAAGAAAACAAGCAGAAAAGAAAAGACAAGAAAGCTACTTAACTCAAAATAGAAGAACTAAACAAAGCAGTAGTAAAACAGGTATACCAATCTAGGATAAAAAGATTTATCAGTGAAAGGCAGATGGATCTGATTGATAGCACATTAAAAGAAAAGCAGCAAATGTATAAAGAAACACTCCTCAGTTGTACTGAAGAGGTCTGTGGTAGGAAACAAATTAAAGGAGATAGGAAAAGAACAGCATGGTGGAATAAGAATGTCGAGATTAAAATCAAAGAAAAGAAAGATGCATGGAAGAAATACTTGCAAACAAAGAAACTAGAGGATAGGATAGATTACGTGAATAAAAGAACTATCGTCAAAGAGGAAGTGAGGAAAGCAAAACAGGAACAATGGGAAGAGTTTGGACAAAGACTTCAAGAAAGCTATCAAGACAATCAAAATCTGTTCTGGGGGCAATGAAGAACATGAGGAAGACCAAAGCATGCCCAATACGACAAATTAAGAATGCCAAAGGAGAAATAATGAAAGAAGACAGCGAAATCATGGAAACGTGGAGAAAGTATTTTCAACAATTACATAATCCCTCCAGAACATATGAAATAAGGAGTACAGATCAATTAGTAAGAGTAACAAGTAATCCAGAGGAGACAACTGAAGATGTTTAGCAGATCAAGTTTATCCAGAAATGATTAAACACCAAGGGAGAAACGTAGACAAACTACTGCATGCAATATGAGCATGGAAGTCCAAACAGATGCCAGACGACTGGAAAAAGGGAACAGTAGTACCAATACATAAGAAAGGATCAACTACGGAATGCTCAAACTATAGAAGGATTACACTACTTAGCGTACCGGGAAAAGTGTATGTTAGGATACTGGAGACTAAGGAAAAGAGTACAGGATCAGATTGAAGAGCATCAGAGTGGATTTAGACCAGGAAGAAGTGTACAAGACCACATATTTACAATTAGACAAATAATAAAAAAATTCCTTGAGAGAAACATTGACTTGCACTTGTGTTTCATTGACTTAGAACAGCCATCTGACACTGTGAGGAGGGACAAACTATGGCATTCCTTAAAAGAGCTCAATGTAGAGCAAAATTTAATAGAAGCCATTAAAGGTTTTTACAATAAACCAACATGTGTAGTGAGAGTAGGTGGAAACATATCTGCAGAATTTGATGTAGATATAGGAGTAAGACAGGGTTTTATCCTATCCTCTTTTGTTTATCACATTTATGGATTTAGTCGCAAAGGCATCCTCATTTGCCGATGATTTAATTCTGTTTGGAAAATCAGAATGTGACCTTCAGTCGAATATCAACATTATGAACAATGAACTAAATAAAAGAGGAATAAGAGTAAATGCAAAGAAAACCAAAACAATGCTAGTAACTAGGGAAGCTAAAACACAAAATCTTAAAGTGAACAGGAAGAATTTAGAACAAGTTTAAAGCTACAATTACCTAGGAGTAATGATTAACTCAGAGGGAAAACTAAGAGAAGAAATCAGCCAGAGAATCCAAAAGGCAAATGCAATATATAACCATCTAGGAAAGGCATTTGTAGGTAAGTAAACAAGAATTGTGAAAAAAAAAACAAAATGGCAGTAAACTTCAACTACTCTCCTCTATGGCAGTGAAACCTGGACTTTAGACATTATAGAATAGAGTAGAGTACAAGCAGCTGAAATGAAATATCTAAGAAGAGTAGTAGGGAAAACTAAAAGAGACAAAATCAAAAACACAACAATAAGAGATCAAACCAAAGCAGATGGTATGAAAACTAAGTAAGAAAGAAATCAATTGAGATGGTTTGGGCATATAAACAGAATGAATGATAATAGAATAGCTATATCACTCAGTATATATACAGTGCTAAAGCCCAAGGTAAAAGACCAACAAAAGGCAGACCTCGAAAAAAGTGAGAAGAAAATATAAGAGGCATTGAAGCATAGAAATTTAACTTTTTTGGAAGGAAACAGAAAATGTCAGGACAGATCATCTCAGGCATCTGAACCCATACACCAGAAGGTAGAATGGGAACTGATAAAGAAAGAAAGAAATAGCAACATCACAACGATTATAAAAATACCTAACAGCTGATTGGTGACATTTTAGTCCTGCCTTTGATGCAGCTCAATCAAAAGATCACCAGACCGAAGTCTGCTGACACTTTTGATCTTACTGGGGATCATGAGGTTCTGGGCTCGAATCCTGGCAAAGCCAGGCCCGACATTGTGTTCCTTGGGAAAGATACTTGACATGTATTTCCCCACTCGACCAGGTGCAAAATGCACTAGCTTGGGAGTAAAAATCTGTGTCAGACCAGCGTCCTATCATTGAGGTGATTATTATCACCTGTTCCACTTTACACTATAGAAACTGGGATACGCCCCTGGCTCTACGGGCCACAATGACCTTGAAGGAGCTTCACGCCATTAAACCTCAGTGATTTTCCAATCTTGAACACAGTGGTCAACTAGAATACCCAAGGAGGTGTATTTGGGAATATATCATAATATGCTCTCAGCATCGTCTTCAGTCTTGCATTTTCAGTTGCCCGAGGTGGGATGTGTACCTGCTCCTCCCATCCACGACTTGCTGGGAACTGGGGTTGAGAGAGTATATAATTACTAATACAGTCGAACCCGCTAAAATAGAAACCGATCCAAAACGGAACATCCCTAATCACTTCTTGATAACAAGCTATATTTTCTACCTGTCTAAAACGGAAACCTGTTTAATGCGGAAGCGGAAACCTGTTTAATGCGGAAACGGAAAGTAAAATCTGCTCCCTTATGGCAGTTTAATACTTTCTAAAATGGAAAACTGTCTGCCAACAAGAACACAAACACACTCACTCACACAGACACACATACACATGATCTGCATACAATGTAATGAGTAATGTAATTAAATATTTCCTGTTCCCTATTTTATATCCCCATTTATTTTTACATTATGAATGTTGTACACAGCATGCATTGTGTAGTTTCCAATGTCTAGAGCGGCATCGGTGGCTGAGTGGGTAGGCTGCCAGACTTGGGATGATGAGGTTATGGGTTTGAATCCTGGCAAGCTAGCCCCCACGTTGCTATGCCTCCTTGGGAAAGACACTTAACATACATTTTCCTCACGCAACCCAGGCGCCAAATGGGTACTAGCATTAGCTTGGGAGTAAAACATGTGCCAGACTAGCATCCTGCCCAGGAAGTAATTATTATCCCCGTTCCACTTCATCCTATAGAAACCGAGATAAGCTCTGGGTGTGTGAGCCGTATTGGCCTTAAAAGACTATTACTTTTGTTACTGTCTGGAGCGAAACCTGTCTAAAAATTAAAATCAGTCTAAAATTGAAAAATATGGCCGCTCCCTTCCAATTCTGTTTTATACAGGTTCAACTGTAGTGATCTCTCCCACAATGGACCCACTAGCCCCATGCTTAGCCGCCTCCTGCCATATGCAAGGATGGAGACATGGTGTGGGACCTATTCTTCTCCTCCACTCTGTTGAAGAATCCCAGAATCCCTACAGGATTTCTTGACTTGATTTACACCCACATCCACAACTAAGATGACGTAGGGGTTTTTAGTAGGATTTTTAATTTTGGCCAGACTGCCTTGCAAACAGCCAAGGGATCTTTAACATGCACAGAGTGTTGTGATCTGCACATGGGACCTCCTTTTCATTGTCCGTCTCCGATGGAACTAGTTGTCGATCCACTTACCTGGACCACAGGGGGTAGATCTTACTCGAAAAAGTTTTTTTAAATGTAACTGTCGATGGAGCTTGAACACACGACCTTTGAGTTGAGAGGCAGACACCTTGCCTCTAGACCTCCCTATGGGAAGGAGATACGGGTGAAAGAATGGGAGGATAAAAATCAGTATCATGTAACGTCTAAGAAATATGTCTCTTGGAATATAAAGTTTCCTACTCATATCATCTCACCCTATAACTTATTCTCACCTGTAATTGCCCATTGGGGAACACAACTCTGGATCGTAGATTTGCTTCATACACTCAATCTTCATTTCAATGTCGTTGGATGGACTCTTCACGGCCATGTTGGATGGCCGCTTGCGACCTCGGTTTGAGTTGCCATTATAAGAATCATAATCGTTTCTGTTATAATCGACGTCTATGCTGTCGACAAAGCCATACTCAATATATTTGGATCGTGTGAGAGTAATTGGATGGCCTAGGCGCAGGCTGTCTATCTCCTTGCAGGTCATCTTGCTCTCAAAGCCGTAATCCAAAAGAAGGTACTTCAGTTCAAGGGCCATGTCGTCGGTCTCTGGGGCGCTGGCCCATTTGACTGGGTATAACCGAACAAGAAATGACGACAAAGCCTCTCTACTGTCGGCGCTGAGCAAGTCTCTGTCCCTTATCGAAGCAGCATCGTGTCCGACTTGCCCTTGTCTTATATCATCCACACGCCTTTCAAGCGGCTCATCAACATCGAAATCTTCAACATGCTTGGATTGAAAACGAAGGGGTCGTTTTTTTCCCAATGAAGGAAATAATGGTTGGCTGAGGGTATCACGTCCGACATCTGAGGTGAGAGCTGAATATAACACAGATATGCTAATGAAGATCAGTAGGAGTGATAGAAAGGCCACTCTGGTTTTCAGCTTGCAGTTGAGAGATGAACGTCTAAGCACCATTTTCAATGACAGAGAACTCATTATCTGGTTTATTGATTGCAATTCTCATGGAATACTTTCAAATGGGTCAGGACTTGCTTAAAAAGAAAGTGTCGAGCTGCCGTCTGAAATAACAAAACAATTTTGAAACTATTAGAGCAAAGCAAAAATATGGGCATGCCTTTACTTTACTTTTTCCTTCCTCTTACACCTTTCACCATCAAGAGGAGATGCAATTTTCTCCCGTGGGCTTGATGCATAGCCTCCATTGGAGAAATGTCAAATGACCTCGGCGTTTCGTGAACGCCATCGATCTATCTCATTCTGGGTCTTCTTCTTGCTCTGGCTCATCAAAATCTGTTATTGATGAATGCTCGAGCCTTTAACGTACAAAATAACAGTCAGTATGCTATTTTTAATTTAAGTTTAAAGACTCACAAAGTGTGTAGCCAGTTTTAAGTCCCAAAATTGTAAAGGAGATTTCAGTGAAATTGGGAGTAAACTAAATGTGAAAAGATTCTTTCTTTCTTCCTTTCTTTATCAATTATCAGTTTCCATTCTACCTTCTGGTGTTGATGCCTGAAATGATCGTTCCCCAGGATGCCCTGTCCTGACATTTTTTGTTTCCTTCCAAAAAAGTTAAATTTCTTTGCTTTGATGTCTCTTTTATATCTTCTTTCCACTTTCTCTGAGGTCTGTCTTCTGGTCTTTTACTTTGAGTTTTAGCATTGTATACTGATTTAGCTATTCTATCATCTTTCATTCTGCTTACGTGCCCAAACCATCTGAACTTTCTTAGTTTTTATGTCATTTGCTTTGGTTTGATCTCCTATTGTTGTGTTTCTGATGTTGTCTCTTTTCGTTTTCCCTACTATTCTTCTTAAATATTTCATTTCAGCAGCTTGTACTCGACAGTATTCCCTACTGTCTAAGGCCCAGGTTTTGCTGCCATAAAGGAGAGTAGGACAATAAACTATGTTGTATACTGCCATTTTGGTTTTTGCTAACAATATTTGTTTACCATTAAATTCCTTTCTTAGATAGTTATACATGGTGACCCCAAAAAAAATCTAAACCGGGGGAATATCCAACTGGAAAACGTTATATAGATTTGTGCTATGTCCGCTTTGAGCTGCCGTAATAATTTAGATCTAAATAGCATGGTGTGGTCTGTAGTAATAGTGTATTTTAAAACAGGTTCACTAAGAGATTAACAAATCTTACTCAAAAACGAATTTGACGCTAATACTAATAGTAGATCTAGGAAATATCCATCAAAATCTAAAGTATGGAAATGGGTAAATAAATTTACTACAATTGGTTCTGTTTGAAATCTGAACAAAAAGTCCTTGTGGTATTGACACATTCCAGTCATCCCTTGAGCTCAAGCAGCACTGGGATCTCAATTCCATTGATTTCTACCTTTGAGGATACTTAAAGGACAATCTTTATAATTTATACTACCAGTTCACAAATGTAACAGAAATGAAAACCATCATTTTAGACAGGATACATCAAATTCCTTTGGATCATTGTCACCAGGTTCTAGATAACTTTTTGAGTCATACTCAAATTTACGTTATACGATGTGGGTGCCATTTCCAGCATATTTTGTAAATGTCTGTTACTTCTCGTTCAAATTGGCGGTTCGATATCATATTTTCAGGTAATCCTTCCGGA
>JAXRKP010000009.1:537500-645000 GCA_037039925.1 Doris montereyensis | reverse complement strand
TTAATAGTACAATGTATAGCATATGGACCAAACGAAGACGCTACCAAAGAAGAACAAATATATATCTTTGAGAACAATTGACAAATAGCTGCAGATAATCTCAAACCAAAACAGTAACTAATGTTTTTAGGAAATGTAAACGTTAGAGCAGGCAGCAATGTAGACACATCAATCTACCGGTGCTACATGCCATATGTCAACAAGCATGGAAGTTAAAACAGGTGCCACATAGCTAGAAAAAGGGAACGATAATACCAGTACCCCTGGGCTTTATTAATACACAAGAAAGGGGGGAAGGGGTGGGCCTCGGTAGTCCAGAAGCAAAGTGTCGACCTCTCAACCCAAACGTCGTGGCCCTGCCGATGGTTGAACATTTTCTCGATTTCTCTCTCTCCCCCTCCCCCCCCCCCGCGGTCCATAGGTGGATCGACATCTAGTGCCATCTAAAGAGGGACGATTAAAAAGGAGGTCCCGTGTACATATTACAATACTCTGTGCACGTTAAAGATCCCTTGGCTGTTTACATGGCAGTCCTGGCAAAATTTAAACAAACAAAAAAAATCCTTCCAAAACCCCGAGATCACCTTAGTTGTGGATGTTGGTAAATTGAATAAAAAAGCTAACTACAATGCCAGAGCATAGAGCAGGAACCTATCTTATTTTCGCTAGCATAAGCGGAAAGAGTGAGGAGAATACATCACGGAACAGACGCTAATTTGTCGCAGATTTTGACTCTCCATCTGATGTTATTTCTTATGTACCTGTACACTCATTTGTACCTAGGTCGAGTGTGAAATGCGTGTTAATTTTAATTCCCAAGGAATTCAAGTCGTGTCTTGTATGGGGGAATCGGTAGTCCAGAGGCAAGGACGTGTCGGCCATTCAGCCAAAAAGGTAGTGAGTTCGAGCCCCGCCAACGGTTGACAAATTTTCTTGATTTTTTTTAGAGCAAAAATCTACTCCCCACCCCCCCCCCTCCCCCTAGTCCAGTTAGGTTTATTGACACCTAATCCCATCGCAGACGGACGATAAAAAGGAGGTCCCGTGTGCAGATCACAACACTGTTCATGTTAAAGAAAGATACATTGGCCGTTTACACTATTTACAGGGCAGTCTGGGCAAAATTCAAAAATCCTACCAAAAACCCTTAAGATCACCTTGGTTGTGGACGTGGGTAAATCAAATCAACAAATGTGTCTTGTGTTAGGTTTCAAAACGCACAGGCTTCACATTCTCCACGTTTTCACATTGGGAATAATGGCAATCACTCTCGTCTCATTACTCTCAACTTGCAGCATTGGCGGGAGCTCTTTTTTTCTTTCTTTTTTTTCTTTCTTTCTTTTAGTTCTTTTTTTCCTTCTTTCTGTTTTTCCTTTTTTTTTTGCTTTCTTTTTTTCTTTTTTCTTTCTTTATCAATATCAGCTCCCATTATACCTTCCAGTATATGGGTTTAGATGTCCGAAATGATCTTTCTCCAGGCTGCCCTGTCCTGAGATTTTCTTTTCCTTCCATGAAAGATACATTTGTTTGCTTTAATGCCTCTTAGATATCTACTTCCCATTTTTTCCGAGGTCTGCCTTTTGGTCTTTTACCTTGGCGGGAGCTCTATGATATTAATACATGTATAATCTCTAGTCGATATTGGAGTGGCACCAATTCATTTGACTTTCAATTCATGACAATTCCAATTATAATAATAATATAAGATTATAAATTATAACTAATTATAATTTTAAAACTCTAGAAGAAGGAAATAACTTTTTTTGGTCAAAATTAAGAAGTCTTTGCACCCATAATATTTTATTATGTTATTTGTGTCGTATAATTCAAGTACATTATTGTATGACGTCATGTGAGCAGGCGGGGAAACTGTGAAGCCACTGCGCTGACAGCCTACCTTTCAAGCCTGTATTATTACTATTAGTATTACTATTAGTATTACATGTGGCGATGTTTGGCCAACTGATTGGGCTACCTACCATTGGGCCAACCATTTTGTGTTGCCGAGTGGTATGAGTATGATTATGATCCTGCACAACATGATCGGCAACCGTCGATCAACAATCGTACGATGGGTTTGCCATTGCTATAAATAAATAAATACTATTGAGTATTACATTACACTTACACTATTTACACAATCTTGACGAACAACATAATGATTGGCTAACAAAAATGGCTGACGAGACGATTGATATATTGTCTAGACAGAAACACGTCCACGATGTATAAAGTAAGGGAAGAAGTCCCATACTCATACTTATTATAGTCATAGTTGAGCATTGGGGAATCAGGAGTTGAGTCCTGATTTTTCTGGCATGCGGCATAGTCACATAGTGTGGTAGTTTGCCACATCGTGTCGCCTTTTCATTCGAGTCCGAATAGACCTAGCTACCCATTTCGCTGCTGGGTCGACAGGAGGGTCAGAAAAATTTGCCCAGACTGGAAATTGAACTCAGGCCTCCTGCATGACAGTCAAACGATCTATCAACTGAGCTACCGGCGCCTCTTTAGATAAGTTTTAAAGTAAAAGTTTAATTATGCAAAACAAAAAAATGTGATCATTGCGGGTCATTTTGCTAATTATGTTGTGCTGATTCCGAATCTAATTCTAATGGTCTTTTGCTTAGACTAGATTGTCATTTAAGATAAATTTGTTAACATGATTTTTTTTTCATAGGCAGCAGCAATCCTATTCAAAGAGACATCGGCCCTCAACCATTTCCTGTCGTACACGACTTGTAGTTGGCTCGCGATTGTACAACAAATCAGAGGCACCATCTGATTTTGTTGATTGTTCGCTGATCGGATGGCTTATCGCCAACTATCATACGATGTTCTTATTACAATTACACTACCCAATTTGACAACCAATGGTTTGCTTATGATCGATCAATGATTGGTCCAACCGTTGGACATTTATCCATTATCGTATAATGTAGTAATAATAGGGGCTAAAGCTGCATGCACAAATTTGACCTCCATCCCATTACCATGGTAAAACTAAAATTGAAATTTACATGTACACGACATATACATATGTATTTCATTCATCAACTTGTTTCATTGAAATTTACCCGCTCCACCATGTACGTTGTTTGTTTCGGTTTCATTGACTTATTGACTTTGAAATGTCCCCAGTCCATAATATTAAAAACAATGCAGGTATCTCAGAGTGAATTAAGAGGAAATAAGTTGAAGTTGAAAGAAAGACGTGAAAGAGTGAGTGAGAGAAAAGTTTGTAGAAGTAAGACTAAAGGCAAGATCTCATACAGCGTGTTCCAGCGACGGTTGCTGTCCAATAAAAGTCTGCTGCATGTTTTCGAAAACCGCTTCTTTCTATTATGCCTCTAGCCGTTCTCATGAGAGCTGAAAGCTGTCTAGAAGCCAGACTGAAACAGTGCGGCGTTTTCAAAACCGCCCTGAGAGCGATTATCTGTCACTCACCGCTGCTTGTTTTGAGGAGTGGCCTACGTGACCCGAAAACTTGGGCTACTGGTATTAAACAATGTTCACTCAAAATCAACAAATGTTTATCTGATCATAAAAAGGTCATTTTTGAAAACCAGCGTATCAAAATTAAAAAAAATTCTTTGCAGGGACCTGTGTTTTGCTCTGTTTAAAGATTAAAAAATATATATAATAATTTTAAGTCCCCTTACGATTTCCAATTATCCCATTCCCAGAAATGCACACACACGCACCCACCCACACACTGTGACTTGTGACACACGTTGAATATCAACCCGTAGTTGTAGTTTCAGTTTCAGTACAAACATTTCTCGCCGTATTCTAGTATACATCCTTGACATAGAACCAGTCAAGATGAAGTTAACGATCCAAACCTACGAGCAATTCATCGAAAAGGTATGACAAAATCTATGTTTATACGACTGCTCTTTCTCCAAAACAAGTGATACGAGAACAGAAAATCTGCAGGGTTTCTGGAAGACAGTTGCATGTTCTAAACACGCTATATGAGATCCCGCCAGGAGCAGGACACACAAGAAGAAGTGCCAGCACACCGTCCATAATGTGGTGATCTTAGACTTGAAGTTGAAGAGTGAACTAAGATTACTAAAAAGCATTGATCAATTGATATTTATCCCATCCACCATATGTGGTAATCTATGTGAATTAAGATGAAACAACACTGTAAAAGATAATTGAAAGACACGAGAACGGATGAAGAAGAAAAGAAGTAGGACCTGTCAACAGTGCCCGCCAACTGCACACTCATTCATTAAAGCACACAAATAGGAGACAAACAGCAAACACATGTACGCATGGCAGCATCATTCAAAAGCTGAAAAAAAAAGAAAAAAACCAAACTGCTCTCTTTGAATTTGCTTGAATAGAGATGTTTTTTAATTCTTTAACACACGAAAAGCAAAATCATCAAAACGATAAAATCAGAAATTGAAAAGTTTTCATGCAATATAACGACTTTTACTCTCTTTTACCCTTGCCCTTAGTTAGGTTTTTGTTCAGACAGACAAATACTCAAATAGATAGACACACAGCAGCCAACTAGATGTTTATTGACACAACTGTATACTAGTTAGTAGTCACAACAGATGAGATAAACCCCATTCAACTTTAATGCCATCCCCAACTGATGGTTGTAATTGTAAAGCAACAGCAACTTGATCTAATGATTATATTTGATATTGATACAGTAGTCTCCTCCAAAATACATGGTGCACTGGTCACAAAAACATAGTACATTTTGACGCAGTCAAGGGCTACAACCCATTATTTACATTGCCATTCTTCTGAAATAAACTCTTGTCTTGTTTTTAGTTGTTTGTTATCGGTTGGGTTTTTGTTTGTTGTTCGTTGGTTTGAGGACAAGACCCAATAGGCCTAACTAACATTCTTCTCTCACTCAAGACTACAACAAGGGGTGGGATGGTGACATTCAGCAACTAGGAATGATTTTTTGCTGGTTGACACTTATGTCACACACAGTACGATCTCCAGGTGTAAAAGTGACACAAGACCGTTGTCAGATTTTCTCAACGTGATTAAAGACAGAGAGAGCCGCTCTGGCAGACTGACTGAGTCGGGTCGGGAGGAAAGGGGCAGGAGACAGCCAAGATTAGTCTGGCTTCATTGTTGTACGTGTACACATGGTTAACACACACATATTACATATATACACACGCGCACACAGATACATGTGCGTGACAGATTTTGTCACTGGGACAAGGCAAGGAGAAGTTATGAAGTATATTTTTACATTGACTCTTTAATTGCAACAAATTGAAAACTTACAAAAACCTGTAGCATTTTGTCGAAGTCAAGCCAGCCGTTGCTGCATTTTGAGGGGGTAATTAGCGCTATAAAATTAGGTATTCGGTCACATGACAAAACTGCGTGATGACAAATCATGCATTTTGGCGACATGCAATTTGGCAGAGACTACTGTATCACCAAGGGTAAAACATGCTTGTTGGACATATCATTTGTCTTATGTAACTAAGAAGTTAGTGAGGGTCTGCTGAAATTGAAAGTCCATAATTTCTACCTCTACAGAGCGTACAGTCAATGAAATCAAGCTCTTCCTTTCATTCTATTCAGCGCTCATGTAGTATATTCTATGCAGTCTACACTATCATCCAGGATCTCTCTCACTGTATATAATTCAATACTATATAACATATATATATATATATATTATAACATATATATATACATACTATATACACACATACCATACACAGGGTTCAAAACAGAATTTGAGACATTCAAAGGTTATAATATATGAAAATCCTTGTCACACAAGAGTAAGAAAAATTAGAAGTGAAAAATTTAAAACCATACACACGGTGTGTATCATGATACATAAGGTCTGCCCATGAACAATGCTCTCTTATACACACTGTCGCTTTCAAGATGCAACATTTTATGAATTATGATGAACGTTGCAGTGTAACACTTAGCAATCATGACATATCATTTGCAACAATCATAATGTAACTCACATTGAAACACTTAGCAATCATGATGTAACATTTGTAACAATCACAATGTAGGTTACAGTGTAACACTTATCAGGCATGACGTAATATTTGCAACAATCATAACCAAAGTTAAATTGTAACACTCGCAATCATGATGTAACATTGTAGTAAAATGTACACGTGAAATCAATACTATGTATAAACCATAAACGTAAAGTATGCCATAACAACAACAGTAACACAGGTCAGAGGATGGATTCTGATAAAAAGTTGGCTAGTGTTGGGCAAAATACCTGATGTTATTGTGTCTATGACTAAAAAGTGACTAGGCTTTTCACTTTATTTCTATGGCTAGTAAATTGGGATGAAAATGACTGAAGTAAGATAAAAACGTGAGTGTGTTGGTTAGTCAACAGACGTGGCAAAGTATGCAGCGTGTCATGTCAGTCAATGTTAGAATATCAATGTGTCAATGTATTAATGTAAGAATGGCAACGTGTCAATGTTAGAATGGTAATGTATCCATGTAAGAATGCCGACGTGTCAATGTTAGAATGTCATTGTTACGACGTGTCAATGTTAGAATGTTAATGTATCCATGTAAGAATGTCAATGTGTCAATGTTAGATTATCAATGTGTCAAAGTATCCATGTTAGAATGTCAATGTGTCCATGTAAAAATATCAATGTAAGAATGTCAATGTATTCATGTAAGAATGTTAGTATTGTTAGTGTGTCAATGTAAGCATTCAATGTATCCATGTGAAAATGTCAATGATTCTATGTATGAATGTCAACGATCCAAGTAATAATATCAATATCAATGTATCCATGTGTCAATGTAAGAATATCAGACCATCAGTGTGTATCACTGTATTACTATTATCAATGAATCTATGCACGAATGTCCATGTGTCAATGTAAGAATATCAGATCATCAGTGTGTATCACTGTATTACTATTATCAATGAATCTATGCACGAATGTCCATGTGTCAATGTAAGAACATCAGATCATCAGTGTGTATCACTGTATTACTATTATCAATGAATCTATGCACGAATGTCCATGTGTCAATGTAAGAATATAAGTGTGTATCACTGTATAATCAATGAATCTATGTAAGAATGTCTATGGATCACTGTATTATCAATGAATCTATGTATTGTAAGGATATTTATGTGTCAGTAGTGTCACTGTAGTTTCAATGAATCACCGTAAGAGCGTTCATACAAGTCGACGAAAAATATCAGTGTATTACTGGTATTATCACTGAATTATTGTAAGAATGTTGATGCCTGTGTATGATGTCAATATATCAATACAAGAATGTTAGTGTAAGGATGTGAATGTAAAAATGTCAATGTGCTAATGTAAGAATGATAATGTAGCAATGTCAAAGTGAATATATAATATCAACCTCCGAGGTGCTCCTGTTCAATGCTACAACTAATGCTACATTATACAATCAGAAAATTTCTTGGTGCAAGACTTTTTCTAGGCAGGATTTCTAGGGTAAAAAGGACAACAAATCTTAAAAGTGCAAAACAATTTCTAAAGGAAATAAGATAAAAAATAAGCCTAAAAAACCGCAGACACAACTTGTCAAAACCCCTATGAACATAAAAATGTGTTTGCCCTTTAACCCTCGAACCGCCTAGTCTGTGTGAACTTCTGTGGCGGCCATCTTCTATGGCAATTAAGGAATGGGATGAGTAAGTGAAAAAAGCGGCAAAATTTGATGTCAGAGGTTTTCATTGGTGACAAAACGATAATGGTGAATTATGATGACCATGAGCTTTTACTGTCGGACAGTGAAATAGCTTTTATATTTTTCGTTTAAAATGCCCATTAAAATCGCTCGGGCGTTTTTTAAAAAGAAATTTTCTTTATTTTAATTTTATGACGTGAAATTGACACTTTTATGCCTATTTATAATGCATACATGGGAAGCGCCCAGATAAAAATTGTGTGATTGTTCACTGTGGGAAACATGCATGAATTTTGGCTACAGAAACAAAAATAAAGCAAAAATTATGAGGAAGTCACTTTTTCAAGTTATTCTAGAAAAACTGATATGACATGAATACAAGATCTAAACGTTGGTTCCTCAAGCGCAGTATCTATTTGCCTTGATGTAGTGTCATCACAGTTCCTAGATTCCACCCCAGCTTCATCACTTCAGCTACCACTACTGACGTGAGAAATTCCATCAAAATCATCGGCATTATCACTTCAATCATGAGTAAAGATATCAAAAACATTTCTTTTAGTGCTACATGGCCTAGAACCCAGAAATAGCATTGTTTGATGGTTCTTCACCTGGATCTGACATCTTAAAGTCAATAAAAAAAAAAAAGGGTAAAAATTTAAGCTGAGCAATGTCTTGTTACAGTACTTTCTGGTTCGCATGAAAAAGCCTGAATTTAGTGTGATTGCAGTTCAAGCGGTTGCAGTATGTATTATCAATTATAACTTCCTGTTTTGGCTCAGTGTTTTTCAAAGAGATGCGATCAACAACGGGCAATGATTGGCAACAGGCGCCACAGATGGGCCATAATGGCAGATGATCAGCCATGTTGCCAGTTCGAGGTCACCAGTTCCTCCCATCCCAAACGCACGACTAGAATCTCAAACAAAACCATATCAGGACATTGCTGAATTCTAAGGCTAATCTGTTAGGGGTTTATTGGAATTGATTTTACCACATCTACATACAAAAATCATCTCCGGATTTTTGGTAGCCTAGTTTTAAACCTGCCCAGGCTGCCCTGCAAACAGCCAAGGGATCATCTCCACACGATTTACACTTTTTTGCACAAAGCCAAAACTGGCATTAATTTCTTGCATCTTCAAATGAGCATAACTTCGCTTAAAATTAAGTTACAAAGATGACTTTGGAGTCTAATGTCTTAAGGAAACAGTTGTACACAATGAAAATATTAAAGAAAAGCAATGGGGAAAGAATGAATTTGGGTTTGGACTACCTGCTAGCAGTATACTTCTTGTCGATCAATTATGTTTGCCTGCACCCCAAAGTCTACCATATCATTTCAGTGTTGCTTTAGATGCAGCAGAGAGAAGTGAATTGCCATACCGCTACTTGAACTAGAGCCCTTTAGTTTGTGCTCAGTTGGCTATTTCTGTTTCATGTGCTCAGTTGGCTATTTTGTTTCATTGCAATTTACCCCATCTACCATATGCAGTGATCTGAGTAAATTAAGAGGAACAGCAAGATGGATGACGTGAAAGAATGAAAGGGAAGACGTAGGACCTACCAGTAGTCATTATCGACTAGCTGACCCATCCATCTCTACATCAGCTGCTGCTTTCATTTCGCCATATAATAAAAAACCAAACAAACATCTATTAATCTTTGTTTTCCCATATGCAGTGATCTCAGGATTAAAAGAAGAGAACAGAGATGACAAACTCTTTACTCAGAGTCAAGTTTGTAGTGCGCATGTGCCTACACACATTGAGTTGCTTGTACAGGATGTCCATCTTAATTCCACAAAAAAAAGAACAAAAAAAGACAATTTCTACCCATCGCCCCTTTGCTTAACCTAGCTCTGACAGTCGAGTGTCTTATTACCCCCAGGAGGCCCGAATTTAATCCCCACTTTGGGCAAATTTTTCTGGCTCTCACGTCCACCAAGCAGGAAAATGGGTAGATCGGGTCTATTTAGATTCAGCAAAACTAAAGGCGGCGGGAAGGCAAGGGGAAACTTTACATTGTGCCATAGGCCGAGAAAAATCAGACTCTACTTCTGATTACCCTACACTCAGCTCTTGAGAATGGGACTCACTTTTAAAGGCTAACCTGGCACAGCTTCAAACCCCCCCCCCCCCCCCCCCATTACCCTACACTCAGCTCTTGAGAATGGGACTCACTTTAAAGGCTAACCTGGCACAGCTTCATCCCCCCCCCCCCATTACCCTACACTCAGCTCTGGAGAATGGGACTACTTTACTTTAAAGGCGTACCTGGCACAGCTTCAAACCCCCGCCCCCCCCCCAACACACAGACAAGCAAAAATGTTCAACTTCACAACCATAAGCCAGAATCCATCCATTTTTGCTTACAAAATGAGACTAGCACAGAACTGATCGACTCATATGTTATTCAATGTACAAAAAAGTCAACTTTGTTACATGGTAAAGATCTATTTACACAATCAACGAGACCGGACGGGGGGGTAGGGGGTGGCAGCATCTCTGTTTGTTAGTGTCATGCCAGGCTCTTGGCTACAGGATCTCTACCCATTGCACCAACCCTTCAGCTACCAAGGTACGGTTCAGCATGACAGCCTGTAAAGACACAATGTATAAAAACAATAATAATAATATGTGCACTTATATAGTGCCATTCACCTATAATTAGTCTCATGACACTTTACATACTTAAGACAGTAAGAAAGCAAAATCAATACATTTGAACATTGAAATATACAATAGAAATGACATTAAACATGTGAACTGATTAATGACATGATGTTTAAAATTATATTAAAAGAGGAATTGTCATAAGAGTGTAATGTTCGATAAGATACGGTGTGAAAGCATTATTTAAAACAGTCATTAAAAAGATAAGTTTTCAGGAAGGCTTGAATGAGTTCATTCCTTTAAGACTGTCAGGTAGGCCATTCCACAGCATTGGACCATAGTTTGAAAATGCTATGTCCCTGTATGATTTCAGTCTTGTTTTTGGTCCAAGAAGGGGTGCCACAGAGCTACTGGATTGGAGTTGTCAGCTGACACCCTGTAAGAAATGAACTCTCCAAGACATATTGCTCAGTCAAGTTTGTAGTAAGCACGTTCCTACACACATTTGAGACTTAAACTTTAACTTGTCTGTTTTAAATTGTCCACAGGGTTGAGAGAAATGACGCTGTGTTTTCTTGTTGACATGCTCAGGTTTTACCATGGATAATATCATGTTTGTGAAGAAGGCAGTCCACACATGTGGTCATCCATTGAATGGATACACTGTGTTTATTTTGACTTTTCTCTCACTTGTTTTGTTTTGGCTAAAAATTAAGTCTAGAAATACAGCGAGTTCAGGAGAAACAGCAAGATGAAAGACGTGTGAAAGAGTGAAGGTAGAGAAGCAGGACCAAAAAGTAGCCCCAACCGTAATATCTTCCTAGCAATGACCAAATTGTGTTTAATCTATTCACTTGCATTGCCGTAAACATTTTACAGTCAACATACCGCATTTGCATTGGGGTCCACATCGTAGAGGTGAATGAAAGGTGTCCCATCCTCACTGCGGGCCACCACTTGGCATTTCAAAGTTTTAACTGTGTCTTCTCACTCAGGGATAAGGTGGCTATGTCACTGTAGAAGTTCTCATCTGCATTGGCATGGAAATAGAACAAAATGAAAGAACCCACCTATCAAAATATAACAAGACAGTAGAATCAAAAGAACCCCCTTACTTATCCCAATGAATTGAGAGAGAGATAGAGAGATGAGAGAGAGAGAGAGTCAGAGGGAGAGAGAGACAGAGACAGAAGGGGAGACAGAGACACAGAGAGAGTGAGAGACAGAGACAGAGAGAGTGAGAGACAGAGAGGGAGGGAGTAGAGAGACCGGAGAGAGATAGAGAGAGAATATATTTCAAAAGGTTCTTTCTTCTTTAACAAGGATAGACAACCGTTTGGACTTTCTCCTATGTTAGTTATAAGCTCTGAAGTATTCACTTTGACAAAAACAAAAAAAACAACTCCCCAATAGAACAAAAACAAATTCCTCTCGGTCTTCATGGACCATAGTACCAAAGGTGTCCAGTTTCTCTAGTGTGAATCGGGTACATATGGCATCCATTGCCGCTTTAACATTTGATTTGATTTAGTTGCATCCACAACTGAGGTGATCTCTGGGATTTCAGTAGGATTTTAAATCTTGCCTGGACCACCCTGTAAGCAGCCATGGGATCTTTAATGAGTCTGTCTCCCATGCGACTCGTCGATTCACCTACCTGGAATTTTTATTTATTTATTTGATTTACCCACATCCACAACTAAGGTGCTCAGGGTTTCTAATAGGAGTTTTAATTTTGCCCCGCACCACCCTGTAAACAGCCAAGGGATCTTTAATGTGCACAGAGTGTTGTGTTCTGCACACAGAACCTCATTTTTACCGTCCACTCCAATCGGACTAAGGGTCGATCCACCTACCAGGAGTGGGGGGGGGGGGGGGGGGGTAGATGGTGCTGGAATAAAATTATGAAAATTGTTCACACTACCTCTGGACCACCTAGTCCACTACCACTTGGACAGGAGGAGGCTTGTCTGTAGCAGATTTTAGCCCCCACCAGTCAGTGCTCCTGGTACTCATTTCCACCTGGGTCGAGTGGGCGCATGAGTGTAAAGCACTATTCCCAAGAAACTTAACTGAGGTCCTTGCAGCATTGGCAGGATTTGAACCCAGGACTTTATCCTGAGCACACAACAACCTAACCACTAGCCCACCAATGTCACCTTCGGCTATTAATCAGACCTGCCACTCTAAATTTTAAAAATCAAGACCTAGATGTAAAAAAATCAGGATCCTGGGGACAAAATCAGGATACATGAACGACTTCAGGTATAGAGTCAGCCGGTCACCTAATCTCGAACGTAATAATAAAATAAGGTCATTGTTGACGCTGGTTCTGCCTTTCCCCAGGTAAAAATATCTACTATAATAGCCCCCCCCCCAATAAAACCTGAAATCTAGTACTAAATCAGCATTACAGTTGCCTCCTTCTCACCAATTGTTTACATGGAAGTGAAAGACAAACTCACTTTTCCTCTTTCTCATCAGTGGTTACTTATCTTGTTAATCATTGCTATCATATTTTCATATTCTTCACACACACATGCCTACCCCACTACTGCTAACCAGTCAGACATACATGCATGACATACCTGTCAATTATTATCCAACCACTATTCTTCCTCACATTCGCGATCGCACACACGAAAATGTCTCTATTTCTCTCTCTCTGACACGTGTGTGATCGCACTTTGCTGCAGGGGAGTCATATTGTTTCAAAGATTTTAATCTCGACTTGATTTAAATCTGTTAGATCTACTTAAGGGTACAGATACAGATCATCTAGATCTAGATCTAGACGTCCCTAATACAGGGACGTTTAGAATCTAGATCTAACAAGTCATTGAATATCAACAAAGCCTTCTGCTTGATCAGTTTGAAATTCAAGCTCTAGTAATCACGGTGGGCCTCAATAAGACGTAATCATACGATTTTTGACAATATATTAGCGAAGAATCGATACACCATTACTCATAATAACATGAATCCTGTATAGGCACGACATCCGGCTATTGGTTGATTAAAAACAAAAATCGCACGCTGAGTATATGGAATAATGCCGCTCAGGCAATGACTGCAGTTGCATTACAAAAAAAGTGGGATGGGCCAACAAAAAATCGGAATTTCACAAATTTCCCTAAAAATTAGTATGATTCCGATTAAATCGGGATAAACGGCAGGTCTGTATTAATTAAGGACACTTAGAGTGTATATATTATTATGTTTGTCATGGCTTTCATACAAAGGGTAGACTCGGTGGCCCAGAGGCAAGGTGTTGGCCTCTAAACCAAAGGTGATGTGTCTATGCCTGACAGTTGACAAAAAAAGGAGGTTTCGTGTGCAGATCCCAATATTGTGCATGTTAAAGATCCCTGGCTGTTTATATGGCTTATCTGGGCAAACTGAAAATTTTCTATCCAGAGATGACCTTAGTTGAGTTGTAGAAGTGGGTAAAATCAAATAAAAAATCAACCCGCAGGTCGAAATATTTTAGGCTCCATTTATAAGCTGCAGCCTGCAGGCAAATTTGAAAATGTGGGAGTGCATTGTGACATCGGCAGCCCAGCGGTGAGGCTGCAATATCCGAGAGCTTGAATCCTGGTAATACTAGCTCCACCATCAAGTTTCCTATGTGTACAAATAAGTACTGGCAACAGCAACTGCCGGGAGTTAAAAACTAGCAACAGAATTGAGTCCTATTCTGGGGGACATGTTTTTTAACTACCCGTTTCTCTTCCCACCATTTACACTGGGATGATGGGCCTTAAATGCCTAGGGAAAAATTAATAATCATAAAAATAAAGAGAGAGAGAGAGAGGGAGGGAGGGAGGGAGGGAGGGAGGGAGGGGAGGGAGGGAGGGAGAGAGAGAGAGAGAGAGAGAGAGAGAGAGAGAGAGAGAGAGAGAGAGAGAGAGAGAGAGAGAGAGAGAGAGAGAGAGAGAGAGAGAGAGAGAGAGAGAGAATGAGAAAACACAAAACATACCAGACGCCGGTGATAGGTTCGCCATGAAGCACTCCACTGCTTGGAAAGGTAAATTCATAAAATCTGTCCTGAAAAGCAAAACATAAAAGGAGAAATAGAAACAAAAACAAGCCATTGTAGTGTTGAGTACTATTGATTCATTTTGACATTTCTAGAGATTTATTTTAAGATTTTTTCATGAAATGTTGTAATGTAAACAGATTTCCCAGAAATATTGTGAGAAATGAGGGAAATTTTTACGTGGCTGCACCAACCACCCAAACCAAACGGTTCTTGATGTCTCACCGTATCTGCTTGAGGCTGGACGCTGGCAACTGGGCATAGCCTCCGTAATCCACAAACTTGACTTGGCATTCGCAGTTCTGTCTACAGGACTTGTGATCATGGCTCTGTACCACGAACCCTCGCTTTCACAGACACAGATCACCCCACCTTCAATGAAAAGAAAGAATCGAATGTCATTGTAATTTACCCTGTCCACCTTGTACAGTGATCTCATGGTGAATTAACTGCAAACAGCAAGATGAAAGGTAAGTGCAAGAATGAAAGGGAAAGAAAATGGAATGAGCAGAGCTAGCATAAAAACATCTGGGTTGAAATAAGTATTATTTCAAATCTAGTTCATGGAATGTAGAGAATCAATTTTAACACTTAGCCCAGAGGTACAGCGCAATGGGAAGCAATTATCTAACCGCTTGCCTCTTTGTCACAGGAATACTTGTAGAAAAAGGAACTCTCTAACAGTACCATTATCGCACCTCTATACTCCCCATTGCCAGCTGCTTTGGGTCTTTACACCCTCCATCACCATCACTTTTGGGAACGTTTTAAGAAATAGGGTACGCTGAGGAAAACCGTTGTAATAAATCAATGCGACAAAATTCGTTGAAATTTATGGGGGGAAAATGTATTAAAAGAATCAGAATTTGAAGAAAATAATCCAAAGAACACAAATGTTCAGACGACGTGAATCGACTTGTACACAAGACCACCAATCTGGCTTGTCCACGGCGGAACTTACATTCCACAGGCTCTGGCACACTAGGTATGGAGGGTCTTGGCCATAGAGAGAATTCAAGAAGAAGTTGAGCTTCTCCAGTGACATGAAAGGTTCTGTGAGTTGGCTGTTGCACAAACACATGACCAGCATTCACAATGGCTGACACATACACATCGACAGATACACCTTCTGGAAGGCTTAGCTGGAGACAAAGAAAAGAATGTAATTAGATGGCATTAAGACAGCAAATATAACCACAAATAAAACCTTAACACAAAACAAAGCAAACTAATCCTCATATTATAAATATCCAAAAATATTTTTTTTTATTACAAAAACACTTTTTTTCAGTAAAAGATATCACTATTTTTATATTAACAGAAGCAATATGTGTACCAAACATTATACAAATTGGTCTGTAAATAACGAAGAAGATTGAACGTTGAAGTGAAAAAAACTACATTTAGAGAAATATGCAAATAAAGAAATAAAAAACCCAACTAATACCTGACCCTTTACTGGCTTTACACTGGTTTCCTTCTCGCAGAAGCCCGCCTGTCTCTTTCAGTCTTTAGCATTGTCGTTATGTAAAGAGGATTGAATACATCTAGATTTAGATGGGCACTGATGTTAAGACAGACGCCAAAATGACCAGCCCTTTATTCTACCCAACTATTCCTGCAATTGTCAGGGCATTAACAAACACATAGATAGGCAACATGTTGCCATTTTCCCTTATGTCCCTCATTGCTTAGCAGAGTGGTAACGAATCGTCGACAAAGAAATACTAGTGTGCGACTTGAAAGCCAGTGAGAGGTCAGCAAGTCTGTGGTCACTCCCAAAAGCTACATGATTTCCAGGTATCCGCATCGCATGGAGGTTGTGAAAGCTCGTTCCCTGCTTGGATATGTGCTGAATTTCCATTCTTACTGACAACCGGTGTTATGGGTAGAGTGTTGTCGATAGCCAGATCGAATCCAGTGATACCAGATTGGTTGAATAAGGATTATTCAGTGCCATCTGTTCACTCAATTTTAGGGTAATTAACCCTTAAGTTTTGACTATTTCTCACTATCCACACCAACAAAATATTTTGTAATAGATAATTTATACGTCTTACAGACATTCATGTGCCTTAAACTTATAGATAAAAGATTGCTTTAACACAATAATACAAAAATACAAACAGAAATTTTGGTTATTATCTCACAAATCAGGTGCCCCTTTAAGAGGAAACAGCAAGGCGGTTCATTAATATGTAAATTATCCACCATATGTGGTGATTTCAGGGTGTATAAAGATATAGAGTAAACAGTAAGATGAGAAATAAATGAACAGTAATAAGAAAAGAAGTGGAACCTAGCCGTTGCATCAACCAACCAACAAATCTTAAATCTCCTAGCACATTGCCAGTATCTACAAGTCATGACATCAATAAGACCACACTCCCCCTCCCATCAGAAACAAAGAAACACAAAACATAAACAGATGTAAAACTAAGATGTCTTTCTTTGTTTCATTTCCTCCCTTTTGAATTGTGTTATTCAGAGAGAGGTGAGCAGGGGGAAGAAGAGAAAGCGAAGGTATATACCTAATATATCAAAATAAAAATTTCATGCTAGCCTGTAGCAACTTTAGTCAAGATACAAACCTAATTTGACCCTTTCACAAAGGTATCAAATTGGAAACATTGCTGGTCTCGAGCTGTTTATTTCTTCTGGCCCATCAACACCACCAAACACCACCCCGGATAGTATGAGATTTTGTTTATATTCAAAATATATGGCTAACCGTGTCAGTGATTTACAGGTTGAACAGGGACAACCATTCTTCTCTGATATCTCCCTTTGACAATCTGACCAGGGCAATGCAATGCCGTGTACAATAAAGAAGAAAATACTTTTACTACTAACTTAATTCACGTTTTCAAAGACAAAAAATACAAAATACAAGGAATTGATCACGGCACGAAAGACAGGTCCAGTAGAGGGTTACAGAGCGACTGTACATTGCTGAGAACCCCCGAATTGCAGAAAAAGACAAGATTATGACTATGCTGTATGAGGGGCGTTTAGTAAATCTTTACCGTAAGTATGAAAGCAGCAAGTTTGAAAGCTGAAATTTGACTCTCACAATGCTATTGCTCTATAGTCACCCTGCCATCTTTCTTTGACCTTCAAAAGTTCTGGAGTATAATAATTAATATCATAACCTCCTGGTCAAAACACTAGTCTGACGAGGTTTTTACTCCCAAGCTAATTCTTGTACCCATTTGTACCTGGGTCAAGTGGGAATACGTGTTTCCCAGGGGACACAACACCAGACCTAGCTTTGCTAAGACTTGAACCCGACCTCATGATCTCAAATCTGACAACCTAACCACTCAGACACCAATGCAACTGTATATGTCACTAGTCCCCACAAATTTGTAGTTTTCTTCTATATATATATATATATATATATATATATATATATATATATATATATATATATATATATATATATATATATATATATATATATATATATAATATATATATATATATATATAATATATATATATATATAAAATAAATATGAAATGTATAGGTTATGAGACAAAACTGATTCCACAGGCACGAAAAAAAGGGTGGCCTTACCTGTACACCTTCTGGCACTATCACAGGCTGAGATTCTGCCTGTTTTGGAATGGGAGGTTGAGTGGGGCCATGGTAAGCCCTGGATGGCTGTTTAACGGAAATTTACGGCCGGATCAATACCAACGCCTCGTCCACTTCAGTTTGACTTCCTGCATGGCAAAAAAAAAGTCAATGAAAATGAAAGAGAGAAGACAAAGACAGTAGAAAACAGCCATTCTTCATCTCCCATCATCTATGTCCCCAGACCCTCGACACTTTGTTTAAAAACATGGTAACAACGAAATAGGTCTTATTCTTAATGATTCATTGAAACGTAGTTTATCCAACATATATGTGTGATCTCAAGGTGAATTAAGAAGAAACAGCATGGTCTATTTTATTGAAAATTTCCCTGTCCACCATATAAGGCGGTAACCTTCGGGTGAATTCACAGGAAACAGCATGGTGAAAGGCATGTAGTGAAGGGAAAGAAGAAGGACCTACCAAAAACACCTGATAGCGGCAACAGATAAGAGCGGCAACGTTCCTTCAAGGCTGACACAGCCCATCGTGCCAGAGCTTATCCCTGCATCTACTGCGATAAGCGAAATAGATGATGATACAACATTGCCTCGTGGACAGAACACAGAACAGTAAGGCAAAGCGCAAGTAAAAAAAGAAGACATGACATAGAATAATATAAAAGCCCCATAGACAAGACAAATTTACAAAAGGAGTAGACAGAAATAGTGATGATAATGATTCTAAGAATAAAATAAAATTGAATACAATAATAAGAAAAACGGTAACAATAAAAACACAAATTGATAATTAACATAATAACGATAATAATCTATATATATATATATATATATATGTAACAACAAAAATTAATAATATAACAATAATTTAATCGTAATAATAACAAAGAAAATAATGATAATAATTATAATACAATAAGAAGAAAAAGAAGAGGAATAAGAAATAATAATAAAATTATGTACATGACAATATTACTCATAAAAGTAATTACAAAGGCATTGGTTTTCAAATCGAAGTAATGAGAGGAATCATCCAACAACAACAAAATAATATATTGAACCACAAGGTGAAAATGAGAAAAAGGAGACCCCATTCTGATTGCCATTGTTAGCCACATCTTTTTGATGTAGACAATTTCATGTGTAATCGTAAATACCTCATCCCCCCCCCCCCCTCTTCGATCAAGAGGGTCTGTACTCTACTCTTGTCATCTCATATGGCAAAACCGTGGACTCGACCGTCATATCATTATAATATAGTCTTTGCTTTAAATTTATAATAATTCAAACTTGGATAAAATTGACCCCCCACACCCTCCTGACCTATTCAATAACACATCAGATGTACCCCCCCCCAAGGGAAAGAAATTAAACAAAACACATTATAAAATATGCAACTCCTCCCCCCTCAAAAAAAAAAAAAAAGAACCCCAACAAAACAACCTCTTAACACTCTACAGATGTAAAAAATTGGCAAATATGGAATTCGGTGTGTGTGATTAGCAAGAGATACAATGCCGCCACTTTAAAATGTAGTTGAAATTATTAATCAAACATTGGTAAAAAAAATTTCCATCTGCTATTTATGACTGCTTGGATAAAATTGACCCTCACACCCTCCTGACATATTTTATATCATATCATATATAAATGTAAAAAAACAAACTAAACACCCCCCTCCCAAAAGACAAACAAAAATAAAAACAACTCCCTCCTCCCCAAGAGCGAAAGAAAAATAAACACATCACACCATACTACTCCCTCACCCTCCCCAACAACAAAAAAAAACAACCATAACAAAATAGTCTCTTAAATGTCTACCGACCTATGACTTGACAAATCTGGAATTCTGGTGTGAATGGATTGTTAGTAAGAGACACGCTGGCGCCACTCTTAGTCTTAATGTAGTTGATGTTCTTTCCCTGTCTACCGATTAGGCGGCCGCACAGATCTGATGGCATGTTGAAGTCAAAGTGGATCAAATTCTCATTCGGCTGAGTTGTAGAATCTTGTTCGCTGCCACCACGGCCGCTGTCATTAGAACCCTGCATAGTCATGAAGAAAATTTAAATGAAAAAACATTACGAGAGGTTACGTTGTAAAGTAGTCATTTCATATTATCTGAATATCACATCAAATATTTAAAACCACATTATATGGGGTGGGTTTTGTTTGATCCGTTGAAATTTAGCCTATCCACTAATTTAATACACGTTTTTTTCTCCTTTTAATATTCGATTTGATCCCACATCCACAACTAAAGTGACCTCAGGGTTTTTGGTAGGATCTGATAGGGAAGAGTTTGCTCGGAAAAATAAATAAATTTTCAACCGTCGGAGAGGATCGAACCCACTACCTTTTGGTCGCTAGGCAGACACTGTGCATCTGGACTACCAAGTCCCTTCTGGCCAGAATACATAACATAAAGGCTATATTAAAATGTATCATGCGTATGTTTGAAAAGCACTAAAATATACCCTTCTACACAAGTATGTCTTGCATTCAGCTACTCAGTGCATTTTCTAACAGTATCCTAACACTGAGTACTGCCATTTTCTTTTACCTCAACTGATTAACACGTGACGCAATAAAAAAAAAGAAAAAACAAGTTTCACCACCTCTGTCATGAATAGAAATGGCCATGGATCCCACTCTGACCCCATAAAAACACGTCTTACACCTGCAACCTTCACACACAATGAAAGTGGCTATGATGGGCTCCACTCATAGCACAAAAAAGTAGTCCTACCACCTGTTATTATCACACACAAGATGAGAAACATATATACTGCTACCAACCTATTCAAAACGAAAACAAACTGCGTGAACTAATTCTAATTTGCACGACGGTCCGTAACATTCCAGAAAGCATTGATAATATAACTTAAAGGTAAATACAAGTCAGCGAAATGCGACAATAGTTTTGCAAACTCAAGAGTGGCATCTCCGGGCTTTCACTCCAATCTCACTGAGACTTTACAACTAACTTAGATCTTTCAAAACAAAGAAAAAAACCCAAAACACTTGAGGCATACTTTTCGAGGTAACAGAATACAGACTCGAAGCCAAATTTTAAAATCTTACATTCAGTTGTATTTTTAAAATATAGATCTATAACGGATAGCAGCTATGAAAATGGATGAAAGGCTATGGATTCCACTCAAAGCACAAGAAAACATGTCTTACCACCTGTTAATTCCACCCACAGAACATGGAAACAGGTGTCAATTCCACTTCTACTAAAACCACATACTATAAATACACATCTTACCACCTATTAATTTCACCCACAGAACAAATGGAAACGTCTGTGGATTCCACTAAAACAACACAAAATCATGTCTCTTACCACCTATGGTATCACCATTTCACCCACAAAAAACAAATGGAAACGGCTGTGGATTCCTCTAAAAGAACACAAAATCATGTCTCTTACAATCTACCATATCACCATCTTATCCACAAAACAAAATGGAAATGGCTGTGGATTCCATTAAATAATAACAAGAACATGTCACTTACCCCCTACTGTATCACCATCTCACCCACAAAACAAATGGAAATGGCTGTGGATTCCACTAAATAATAACAAGAACATGTCTCTACCACCTACTGTATCACCATCTCACCCACAAAACAAATGGAAATGACTGGATTCCAGTAAATAAAACAAAACATGTCTCTTACCACCTACTGTATCACCATCTCACCCACAAAACAAATGGAAATGACTGTGGATTTCACTAAATAATAACAAAAACATATCTCTTACCACCTGTATTCACCATCTCACCCACAAAACAAATGGAAATGACTGTCGATTTCACTAAATAATAACAAGAACATGTCTCTTACCACCTACTCTATCACCATCTCACCCACAAAACAAATGGAAATGACTGTCGATTTCACTAAATAATAACAAGAACATGTCTCTTACCACCTACGGTATCACCATCTCACCCACAAAACAAATGGAAATGACTGTGGATTTCACTAAATAATAACAAGAACATGTCTCTTACCACCTACTCTATCACCATCTCACCCACAAAACAAATGGAAATGACTGTCGATTTCACTAAATAATAACAAGAACATGTCTCTTACCACCTACGGTATCACCATCTCACCCACAAAACAAATGGAAATGACTGTGGATTTCACTAAAATAATAACAAGAACATGTCTCTACCCCTACTGTATCACCATCTCACCCACAAAACAAATGGAAATGACTGTGGATTCCAGTAAATAATAACAAAAACATGTCTCTTACCACCTACTGTATCACCATCTCACCCACAAAACAAATGGAAATGACTGTGGATTTCACTAAATAATAACAAAAACATGTCTCTTACCACCTACTGTATCACCATCTCACCCAGAAAACAAATGGAAATGGCTGTGGATTTCACTAAATAATAACAAGAACATGTCTCTTACCACCTATGGTATCACCATCTCACCCAGAAAACAAATGGAAATGTCTGTGGAATCCACTAAAACATGTCTCTTATCACAAAACCATCTCACACACAAAACAAATGTCTGTGGATTTCTTAATAACAAGAACATGTCCCTACAAACTATGGTATCACCATCTCCCCACAGAACGAATGGAAATGTCTGTGGATTCCACTAAAACAACACAAAAACATGTTTATTAGCACCTACTGTATCACCATCTCACCCACAAAACAAATGGAAATGCTTACTATGGTATTCCATCTCACCCGCAAAACAAATGAAAATGTCTGTGGATTCCATTAAATAATTATAAACATGTCTCTTACAACCTACGGAATCACCATCTCACCACAGAACAAATGGAAATGTCTGTGGATTCCACTAAACACAAAAACATGTCTCTTACCACCTACTGTATCTCCATCTCACCAATAGAACAAATGGAAACGGGTGCTGTGGATTCCACTAAATGAACACAAAAACATGTCTCTTACCACCTACTGTATCTCCATCTCACCAATAGAACAAATGGAAATGTCTGTGGATTCCACTATAATGAACACAAAAACATGTCTCTTACAACCTACTGTATCACCATCTTACCAATAGAACAAATGGAAACGGCCGTGGGTTCCACTATACACAAAAACATTTCTACTGTATCTCCATCTCACCAATAGAACAAATGGAAAAGGCTGTGGGTTCCACTAAATGAACACAAAAACATGTCTCTTACCACCTACTGTATCTCCATCTCACCAATAGAACAAATGGAAACGGCTGTGGGTTCCACTATAATGAACACAAAAACATGTCTCTTACCACCTACTGTATCTCCATCTCACCAATAGAACAAATGGAAATGGCTGTGGGTTCCACTATAATGAACACAAAAACATGTCTCTTACCACCTACTGTATCTCCATCTCACCAATAGAACAAATGGAAAAGGCTGTGGGTTCCACTATAATGAACACAAAAACATGTCTCTTACCACCTACTGTATCTCCATCTCACCAATAGAACAAATGGAAATGTCTGTGGGTTCCACTAAATGAACACAAAAACATGTCTCTTACCACCTACTGTATCTCCATCTTACCAATAGAACAAATGGAAACGGCTGTGGGTTCCACTATAATGAACACAAAAACATTTCTCTTACCACCTACTGTATCTCCATCTCACCAATAGAACAAATGGAAACGGCTGTGGGTTCCACTACAATGAACACAAAAACATGTCTCTTACCACCTACTGTATCTCCATCTCACCAATAGAACAAATGGAAATGGCTGTGGATTCCACTATAATGAACAAATGGAAATGTCAAAAACATGTCTCTTACCACCTACTGTATCTCCATCTCACCAATAGAACAAATGGAAAAGGCTGTGGATGTCACAACTTAAACAATCTTATGTGGGGACGAGATGGCCAAGTCGATAAAAGACATTGCACTGTGACCCAAAGATACTGGGTTTGACCCCCCCATGAGGCCTTTCAGATACATACACACACAAACATGACCGGAAATAATGTTGGATCATAATCCTACTTGATTTTACCACTTGTCCCTATCACATACAGGACACGTCGTAAATGGCTGTGGATTCCACTCAAACCACGTGAGAGCATGTCTTACCACCTGTCGCTATCATACAGGACAAATGAAAATGGCTGTGGATCCAAATCACTATCTCATACAGTACAGGACTAATGATGGCTGTGGACTCCACTAAAATCACAAACAAACCACTTGCCACCTGTTGCTATAGTGTGAAGGAAATAACAAAAGGAGAAATGGACTGAGCAGAGCAGACTTCATCTCAAATATATAACACCGTCTGTATAGGTGCCCAAACAAATTATTGTGGCTTGCATATTATAACGCACATGACAAAGATTTAAGTGCATTCTCAATTTATAATAAGAAAGAGAGAAAAATAAAAACAAAAGAACAAACCCTTCCTACCACACTGTTGCTATCACAAACAGGAGATATGGAATTGGCCGGGGCTCCTGCAACGGTCGGTGCTGGCCATCACTTTCTGACACCGAATGGCAGTTCGCATCCATGGTAGATTTTTCCAAGGTCTGTTCTCTGGAATCTGAATGAGAACAGTCACCTGATGATAAAATGTCACTCGAATCAGTTGTCACAGAAGGCTTGGCCGTAACTGAGCGGCTTATGTCCAGGTTTTTAGATTCCAATGGAGAAATATGTTCTACTGATGTGACTGAATACTCCACTGGGCGTGAGCTTGATGAGATGTTGGGTGAGATAGGAGAGGATCGTCTTTGGAAGAAGAATCCTGTTGGATTTGGCAGGACTCTAAAGATGAATTTAGTGCAGACACTGATGACAACAAGTCCTCCGTAGGCAGATGGCCGTCCCCTTTGTAAGCCAAACTTTCACTACTGTCACCAACATCTACACCCTGGGAATCCGTTTTAGTGGATATCATAGAAGCATGATGAGAAGAAATTTGAGGACAATTATTATTGCAATTGTCAGTCCTACCGCTTCTAGATGTGAGTGGTGATGATGCAGATGGCTGGAAGGCTGGAACGGCCATGGTGGCAGTCATGCTTTCCTGAATTACTTTCCTGTGAATTTAGGGGTTCTGTCTTCAAAATCACTTTGACTCTCATTCAAAGTGTCACTCCCAGGGTCCGCAATAGACTGACTGGCTTCCACAATTCCCCTGTCAATGACGCTGTGCAAAAGTTCCTGGACCCTGATTTTCTCGCTGGAGGTCAAGGCGTCCTCGTAGATTGACTCTGTTTGAGGCTCCAGAGCTACACCACCACCACTTTCCCTTACTGATCTGGAAGTGGAAAGGCTTAACTCTGAGGCCGAGTCAGCATAGTCAACACACGGTTGCCCAGAATCTTTTGGCTCCCTGGCAGAAGCCTCTGGAATTTTTCGCTGTGTTAGCGTAATGCCTTGCCGCTCCCTGTGTAAAGGATGAGCAGGCACTTGCACCTCTGGCTTGTCATGGTCTCTCACAGGCTGCTGGGAGTTGTTCCGGTGTCTTTCCCACGTCTGTCCTTCTTGTTTGTTTTTCTGCGCAAAAACCAAATTATACTCGCCAAAGCTACTGCAGCCGGCACAACAATTAGAATTCCCGCTCTGATGTCTCTCATGGCTGCAATTAGGTGGTCCAAAAGCAGTACAAGTGAAAAGTCTGGGAAAAAAAACAGAAAATCCCATCAAAGATTGAATGATTTAAGAGTTTAAACAGGTTTAAAGTAAATCGTAAACTTACTCCGCAACAGGCAAGGATAAAGTAGCAGATCTGCATGACTAACACCTTAAACGTATGCTTGGCTCATGGCATTCTTAGAAAACACATTTTCTAAAAGGAGATTTTCAAAACTTGTTTCAAAATCATCAAGTTCATGCATATTTAATATTACTTGGACACTGAAACCACATACAGGATTCCTACTCATTTTCAGACAAAAAATTACAAGAGTTTTCCATGTAAAAATAAAATTCCCAAGACTATGATAGGCTTGCTGAATAGAAATTTCAAACAGACCTGCGACTCTTGGATTATGAATCGACATGTGTGAGTTATCTCCTTTTATGATCGTGATTGGGAAAGGGAGTCGATTTCAGTTGGGCTTTGTTTTATTGAATTTATCACCTCAACTATGTGCATTGATCTCAGCGTGAATTAAGTGGAAAACAGCAAGATAAAAGACGGACAGGAAGAAGTAGAACCTACCAGTAGCGCCCGTCAATCACCCCAGTTGGAATCAGCCTTTAGGGTATTATTAACTTAATTTACTAGTTTTGCTTTTCTTAATAATACTATTATTAGAAAAGCTCAACTCAAAAGTAACTTCAATCAAGTCCCAAGTTTTCTACTAAGAGTATGTATTGAATCGCTAAAATAATATTGGTTTAGTACTTCCACGGGTAAAAAATAATACTCATGTAGTAACAGCAGTGGGCCTAATATGATGCAGTACTACCAGTCCACGCATTGTATTGACCAGGTGATGTATACGCAATTCTGTGTGTGTGTGATAGATAGAGAGAGAGAGAGAGAGAGAGAGAGAGAGAGAGAGAGAGAGAGAGAGAGAGAGAGAGAGAGAGAGAGAGAGAGAGAGAGAGAGAGAGAGAGAGTACAATACCACCGGTGCATGCATTAACCGAGGTGCTGTATACTATACGTAATTATGTCTGTGTGTGGGTCAGAGAGAGAGAGAGAGGGGGGGAGACAAAGAGAGAGAGAGAGAGAGAGAGAGAGAGAGAGAGAGAGAGAGAGAGAGAGAGAGAGAGAGAGAGAGACAGAGAGAGAGAGAGAGAGAGAGAGAGAGAGAGAGAAAAGCTCAACTCAAAAGAATACTGCATGCACCGAGGTTCCCTCAATTATGTCTGTGTGTGTGTCAAGAGAGAGAGAGAGAGAGAGAGAGAGAGAGAGAGAGAGAGAGAGAGAGAGAGAGAGAGAGAGAGAGAGAGAGAGAGAGAGAGAGAGAGAGAGACAAGTCCCAAGTTTTCTACTAAGAGTATGTCTGTGTGTGTATTGTGAATAGGACTAGTCAGAGTAGAAATAGATATTGGTTTGTACAGGTACTTTAACGACACGCGAAATCAATCGTAAAAAACGTATAATACTCATGTTTGAGTAACATTGAAAGCAGTGGGCCTAATATGATACAGTACTCCAGTCCACGCATTGTATTGACCAGGGTGATGTATATACGTGTGTGTGATAGAGAGAGAGAGAGAGAGAGAGAGAGAGAGAGAGAGAGAGAGAGAGAGAGAGAGAGAGAGAGAGAGAGAGAGAGAGAGAGAGAGAGAGAGAGAGAGAGAGAGAGAGAGAGAGAGAGAGAGAGGTGCTGTATACTATACACGGAGAGAGAGAGAGAGAGAGAGAGAGAGAGAGAGAGAGAGAGAGAGAGAGAGAGAGAGAGAGAGAGAGAGAGAGAGAGAGAGAGAGATTAACCGAGAGAGAATTATGCCTGTGTGTGTGAGAGAGAGAGAGAGAGAGAGAGAGAGAGAGAGAGAGAGAGAGAGAGAGAGAGAGAGAGAGAGAGAGAGAGCAAACTCACCGGTGCATGCATTAACCGAGGTGCTGTATACTCTATACGCAATATGCCTGTGTGTGTGTCGGGAAGACAAAGAGAGAGAGAGAGAGAGAGAGAGAGAGAGAGAGAGAGAGAGAGAGAGAGAGAGAGAGAGAGAGAGAGAGAGAGAGAGAGAGATTACGTTACGACTTTCTGGTCTCTGTGTGTGTCGGGGACTAGAGAGAGAGCGAGAGAGAGAGAGAGAGAGAGAGAGAGAGAGACAGAGAGAGAGAGAGAGAGAGAGAGAGATCAAATTAGACAAAACATAGCAGACATTTCTGGTTTGTAAGGTGAAACGACGCATTTCGCGAAAATCAATCGGGGAAAGCTCAACAAAGGCAAACTAGACGTAAAATTGTCAATTAGACAAAATTCTAAAACGATTACGTTTGAATTGTAAATAGTAGCAGGTCTGACATATTGAAACGCATAGGCGTCCAGGAGCAAATTTAAGAACGAACTAATAAATACAAAGAACATCATCACTAAATGGCCAAATCAGATATGTCCTAAGTGTGAAGTATCATGGGCTTCCCAGATAAAAAAAAAAAACAAAAACGATCTAGACATTTCATAAAAATCCCAAGATTTTCCCAAGACTTGAAGAGAATTTTTACAATTCCAAGACTTTCCCTAGTCTTAATTTCTTCCAACCAAATTCGCAGACTTCCAGTTTTCCAAGATGCATACGAACCCTGATATACATATTACTCTGCTTTAAAATGTATAAGATGAAAATTTAGGTATTGGAAGCATAGATAAAGCAAAGCTTCATAGAAGCATCACTTTAGTTAGCAAATGAAAAAGTGGATGACTTTTGAAGAACGAAAAAATTGTCAGTTCTTACAAGATTATTATTTATCCTGTGATCTCTTACACACTTCTTGGTATTAAACAAACCTGTAAACATGAAGTATAAATGAATGAAGGATAGAGACCTGTAACATGACGACCGTAGATCTCTAAATGCAAGAAGGTGTCGGTACCCTGCCTTCCACAAGAATTGGAAGGCTTAACCTCTATTCATACTTACTGGGTCGCTTTGACATCTTTATATATAAAATTTCTGTCTCATTGTTAAGCTGGGGGGGGGGGGGGGACCTGTAGCCACAATAAATACATGATACGAAAAACCCAAAACAAAACTATACATCCATTAATACATTTTTTTTTAAAAATTGAAAAATATACAATTAGACAGATTAATACATCAAGTTGAAATTATAGATTCAAGCAGAGCTAAATTACCAATTAAAAATGGTTAGTTGGGAATAAGGACGGGAGCATGTGTAAATGTAATGTAACTTACTGAATTGAAACATGGTGATCACTTTGAACAAAACCCCATTAACTTAATTTACTAGTTTTTGCTTTACTCTTAAGCTATCTTATTTATTATTCACACTTAAGACTTTTAGTCCTCCATTCAGAAAACACTCAAAACACTTAATGCACATCAGACATTGTGTCTCAGAGTAAAATAAAAAGCACACACAAAAAAAAAAGACTGCCCCCCAAAAAAACAAAATAAAAACTCAGGTGGAGTCAGGACTGCTACAATTTCCATGCAGGACAGCATCAGACACACAAACTTTCTTTCCCCCTCCCCGGCCCATACAACACAAAAAAGATATTGGTATTACTACTAGCATTTCCACTGACTATGGTTCTGTGCAGGATGTAGAGAGATGAGGTCATTATTTCAAACCTGATACAGGGCTCCATCTGGCCATGCATGAGTGAACACAGCAAGGCAACCTGAGCAAGACAATGACAAATGAGATGGCTCAAGCCATCAGCCAACACTGTTGACCCATCATGGGCCCTATACTGTACTGGATCTTTAAGATCATTATTGACACCATAGATGAAATACGGAGATATAGGAGACAGGCTTGGAGAGAGAGTCTGAAGGAATTGATGGACTGATTGCGGTCAAATGGACCTGGACAATCAAAAGTAATAATTCTCAACAAGGGGGAGGGACGATGTTGATATTATTCAACAACTAAACTATACTCAGAAAGATGGTAAATCACAACGTACTACAGACAGCCCCCAAGACAGATCTGACCTTCCCATATAAACGTTTCCCTCTCATTGGAATTTACCCCCAAATATAGTGATCTCAGGGTGAATGAAGAGGAAGCAGCAATGTGATAGACATGAAAAAGCGAGAGGAATCAGGAGGACCCACTAGTCAGTAGCGATCACCAACTATCATTTCACTGGAGTTTACCCTTGTCTATCGTAATTGGAAGGATGGAATAATGATGACCAGCAAAAACAAAATATTATGGGTGATTATAATTTACGTGCGCTGTGATCTTAGGCTGAATAAAAACAAAACACAAAGATGATTTTGCTTGTTTCATCGAAACTTACCCCATCCACAATGTGCAGTGATCTTGGGTGAATTCAGAGGAAACAGCAAAATTAGAGATACGTTGAGATTGAAAGACACATGATCTTGCCATTCACCCACACAAGATGAAAGGTGCATATGAAAGAGTGAAAGGAGGAAAGAAGACCTTATATCTGTAATCCGGCAACAATAAATCTGTACAAACACGGGAAAGGAATCCTCTCACTGTAACTTTCATTGATATATAATATATATCTAAGATTATATTATCATAGTTGCTTCACACAACTCCCCTCTCCTAACCAATAGAAATAAAAAACAAAAACAACAACACCACAAACTCTGATGGGGGCACACTATCATGATGACAAAACATTGACTTTATTTATTTTCTTGCAAATTACCCTGTCCACCATATACAGTGATTTCAAAATAAATTAGGAGGAAATAGCTAGATGAAAGAAAGACAGTGAAAGAATGAAAAGAAAGACGTAGGAAATACCTGCCAACCTTGACAAAACATTGAATTCTCAGAGAGAGAAATTTGAGCTATCAATAGCCAGAAAGAGAGTGAGAGAGACTAACGATCAAACATTCAGCGTATCTATTTTTCATAAAAAAATATCACCAACCACGGGGACAAAGCTCCCATTGTCAAACCCACAGAAAGTGAGCAAAACAACAATTTGTATTATCGTCACCTCAGACTAACATTATTACATATATCTACACTCAAACCTCGCTTTATCGCCATTTCTCATCTTTGTAAGTCAAACAGTGTCTGTCAGTGGCAGAGTGGTTAGATTGCAAGATTGGGAATAATAAGGTGCCAGGTTTGAATCCTAGCAAAGCTAAATCTGACATTGTGTTCCTTGGGAAAGATAGGAAACATGCATTTCCCCCACTCAACCTTGGTGCAAATAGTAGCTTGGGGTGAAATCATGCGTCAAACTAGTCCTGTCCAGGAAGTGATTATTATCACCTGTTCCGCTTCACACAATTGAAACCGGGACAAGATCTGGCTCTTTAGACCATACCGGCCTTTAGAGAACGTATTTTTTATACCGATCAGATAGTGTACGTATAAAAAAACAATGGCACAACTAATCATACAGCCATTTACCAACGATTTGGCGTTAACAGTCATTAATATTAATAAATATACATAGATCGTAAAATAAATTTATTACACCACCACAGGGCATCACCATCTTCTTCACCAAAGTGAAGCACGCGGGTGGGATCGAGTTGTTTTGGCGTGGTCAAATATCATGGAGTCAAATATACACAAATGCATCAGTGCCCTGTGTGTCATCTTTCATTCCCATGTGCCATGTTCATTTATCCCTCCTCTCTCACTCTACGTAATCTTGGACTAATGGAACCCAGACGGATGTAGTGCGTTGTCAGGCCTACCACCAGCAGAATGAATTACAAGGTAACAAGATAAAACCTATAATCTATGTAAAAAAAGACAGTGTACAGGAGCACAAAGATGAAATTTTACAAAAAGTGTGACAAAAATATCTCCCTGTCTACCTCCAGACACACAAACTATATAACGAGTCTGCACAGGTAACGCCCCTGTCCTTGATGTCACACGCGTGATCGCAGACCACATGTTTCACAGCTGGTAATATATTGTATTTATAATTATTGGATGGGCTGATGGGGCCTTTCAGGGATTGAGATAGGTCTATTCCATCTGTATATAAATGCAAACCAGGTTTGCAAGGGTGCAAGGGCAGTAATATAGGCCTACCAAAGTTTTGGTTATAAATTTTTATGAGGTTGAGGGAGGGAGGTTTTTTCTTTCCATTTTTGTTTCATTTTCAGTAATAACAAACAGGCGTATGTCATCATTACAGACACACTTCTTTTAAGATTTAATTTACAAAAGTTGTCATGAGTCTCACACTGTGTTAGATTGATTGACTTAACTGACTAGCTTCACCCCGCCTCACACTCATCAATATACCATGAAATCCCAACATTTTATCCCACCCCATAAAAAAACCCTCTTTACTATCTCCTTTGAGTGTGCCAGACAATCATTCTGAAGACTAAACAATTTTGAGGGGAAAAATGACCAGAGAAAACAAAATAATATGGAAATGTTACATGGTGATTAAATGTGTCTCGATTTACAGAGAGTAAGTAGACTACAGTAATTGAATGGGAAACTGAAACAAAACATTGATTGGGAGGACTTCCATAGCTGGGATCCAGCCATTATTTAAACGACTATCACCTACACTTGATTGGTGCAGATGGGGTATGGGATGTTTTAATTTAGTAAGTCACGCTACATTAACATGCTCCTAACATCCTTCCCAACTAACCATTTTTAATTTCTAATTTAGCTGTGCTTCAATCTTTAATTTCAACTGACAGAGAGATCCTTTTCAACTTACAGAAAGAGAAAGGGAGGGAGGGAAGGAGGGAGGGAGAGAGAGAGATAGAGAGAGGGAGAGAGAGAGGGAGGGAGGGAGAGAGAGTGTGTGCAATGGCGAGGGACAATGTGTTTGGAGACAGAAATGTCCCTCCTTCTTTTAGATTAAATTAAATACAATCCATATTAACATCGACATTAGGAAAAATACATAATTTTGTGCCTCTGGCTTAAGTTCTAGGCATATCTATACAGCTTTATCCTTATTTTATACGAAATGCTTCTTCTTGTAAGCCAAAAACACTAGTATATTACAGTCCGAAATCTCTCGGTGACACACTGGAGATACATATCTGTTGTAACAACTGACTAACAGCCAAACAACAAAATACTGATAATGATGACAATGATGTATTACCACCAGATTTTTTGGGACGGTGGTACTCGTAACTAATTCGGTGGTAACTGACACTTGTATCACGATACTTAAAAATAGATGTTGTTTCAGTGTTTGTTCCATACAATAACTAAAAAGAATCTGTTGTGATCATATTTTGTCTTAAACTGCGTAGTTGTTTTGCTGTTAAATGTAATCTAGATCTAGCTATGGCTATGCTGATGTTACCATGGACATGTTGATGGTACGGGAAATTTGGGACATTTCATGGCATGAACCACAATCAAAATGCACAGTACTATACAAATAATGGATATAACATAGACTGACTTAGTGACTAGATCAGATCTAGATCTATTTACACTTCAATATCATATCTTCCAAATTGAAAGCCATGTTATATAATAATAGGATGATGTATTGACCCAAATGAAATGGAAAATAAATGTTCCTTCTTCACATGACCACCTAGTCTAGGCCTAGACATATTCCTAGATCTTAGATCCAAACTAGAATAGAATGGTTTGCTAGCCCTAGCTAGCTCTAATCTGTCTAGATCTAGATCGGTAGATCTAGATCTAGATCTCTAGGCTAGAGTCTAGGCCTAATTGAATCTATTTAGAGTAATTAGAATCTAACGAAAGCTAAACAAGGATGTTTCAAAGTTAGTCACTTAGTGTTACAAGAGGAAGGAAACATTTAAGCTAGATAAATCTGGATCTAGATTATCTGTTTAGATCTAGATCTAGACAATAAAACAAGACAATGTAACTGAGTTAATTTTCGTTACTGTCATAGTGATCAATGATCAAGTCTCAACAACAAAAAATCATAAAATGCCTTTGCTGTCAGCGTCATAGGCAGATTTGGATCCAGATTCCAGATGAAATGGTTTCGTTTGTACAAGAATTGATAATGGGGGATTATTACCTGTGAATGGTGAATACTGTTGCACAAGTTAATGACATCAACGTAAGACGTGCATGAAAGAGAATGTGAAAATCCTTTCGGTTACCACGTGCTGGACTCAAGGTTTGGAATCAAAACACAACGGACACGCGGTGACATCTTGCTTCCGTTTTAAAAAGTACGCAAAAAATAATATTCCAGTTCCACAGCAATGGAAATTATTCAGCAAAGTAGGGTTTCATCTATTGTGATTTTGTGCAGCCTTATTGGTATCTTAAAATGCGATTTTTTATTCAACAAACTGTCCTCGTGACCGATCACAGCAAACTACATCCCCTATAAGCCACAACACAACACACAACAAAACCAAACAAACACAAAAATAACAAATACAATGAAAAATATACAAACCTAAATACAAAACACCCCACCTAAAAAAACCCAAAAAAACCAAACAGACGACATAGGTAGTGTTGTATTTTTTTCAGATTGGTTCTGTTAACAGTTGCTTTTAATGTAACAAGGTTGTATAGATAAATCTACTACGCAGCTGTTATGACATAACCATAATCTAAAGCATTGAGCATGATGAAACTATGAGCCCCGAGAGAGCCCCTGGCTGCGAGGTTCAAGACAAACAGATCAAACTAACACTACTATTACTAATATTTTGTGTACTTATTCTACTAACATGTACTAATACTACTACTTAACTACCACTACCACTGCTGCTATTACTCCTCCCCTCCTCCTATTACTATTTCTACTACTACTACTACTACTACTACTACTACTACTACTACTACTACTACTACTACTACTACTACTACTACTACTACTACTACTACTATATGACTAGTGCTGATGCCAAGAGAAATGAAATGTGCTGGTTGTGGCCAATGCAGAAATACTTTAAAAGGACCCCCACTTCTGCAACCAATGTTCGATCCCATCATTAAGAAACTGTGTAGAGAATAGCGATTTTGATTTATTTTCCAGTGTACATAGGTGCCCCAATATGTATTCCCCATGGCAATGCACCGACTGACCCCCCCCCCCGGTGGACCTGACTACATGTAGCGCCTATTACTAGTAATGTAATGCCGTCCTACAATAATTCTCTGCTCTTCTGTTTTTCCCTTTGACATCATCCCTTCCTCATCCTGTTTCCGTTTACCCTTTGCTCAATTTAATGTTCACTGTCTTTCTTCCATTGGTTTCTTCTCCTCCTTTCGTCTCCTTTTCCGTTCTTCCTTCTGATATCACACTGTGTGATGTGTATACAAGTGTGTAATATAACTCGTCTCATGAAGGATTGTCCGAAACGTCATTATCATTTTGTCTTCCCTGTGTTTTAATGGTGGATTTATCACCTATTTGTTGTTCATCAATTATTGTCACTAATATATGTCGGTACTGCATAGGTCTATTATATTACAATGATAATGATCAAAATTAAGATAATTCAATATTTTTGCTACGGGTGCAGAAAAAAACCCTTATACTAAACGAACAACACGATACAATATTGAGGATAAAATGATGATGATGACCAAGATGATAAAGATAATGAAATAATAATGATGGTGATGATGAAGAAGGCCATGACGTCAAAATGATGATGACGATGCGATGAAAAGGTACAAATACCGACTACCGCAACCAGCAATAGGCCTAATGAAAAGAAGAGCATACTATTATTATGTAATACAAAGAATCAGGTAAAAACCTGGGAAAAAATCATGCTTCCAGTGAAAATGACAATCTGGAAACTTTTTCATTATGTAGAGACAGATATTTGTAAAAAACATTGAGTGTCCTTGTAAACGAAATATTGTGCGTCTTGATATTTATTTTCTTTTTTCTCATCAAACGTATTTTCTTTACTGGAATGCTTTTTTAATATCAAAAACAACGTTTATTTATTTTGATGCAAATTGATAAGGAAAACACAAGAACGCGTTGTAAATATCATGTGTTCATGGCGGATTACATTTTATAGTACTTCTATTTGATGTGTGACTTGCCCAAACCAAAACATAATAAGGAAAAATCGAATTCTCGTAATGTAATATCGATATGCAAATATATTGAGACCTACCAAACTGTTTCCTAGACTTTCACTTCCGAAATAAAAAGGAAGAAAAAGGGTGTGTGTCGACGGTGGAGGGTAGGGAAGGGGTATGTTCTATGCAGTGGCTAAAACTTTTATGCAAACGAGAAATACCACACAGACCGATATAGATCTATATCCTATGAGAGTTATTTACCATTTCACAATCGAAATCATTTAATTGCATTTTATATGTAGTTGAATTTAAAAATGCATGACAGAGAGAATCTAGATAGGACTGTAAAGAGGAAATAAAACTGTTTAGCAGTGATGTCATATAAATTACTGAATCACATGTATTATCTTTGACCACCCTCATAGCCCTGCTTCAAATCCACATGTCCAATCCTTCTGGGAAAGAAAGATAGAAGCCGTCATTTATAAAATCGTTCAATTATTGGCCCCAATTTCAGCGATTATATTTCTTGTTTCTATGTATAATTTGCATGTACCATGTGTTATAAAATGGACTCATTGTTACACATCTTTATTCTGTTTACCCCCCCCCCCACCCCCCGTTCATGTACTGAAATGTCATTAGGGATAACGTCACGTGTTTGTTCTGTCTTTATTAGTGGAGTTGTCACTTATTGTCATATTTCGCCTAGGGATAGGGGTGAATATACGAATGGAAGTTAAACAAATGGAATATGAAATAGGACAATCAAGTTTTATCTTATCTTGTCTATACATGTATTCCCCCCGCCCCCCTCTAATTCACAACACGGCGATTGTTCACCCGAGTTGGAGGACTCCCAATGTGTTTTGGTGAACTGACCGATATCTATTATCGATACTTTCTTTTTCAAGGGATGTAGGAGAAGTTAAAATTTTGGCATGTGAAGGCTGGAATTACTAGCCTACATAAATATCATTATACGAGAGCCTAGTGTATACAATGGAGTGAATGTGACATGAAGATTGACATGACGAAATTGTTCTTTCTCGATCGTTGGATCAGTTTTTACTTTTTACCACTGTATTCCTTGAATAAAAAGGTTTGTTTACAGTTTGTAATTGAATATAAGCCAGCTAGATCTAGATCTAGACTAGATCTAGATCTATATTCCTCTGAGATCTCTCGAATTAGATTTTTCTCTATTGAACTACACATGATTGATGCTGAAACCCAGAATCTGGAGGATCTCGATCTATAATTCACTCAAGTACAAGATCTAGAGCTAGATTTCGAGATATAGATTCTAGGTAGATCTAGATTATATGTCAGTGTCAGTCTAAGATAAAGACTAAAATCTAGGTTGGTTAGATTTATCACCATTATCAGAACAAATTAGCTAGTCAGCTAGAAGAGCTATCTAATCTAGCTTTTCTACTTCTAGATATAGAGATTAGATCTCTAGATTTTGAACTGGACTATAGATCTAGAATGGAGATCTAGATCTAGATTTCAAGATGTGGTAAACATCTAAACTCCAGACAGACTCCTTGTAAATAAGTCTATCTAGACTGTAAGACTAGATCAAATAGATCTGGATTCTAGGGAAAGAGTGCCACCATGGCATGGGCGCCATGGCCATAGATAAGAATAGCTACAATATATTATCACAATCCCTGAAGAAGGCTAACTGTGGTGGTACCAGTCAGTAAGTACTCCTTCCAGATTCTAGCTTATAGTGAGGATACACGCACTTTCTTGTTGTACTCTGGGGTTAGCGTTATTTTAGTAATTTACGTTTTATCAATCGAAGTAACTATTCACAATAATAAACGAAACGGATACCTGATCCAGAGCGAAAAAAATCATATTAGTCATTAATATGGTATGTATTATTGCTGATTACAGGTGGTGAATCGAGTACCGTTTTGGGACCTTAGTGCGCTCGCGGTAAACGCGTCAATTCATTGTTCTCAGCCTCATTCATTAATATGTATTGCCGAGCCAACTGCTTCAGCAGTGAGAATGTCCGTCAACCTTGCCGTAGGGTCCACACTTTAGGTTTCTTACAGGAAATCTAGATATTAGCTGTAGATCTAAGATTAAATCTAGATCCGGGTATTTTACAAGACACAATTAGAGAGAGAGGGAGAGTGACACACGTACATGTCATAATCACAAATAGCGCTGGCATTTATCAATAGATCTAGATCTAATTTTATTCAAGGCCTATAGAGCCGGAGTATATATATATGAAATGGAACAGGTGACAATAATCACCTCCTAGTCCAGACGCTAATCTGACGCAGGTTTTCCCTTTCAATCCAGTGCTTGTGTCCAATTGCGCCTGGGTAGAGCTTAACACGTATTTTCCCCACTATACCCAGGCGCAATTGGACACAAGCACTGGATTGGGAGTAAACCTGCGTGTTAGGCGTCTTTCCCAAGGAACACAGCATCGGACCCGGCTTTGCTGGGATTCAAACTTGTGACCTCATGATCCCTTATCAGGCAGCCTAACTGCTCGGCCACCGATGCCACATCTAATTTTAAACCATCCTTATAATAGGATCTGGAATCTAGATGTTGAATATGAAGAAATGTCTACTACATCACAAGTCTATAGATCTCGATTTTAGTTCTAGAGGGATGTAACTGTAACGTCAACATGGCTATATCATCAGCACAGCTAGTCAGCTCTGTTTGATGTGTGTGTTAAAAAATTCAATAAAAGCCCTCATTTCAATAACAAAGACAAAGAAAAGTTGTTTCTTGTATGTATACAATAACAAACAAGGATCTGATCGTATTTTGTCTTATAATGGGAAGTTGTTTTGCTGTTAAAAGTAGCCAGGCTGATGTTACAGTGTTTGGTGCTATTATAAGGAAACTTCAGACATTCCGGGGCATCAACCAATCAAAATGCAGTTTATAATACAAATGGGTCGTTTATTACAAGATGGACTGTTTTTAGATGTCTTTCAGCCCCGTAGGCTAGGATGATTTATTGACACAAATAGGTTCCTTTCTTTACATACCTCTACTTCTGGTCTTTAGGTAGCTGATTAGACAAGTGGTAATCCTACACTGTCAAGCAGCGTAAAATAATTTGGGTCAATTTGATTCTTAAAATAGCCAGTAGGCTATGAAATCGTAATTGGAATCTACTTGCATATATATAATATATATAGATAGATAGTACTGCTATGATGGTGCCAATATGGAAGTCAAAGACTTTCAAGTGGACTGGTACTTCTCTTCCTCTCTCTTTCCCTTGTGTATGTGCACTCGCAGTCATCAGAGGACATAATATATATATATATATATATATATACTTGCTCTTTCCTCTTAATTTGAAATGTTTTAATCACCGCAGATGTTGGCCGGGTAAATTCCATTGAAACAAATCAACAAACTCCCTCTCTTTTGTCTTTGTCTGTGTGTGTGTGTGTGCTCAATTTATCAGATATTAGCCTCTTGCCTAGTATATATAGCTTATCAAGACACCTGTCGTAGTTTTCAGGTCAGAACTGGCGAATATAGTCACCGGGGCTCCCGGTCAGACTTAATGAAAACAATCTTCCAGTCTACCCATCAGACCATGCGGCTAGCCATAGCTTTCATTCCAAAGGGCACAATTTCTCTTTATTGGTCTTTTGTCTTTCTCTCCCTCCTTATAATGTAAGTAGATTTAGTTAGGTTTAAATTCTAACGTTTAATTTAGATTAAAGTCATGTCTTTTTATGTTTCATAATGTACACAAGGTTAGAATCAAAACCAAAACTGACCATCCGTTATGATGGACAGAATGAAAATAAGCTCATCATTTTAAGATTTATTCTTATATCATATAAATCCTTTTCAGCAATGATATCTGAAACTGACATTGGTGATTATGAAATCATCAAAGGAGGTGTCCTGGGCACAGGTGCTTTTGCAACGGTTTGGAAAGGAAGGTCTAAAAAGGTGAGTTTGACCTGCCACTACTATTGAGTTAATTTCATGAATAGAATAAGACATGTACATACAAATACATATATATAATAAAAAATGTGGTCTGTTTCTTAATTGAAGTGACGTGTATGCAAAGAGTTAAGATGTTAAAATTGCCTAGCCTGCTACTTTCTTATTTGCTCCACATGTTGAAATTGCTTAACCTACTACTTGTTTATGTGCTCCACATGTTGGAATTGTCTAGCCTAAATCATTCCTATTTGCTCCACATGTTGGGATTGTCTAGCCTAAATCATTCCTATTTTCTCCACATGTTGGGATTGTCTAGCCTAAATCATTCTTATTTGCTCCATGTGTTGGAATTGTCTAGCCTAAATCATTCTTATTTGCTCCATGTGTTGGAATTGTCTAGCCTAAATCATTCTTATTTGCTCCATGTGTTGGAATTGTCTAGCCTAAATCATTCCTATTTGCTCCACGTGTTGGAATTGTCTAGCCTAAATCATTCCTGCTCCACGTGTTGGATTTGTCTAGCCTACGTCATTTTTATTCGTCGCACATGATGGAATTGTCTAGCCTACTACTTTCCTATGTGCTCCACATGATGGAATTGTCATTTGTGTCACATCATACCACTGCCGTTTGTGTCACATCTTTCTTCTGCGTAATCCACTACTTCACAGTTATGTCACATCTTTCTTCTGCCTAGTCTACTACTTCACATTTATGTCACATCATACCACTGCCTAGTCCACTACTTCACATTTATGTCACATCATACCACTGCCTAGTCCACTACTTCACATTTATGTCACATCATACCACTGCCTAGTCTACTTCACATTTGCGTCACATCTTACTACTGCCTAGTCCACTACTTCACATTTGTGTTACATCACTACTACTGCCTAGTCCACTACTTCACATATCTTCACTATTGCCTAGTCCACTACTTCACATTTGTGTCATATCATACCACTGCCTAGTCCAGTACTTCACATTTGTGTTACATCTTGTTACTGCCTAGTCCACTACTTCACATTTGTGTCACATCATACTATTGCCTAGTCCACTACTTCACATTTGTGTCACATCTTGCTACTGCCTAGTCCACTACTTCACATTTGTGTCACATCATACTACTGCCTAGTCCACTACTTCACATTTGTGTCACATCATACTACTGCCTAGTCCACTACTTCACATTTGTGTCACATCTTGTTACTGCCTAGTCCACTACTTCACATTTGTGTCACATCATACCACTGCCTAGTCCACTACTTCACATTTGTGTCACATCTTGTGTCCACTACTTCACATTTGTGTTTCATTTACCACTGCCTAGTCCACTACTTCACATTTGTGTCACATCTTGCTACTGCCTAGTCCACTACTTCACATTTGTGTCACATCATACTACTGCCTAGTCCACTACTTTACATTTGTGTCACATCATACTACTGCCTAGTCCACTACTTCACATTTGTGTCACATCTTACTACTGCCTAGTCCACTACTTCACATTTGTGTCACATCATACTACTGCCTAGTCCACTACTTCACATTTGTGTCACATCATACTACTGTCTAGTCCACTACTTCACATTTGTGTCACATCTTACTACTGCCTAGTCCACTACTTCACATCATACTACTGCCTAGTCCACATCATTTGTGTCACATCTTGCTACTGCCTAGTCCACTACTTCACATTTGTGTCATATCTTACTACTGCCTAGTCCACTACTTCACATTTGTGTCACATCATACCACTGCCTAGTCCACTACTTCACATTTGTGTCATATCTTACTACTGCCTAGTCCACTACTTCACATTTGTATCACATCTTACTACTGCCTAGTCCACTACTTCACATTTGTACTTTACATTTGTGTCATATCTTACTATTGCCTAGTCCACTACTTCACATTTGTGTCATATCATACCACTGCTTAGTCCAGTACTTCACATTTGTGTCACATCATACTACTGCCTAGTCCACTACTTCACATTTGTGTCACATCATACTATTGCCTAGTCCACTACTTCACATTTGTGTCACATCTTGCTACTGCCTAGTCCACTACTTCACATTTGTGTCACATCTTACTACTGCCACTACTTCACATTTGTCACTCATACTACTGCCTAGTCCACTATTTGTGTCACATCATACTACTGCCTAGTCCACTACTTCACATTTGTGTCACATCTTGCTACTGCCTAGTCCACTACACATCTTACTACTGCCAGTCCACTTTCACATTTGTGTCACATTTGTGTCCACTTCATACCATACTACTGCCTAGTCCACTACTTCACATTTGTGTCATATCATACCACTGCCTAGTCCACTACTTCACATTTGTGTCATATCATACCACTGCCTAGTCCACTACTTCACCTTTGTGTCATATCATACCACTGCCTAGTCCACTACTTCACATTTGTGTCATATCATACTACTGCCTAGTCCACTACTTCACATTTGTGTCACATCTTACTACTGCCTAGTCCACTACTTCACATTGGTGTCACATCTTACTACTGCCTAGTCCACTACTTCACATTTGTGTCACATCTTACTACTGCCTAGTCCACTACTTCACATTTGTGTCACATCTTACTACTGCCTAGTCCACTACTTCACATTTGTGTCACATCTTACTACTGCCTAGTCCACTACTTCAAATTTGTATCACATCATACCACTCCCTAGTCCACTACTTCACATTTGTGTCACATCTTACCACTGCCTAGTCCACTACTTCACATTTGTATCACATCTTACTACTGCCTAGTCCACTACTTCACATTTGTGTCACATCTTACTACTGCCTAGTCCACTACTTCACATTTGTGTCACATCTTACCACTGCCTAGTCCACTACTTCACATTTGTGTCACATCATACAACTGCCTAGTCCACTTTCACATTTGTGTCACATCATACAACTGCCTAGTCCACTTTCACATTTGTGTCACATCTTACTACTGCCTAGTCCACTACTTCACATTTGTGTCACATCTTACAACTGCCTAGTCCACTACTTCATATTTGTGTCACATCTTACTACTGCCTAGTCCACTACTTCACATTTGTGTCACATCTTACTACTGCCTAGTCCACTACTTCACATTTGTGTCACATCTTGCTACTGACTGTGCCATCTTATTCACATTTGTGTAAAATATCTGACTACTTCCTGTCTACAACATTCACATTTGTGTCACATCTTGCTACTGCCTCTGTATATGCACATTTGTGTCACAATTTATTACTGTTTAAACAACGTAATTCACATTAATCATTTCAAATCTTGCTATTGACTAGTCCATCACATATACATTTGTGTCGCATCTTGCTACTGACTGGACCATCTTGTTCACATTTTTCTAAAATATCTGATTACCACCCTGGTCTACAACATTCACAGTTGTGTCACATCTTTTTTCTTGTTGCTGGAGATCAGGATGTATCTATCTATCCACTCCTTCATCTTTTCAAAACATTGTTTGGTGGGTGATTGATTGGTCCTGCTGATAGGTTTCACACACCTTTCAGCTTGTTTTTCTCTAAATTTACTCTGAGATTGTTGCATAATAATATGATGGATGGGGTAAATTGCAATGAAACACACACATTCTTCTTCTTATTATTGATGTATTTATTTTATTTATGTGTTTGCAATGGACTGCGAGAGGGGTGGTCTGTTTTTCTACTTATGTGTTTTATATTAAATTGTATTTTTTTCTCTTTCCATGATTTCATTTCTTTGCTCCAGAGTTCCAGCAAACTGGTGGCAATTAAGGCAATAAAAAAAGAAAAACTTTCTTAAGTCCCAGCAGCTGTTGAGCAAAGAGATTACCATACTTAAGGTGAGTTTCTCATTTAACGATATATCATGGGGTCAGTCCGGGCTCATGTCACAATTTACCATTGTATTCCTAGGTTCAATTGGATGTATATATGCCATTGTATTCATTGGCTCAATTGGATGTATATATTCCATTCTATTCATTGGCTCAATTGGATGTATATATGCCATTCTATTCATTGGCTCAATTGGATGTATATATTCCATTCTATTCATTGGCTCAATTGGATGTATATATGCCATTGTATTCATTGGCTCAATTGGATGTATATATGCCATTCTATTCATTGGCTCAATTGGATGTATAAATGCCATTGTATTCCTAGGTTCAATTGGATGTATATATGCCATTGTATTCCTAGGTTCAATTGGATGTATATAGGCCATTGGATGTATAAATGCCATTGTATTCCTAGGTTCAATTGGATGTATATATGCCATTGTATTCATTGGCTCAATTGGATGTATATATGCCATTGTATTCATTGGCTCAATTGGATGTATATATGCCATCGGCTTATGTTAACATGGTGTAAGTGGGGCTTATATTTATGTCACTGTATTCCTGGGCAGCTGAGTCTATTAAGACTGTGAAAGTAAAGGCTCCCATGGATAGCTTACTTATCTTCGTGGTGCTTGGGCAGCACATAAGGCCGATTTTATCCATTGTCGGTTTCTGTAACATTTTATTTTTTTACAAGATAGGGGCGTTAACCCTATGCCTAACCCCCATCCTGGAGGACCAGGATTTATTTTGGAGATTCACTCCTAGACAGGTAGCTTTCCCAAGCTCATGAGCCCTGTCTGCCCATGGTTTGAAATCGGAGTTTTCAAACTGCATTTCCAGGTTAACGAGCTCTGTTCACCGAGGGAGAGGTTATAAAGGCGCATCAGTTCACCTGTTAGCCACCTCACGGGACATATAGAGCATTTTCTAAGGGCTGAGTTCCCACTCTGCAGCCCCACTCCGTCCTCACTGGCTGACGCCAGTTTTGTCCGTGACTGCTTATTCGTATTCGCAGCTGACCACTATATCTAGAGGCTGTTCCCCTATCCGCAACCAGGGGACGCGTCTGGTAGGAGATGGTCGCCCCCTCAGACCCATGGATAGCAATAAAAGGAAAACTACCACATTATGCAGCGTGTCTAAGAAAATTCAGGACCCTACCACTAATTACCTTTAAATGCTCAACTCTTGTGTGTGTGTGTGTGTACACTTTACTTTATTGACGGTTGCATTATTGATGCATGTATTGTTCTTGTCTTTCAGGAGTTGTCAAGTCTTCACCATCGCAATGTTGTGGGCTTGTTGGATTGTGTGGTAAGTCCTCCTTCTGACTGTCTCTCTCTCTCTCTCTCTCTCTCTCTCTCTCTCTCTCTCTCTCTCTCTCTCTCTCTCTCTCTCTCTCTCTCTCTCTCTCTCTCTCTCTCTCTCTCTTCATTTAGTGAACAGTTGGCATGGGCTACTGGTAGGCTCTACTTCTTTCCTTTCATGACTTGCTATGTTTTCCAGCTTGCTGTGTCCTCTTAAGTGTGTGCGATTGTTGGGCACTGCTGGTAGGTCCTTCTTCTCTACTTTCACTCTTTCATCTTGTTGGTCCCTCTTAATTCACCCTGGAATCACCAAGTAATATGGTTCATGGGGTTCCCTTAATTCACATCGAGATCAAGGCATTTGGGAGGGAGGGGATGGGGGGGGTTAAATTGCAATGAAACAGTTGATTCCTTTCCTTTCCTTTCTTTTTTTTGGTGCTCTTTTTGTTTTCAATGTTCGTTTACTCGTTTTTTCTTCCTTCCTTTTGCTGTTGTTCATTTAAACTGTTAAGCATGCTTGAAAGGCATTCCTCTTGAATGAAAGGCACACTTCTCCCCCTCCTCCTCGTCTCTTCCCCAGGCATATTGAAAGCATTCCGTTCCACATTTGGGGGTCTTAGATTTTGGTACCTGGCCTGCCGGGTGGAGGGAATTAAGTAACATTGGTAGGCTGGGACAGGAGAGAGATACTAGGAAAGAGAGACAGACATAAAAAAAAGAGGGAGATATGCAGAGAGATGGTGGGATAGACAGGCAGAAAGAAGGGAGAGGGGGGAGGGGGTGATATGTACTGGCGCGTGTAGAAAGTTTTTGATTTGTTTACGGCTTTATACTCTACTCACAAGGTGTTGGTAGAGAAGGAAAACAAAACAGTCTTGTCCCATCCAAAGGCTTCGCTGTTAGACTTAATGGGGCAAGCTATACTGGGAGTAGATGTTACTGCTTACCTCTCCTCACTCTTTAACGTCATGTCTTTGTTTTTCATCTCGCTGTTTCCACTCACTAAGCTCACCATGAGATCACCGCATCTGGCGAGACGGGGGTAAATTGTAATTCAGTAGACAAGGCTCCTCCTACCTAGCATTCAGTTGTCTATGCTCCAATCACAGCGTCTGTGATTACCAACGAGTTTTTGGCATACGCAATCCTTTTGGCCCCTCCCTCCATCTTTATCCATTGATTGAGCATTGATGGTGGTTGGCGAGTGATTCACTCTCAGATCACGGCGTGGGGGGTTGCAGAGTTTCGCCGTCCGCCTCTCAACCCTAATGTATTATTGAGTTAATACTCTCTCTCTCTCTCTCTCTCTCTCTCTCTCTCTCTCTCTCTCTTCTCTCTCTCTCTTCTCTCTCTCTCTCTCTCTCTCTCTCTCTCTCTCTCTCTCTCTCTCTCTCTTCTCTCTCTCTCTTCTCTCTCTCTCTCTCTCTCTCTCTCTCTCTCTCTCTCTCTCTCTCTCTCTCTCTCTCTATATATATATATATATATATATATATATATATATATATATATATATATATATATATATTATGTTCAAGGCTGGTGAATTGAAGGTTAGCAGTTTGTTACGAAAGTTACTAAGTGTTAGTTTAATGTCATGTACAATGTGACAAGGTCAAAGGATGAGAGAGACGCCCGACGAAAATGTCATTGTATAACCCTAGGAGGCTCTTTGTCATAGGGGAACAACCAAGGTACGGCAAAGATAATTCGAAGTCCGTGTGTGTGTCCATCTCTCTCTCTCTCTCTCTCTCTCTCTCTCTCTCTCTCTCTCTCTCTCTCTCTCTCTCTCTCTCTCTCTCTCTCTCTCTCTCTCTCTCTTTCTCTGTCTGTCTGTCTCTCTCTCCTCTCTCTCTCCCTCTCCCTCTCCTCCCCTCCCTCCCTCTCTCTCTCCCCTCCTCCCCCTCTCTCACTCACTCACTTTCTCTCTGATGTACATTCTCGCTTTCTCTGTGTGTCCTTCTGTCCTCCTCTCTCATATTTCCCCTTTGCATCGGCGTGACAGCTCTCTGGCGTTAGCCAACCCGCTCTGTCTAGTTCATATCCAGGCCCTACAGATGTGAGACGAAACTCAGCTGTTTCTCGTGCCTATTTTTAGTCCATGACACTGGCCGACTTTTAAGAGGCTTGCTTTTTATAACGTGGTACAATCTCAGTTGTGGGTCGGAAGGAAACTTTTTAGTCCCCTCTCGCCCTCATTTTTAATCTCTCGTCGTTTTTGTTTCTCTCTCTCTCTCTCTCTCTCTCTCTCTCTCTCTCTCTCTCTCTCTCTCTCTCTCTCTCTCTCTCTCTCTCTTCTCTCTCTCTCTCTCTCTCTCTCTCTCTCTCTCTCTCTCTCTCTCTCTCTCTCTCTCTCTCTATATATAGGAGAGAGAGAGAGATATATATATCTCTCTCTCTCTCTCTCTTTGTTCTCTCTCTCTTTTTGTTCTCTTTCTCTCTCTTTTTCTCTTCTCTCTCTCTCTCTCTCTCTCTCTCTCTCTCTCTCTCTCTCTCTCTCTCTCTCTCTCTCTCTCTCTCTTTCTCTCTCTCTCCCATATTACACCATATCCTTATTTCCTTAGTTTTTGCTGAACCGTATCATCAAAATAACGGCTAGGTTTATTTACCAGCTTTCCCCTCACCTGAATCCACCGTCACTACCATGCGTGTGTCACCTTTTTCTGTCACCACCTGGGATCGAGACCCCCAGTGCGTAATTTGGCCAAAGTTGGTCAGAGTTCAAGGGTCATGTTTGTGTTGTGTTTACACTGGTGGCTGGCTGCCCGTGGTTCCTGTCACTACTGTCACGTTGACCTCGTGTTGTGATTGGCGGAAATGAAAGTCGTCGTCGTCGTCTGCTTGCGTCGCGCCCCGGAATACCGCCCTCGCCCTGACTCCAGAACGCTCACCTATCTGCACTTCTTTCTCATACATGGTGTTCGTTACATGAGGAAAGACAAGAATGAAAATGGAGAAGATCAGAAGAAGTCGTTAATTCAACTAACCATGGCGGGTTTATGGGCGCTTTCTACACGTATCGGCCATGGCATGTTGCAGACTGCTATGGTTATATGAATCCACGATGTCGTCCACGGCGTACGGCGAGAAGTTGTGTGTGTGTGTATGTGTGTGTGTGAAAGGGACATTGGATGTGAAGCACTGAGGTTGATTGTGTGGGAATGTCTTCTTTTTTCTTCTTTCTTCTTCTCTTCTTCTTCTTCTTCTTCTTCTTCTTCTTCTTCTTCTTCTTCTTCTTCTTCTTCTTCTTCTTCTTCTTCTTCAGGTAAATCGAACTGGCAATCTTGTAGAACTAGGAAAGTAAGGATGTGGCCAGAGGGGGGGGGGTTGTCAAAGGCGAACAGTTTTTCGTGGCCTCCCAGAACTATATCTGGACAGCAGAAAAATAAAAAATAAAGGAGGGGGTAGGTATCTGGCGTATTGGGGACAAAAGTGTTACTCTTTCGCTCCGTAGGAATATTAGATTTAGATCTAATACATCGGTAACATCATTAGTAGAAGTTTGATTGGTCAAGATTCGGACAGCTTCAAACTTTATGTGAATAAAAAAAGAAAAAGAAGAAGTTCTGTTGTCGCAATAGTGGTTAGAAGGTCTGCGTTTTTAGTTGTGTAGTTTATTTAATTCAGCCTCTAACCGAACGGATAGTACGTATAATATAGGCGACGCTTTCATTTAACGTACGAATGAACTGCTGGAGAGGGGAAAAAAAAGGTGCCGAAAATAGCAGTAAACAAACATTCGAAACTATTTTGTTTGTATATATGTATTTCATTAAAAAAAAAAGACAACAATTTAGTCGGCTACATTTTAGAGGAAAATCATTGCCATTCTAGTATGGGGCCTCTGTCAATGTGTGTGTGTGTGTGTTGCTTGTGTGGTGTCAAAATGATGCTATCAGGACACTTAGCTTTCTTCGCATAATAAGAACAAACAACAAACATCACAACCCGACAAAAAAGAACCCATCACCTTTGTAAATGGCAGCTGTTTTTGTGTGTGTGTGTGTGTCAATATCCACTCGAGGGACCTCTCTCTTTTCTATTGGTATTGATACAGTGGGCGGTCTTATTTCGAAATCTGGAGAGAGAATAATTGATGATCGTTGCGAGCAAGGTAGGCATAGATCAAGTGTACATTAGGTAAGAATTTTCTCGGTCTTTTTACTAAAACATCAAGACGCCTTTTCTATTCATAAACATAATAATAATAATAATAATAATAATAATAATAATAATAATAATAATAATAATAATAATAATAATAATAATAATAATAATAATACAAAATGTCTACAGCACCCCTAACCATGGGGCTCATACTCAGCTGATCTTTACAAAGACCCAGACATATATATCAATCATAAAATAGCTTACATAGTGTAATCAATATTTAAGATTACCATAAAACCATGTTATCTGCATACATGAAGAATGATACAATTAAGATGAACAGTACCTAAATGAGAATATGTGCTAATTAGAAGATGGCCCAATACACGCGCGCACATACATACACACACACACACACACACGCACACAAATTGCAGGTGCGTACCCCCTCACCCCATGATATGTTTAACATACACAGATACGCTGCTGCTTTGACTAGAAAAAAGGTTGGGTATTGCATGGCTAATAGTTTTATATCATCATCATGGTGTGCATATCATTAGGCTAAGATTACATGGATCCGACAGATAGCTAAAAGCCAAATAACGCCAACTCGGCTGCGTTGAATCCGCATACGGTTGACTCAAATTTTACTTGTGAAGGAATTCACTGCATATCTCTCTGTCATTTGTATCTTTGTTTGTCTGTCTGTCTGTCTGTCTCTCCTTCCCCTCCCTTCTCCTCCTCCTACTCTCTCTCTCTCTCTCTCTCTCTCTCTCTCTCTCTCTCTCTCTGTCTCACACAATATCTTTCTCTCTCTCTCTCTCTGTCTCACACTAGCTGTCTGTCTCTCTCTCTCTCTCTGTGTCTAGCTGTCTGTATGTCTCTCTCACTCTGAGTCTCACACACTATTACTCTGTCTGTCTATCGGTATCTCTCTCTCTCTCTCTCTCTCTCTCTCTCTCTCTCTCTCTCTCTCTCTCTCTCTCTCTCTCTCTCTCTCTCTCTCTCTCTCTCTCTCTCTGTGTCTGTCGGAGCGGTTGGTGGGTGCTACTGGTAGGTCCTACTTATTTCCTTTCCATCTTTCACTTATTTTTCATCTTGCTGTTTCCTCTTAATTTATCCTGAGACCACCGTAATGATGGACAGGGTAAATTTCAAAGAAACAAACTGTCTTTCTGTCTGTCTCTCACTCACTCACTCACTCACTCACTCACTCACTCACTCACTCACTCACTCACTCACTCATCAGCCTTTTTGGTATCCATTCACAACCACAGCTTGGCTACTCTATGAGATAATTCATTTTGTTGTCTTTACACCAATCTGCCGTTGTCATTTTTTCTCTCACAAGCCAATGTGACAGTGCCATAGGCCACCCACTCACCTCCAACATGAGTGGTTGCCATTAGCCGTATCATGCAGCAGCTGGATGCAATGCGTCACAAGGCTCATATTGCTGTTACTAAGTTGCCTCTCTGCAGAACATTGACAATATTATAATATCATTATCATGGCTGTCTTGGTTGATGATGGAATGCTGGTTGAGAGAGAGAGAGAGAGAGAGAGAGAGAGAGAGAGAGAGAGAGAGAGAGAGAGAGAGAGAGAGAGAGAGAGAGAGAGAGAGAGAGAGAGAGAGAGAGAGAGAGAGAGAGAGAGAGAGAGAGAGAGAGAGAGAGAGAGAGAGAGAGAGAGAGAGAGAGAGAGAGAGAGAGAGAGAGAGAGAGAGAGAGAGAGAGAGAGAGAGAGAGAGAGAGAGAGAGAGAGAGAGAGAGAGAGAGAGAGAGAGAGAGAGAGAGAGAGAGAGAGAGGTTGATGATGGAATGCTGGTTGAGAGAGAGAGAGAGAGAGAGAGAGAGAGAGAGAGAGAGAGAGAGAGAGAGAGAGAGAGAGAGAGAGAGAGAGAGAGAGAGAGAGAGAGAGGAGAGGGAGGGAGGAGGAGGAGGAGGAGGGAAGGAGAGGAGAAGGAGAGGAAATGTAAATCCTCAAATTGTGTAATTATTTTCTGTATCTACTTTTACTTATATTATTATGATATTTTTGCCTGTTCATTTCACCATCTATTATACTGTTGGCAACTACTAGAAATATTATGAATGCTAGTACTACTTCTGCGACTACTATGTTCACCACTATTATTATGATTAACTTTTGTTGTTGTCACTTCTATCTTGGTTGTTTTTTACCATCATCATTATTATCACTCTTAATTCGCTTTGTTATGTGGATTGTGAAGTGTAAAATGATTTATGTGAACCTAACATGAATTGCCTGAAAAGGACAATAACAATTTATTATTAAGGCTGTGAGAGAAGAAGATATGGATGAAGAAACCAACACTATAAAGACATTTTCGTTGTGTGATTGTGTATGTGAGAGAGAGAGAGAGAGTGGAATTGAATTGGGAAAAAATAATGGGGGGAGGGGCAGTGAAGGTGAAGATTAATTATACATAGACCTTCCTATGTTTATTGTTTGACGTCTTTCTATTCTACAGGAACTCAAAGATGATGTTTGCCTGGTTATGGAAGTAAGTTCAGATTAAATTGTAATATCTGATTTTAATCTGTCATTCCAGTGATATCTCATTTTAATCTGTCATTCCAGTAATATCTCACTTTTGTTTATTTTCCAATGATATCTTTTTTTTTAGTCTTGTCATTCCAGTAATATCTCATTTTAGTCCATCTTTCCAGAAATTTGTCATTTTAGTGTTATTGTTCCAGATATAATAATTTTACTTTTATCTTTAAGGTACCGAAATGAAAGCATTTGTTATGGTATATAGAGTAAAGGGAGGGGAGGTAATTTGGAGATTTTGAAAGAATGTTGGTGGTTCTAATCTTGTGTGGCGTCATATACCTAGCTGTCCTGTGGGGTCCTGAATTTGGATTTTACACATAGTTCTTAAGATGTGACTAGATAAGAGAAAAAATGAGAGAATGGAACAAGGAAAGAGAAAAAGAGAGAATTGAACATGATGCGAGAACAAAAAAATAGAATTGAACAAGATAAGAGAGAGAGATGTAAGAGCTGAACGATCAAGAAACAGAAAAAAAACATGTGAGAAAGGGAAGCATGATGAGAGAGAGACAGACAGACTCTGCAGACTGAAAAAATGTCAGAGTTGAGCAAGAAATGAGCAAAAAGATAAGAAAGGGAAACATGAAGAAAAAAAGCAAGAGGAAGAAAAGATAAGAGAAGAAAAAACCGCAAGCAAGAAAAGAGAGCTGAACAAGATAAGCAGAAAAAGAGAGAAAAAAGAAACCCCAACTGAACAAGATGAACAAAACAGAAACTGAAAAAGATAAAATTTAAAAAAGAAACCCACTGAACACGATAAGGATATGAAGGAAAGAGCTGAACAAAATAATATAAAAATAACTGAATAAGACTGGACAAAATAACAAAAAAGAACTGCACAGGGCAAGGAAACAAGAACAAAACAAGATAAGATAAAAAGAGCAAAAGCTGAAGAGGATAAGAGAAAAAACCCTAAACAAGATAAGATAAAATAAAAGAACTGAATGAGATACAATGAAATGAGAAAATTGAACAAGATAAGCGGAAAAACGAAAATATCAGAACTGAATAAGCAAAGGAAAGAACTGATCAAGTGAATAAGATAAGATTAACAAAAATTTAGCTGGACAAGATGGGAGACAAAAGAGAGAGAGAGAGAGAGAGAGATGAACAACAAAGGAGAAATAAGAGAGTTGAGCAATATAGGAGAGATAAGAGAGAGAGGAAGGAACAATATAGGAGAAACAAGAGAGAGTGGAACAATATAGGAGAAACAAGAGAATGCAGGGATAAATAAGATAGAGCTGAGCAATAAATAATAAATAAGAGACATTAGAGCAATATAGGAGAAGTACTAGAGAGCTGAGCAATATTAGGAGAGCTAGCAATATTATATGGGAGAAATAAGAGAAAGTGGAGCATAAAGGAGAAATAAGAGAGTAGTGCAACATAGGAGAAATAAAAGAGTAGAGCAATATAGGAGAAATAAGAGAGAATTGAGAAAAAATAGGAGAAATAAGAGAAAGAGTGGAGCATTATAGGAGAAATAAGAAACTAGAGCGATATAGGAAAAAATAAGAGAGTAGAGCAATATAAGAGCAATATAGGAGAATAAGAGAGTAGAGCATTATAAGAGAAATGAGAGAGAGTGGAGCAATATAGGAGAAATGAGAGAGAGTAGAGCATTATAGGAGAAATAAGAGAGAGACAAACAACACACATTAATGTTGAAGCTCTCCCATCAACTGTACCTAGTTGTGCCTGCTTTTAACTTGTACATCTTTCCTTTTGCTTCCCAGTATTGCAATGGTGGCGACTTGGCTGACTGCCTGCATCGTAAGTGTGCCCCTTTCTACTTCCTGTTTGGTGACATCTCTATTAAATTGCTGTCTGTCAGTGACACATGGCGTCGGTGTCGGTGGTTAGGCTGCCGTACTGGGGATCATGAGGTCCGGAGTTCGAATCCTAGCAAAGCCAGGTCCGATGTTGTGTTCTTTGGGAAAGACACTTAAAATGCATTTTCCCCACTCTACCCAGGTGCAAATGGGTACAAGGACTGGCTTGGGAATAAAAAACCTGCGTCAGACTAGTGTCCTGGCCAGGAGGTGATTATTGTCACTTGTTCCGCTTCACGCTATAGAAACTGGGATACGCTCCGGCTCTATAGGCCTTAATGGCCTTGAAGGAACTTTACTTTCTTTTATACAAAGTCACTTCCAGCCCTCAAACTGAGGAATAAAATTCGCTTCATACAGCCTTCTTAGCATTCTTTTAAAAGATGCAGCGTTCTTGTATCTGATGAAACTAAGGAGAGAGTGGAAGATTCAGTGTTGTTATAGACAGTGAACACAGCTCTAGTTTAAAGCACCAGACTTTTCATGGAATTTAGAAACTTTAAATCATCTTTTCTTTTTTTTCCACAAATAAAAAGATATGTGTTAATATAAGACATGTGTGTTCCCACATTCGGTCTGTAAGATTGTAGAATGCTTGATTGTTTGTTGAAGTCTACCCTGTCCATCATTGCGGTGATCTCAACTGCCTGGGTTGGACATTTAATGCTTTTAAAAAATCAAGAACTTCCATAAACATTTGTACATATTATAAAAAATATAGTCAATGTGTCATAAGAATTATTAATATTTAGTACTCTAGATGTTGTGATACAGTTTGTTTTTTTGTAAATATCTGAAAGTAATTTTCAGATCAATCTCTCGAAAGAGTTTGTAAATGTATGATATATTGTTTCTCCTCTAACAGGAAACGGCACACTCAGCGAAGACACCCTATGCTCCTACGTCAAACAGATAGGTAAGACATCCAACACATTGTGGTGCCCTCAGCGTCTTGATTTAGCAGTTTGCCATGATCTATGTATATATATATATATATCCATGTCCATAAATTACGCAAAAAGTTCAGTAGTCGATATGTTGTGTTTGCAACGAGAGAAACACGTGATTTTCGGATTGAACTGAGATCACACGGTGAGCTTGTTTTTAGCTCGGTGGATTTTGAATAATCCAAAAAAATACTGTTAACATTGAGCCTGAAAATAGTGTAGGGACATGAATTTAATAATCGCGCTGAGTTGAAATTCATCACGACACTGCCCTTGAACATGTTAAAGCAGCACAGAAGGAGCTTTCTTAATGAAAATGACATCCAAGAAATGGAATGGCCAAGTCTGAGCCCAGCTTTGAACCCAATTGAATGCTTTTGGGATCTCCTGAAAGATGGCATTAGCCGATGCCTGTCTGCAAGAAATTTCTCCCAGCTTCAGAATGCCGTCAAACAGGCATGGATCAAAACTCCACCGGGGCACAAGATGTCCCTGATCTTGTCTCCATGCCAAGAAATACTCGAAGAATTTGAGCCATCATTAACATAAATGGAGGCCACACCCATCATTAACGCATATATTTTGTTTGTTATTTTGAAGGGACAATAACTCGTTCAACCTTTAGTATTCCTTTCTCTTTTGCTACCGTTATATTTAGTGTATACCAATGTTTTATCCAATTAAACTTATAAGAAAACATATTATATTGTGTAGAAAATATAATGAAACGAAACAAGGAAAGCAATTGATGTCCAATATCCTGAAAGACGTAAAGAGGTTGTTTTACGTTTGTTTTCCTTCACTCTTGTCTCACAGCGGAGGCCATGAAAGCTCTACAGCAGAAGGGCATTGTGCACAGAGATCTGAAACCCCAGAACATTCTCCTGTGCTATGAGGGCAGCAAGTATCCCCACCCCTCAGAGATGCTTCTTAAGATTGGTGAGTGTTACATCATCGTATGCTTCTGTGTGATTTGAGGGGGGGGGGGGGCTGCTCTTGACAGCGGATTTACATGACCTTTTCTTGTTTATAACTCGGGAGACCAAGGCACTTTCCGATCTCTGAACTTGAAGTGTGGCTTTTTAAAATTCATTTTAATAACCTTTAGCCCCAGAATTAATTAGGTTAAAAAGGTCAATTCATCCTGAAGTCCAAGAATGGAGCGGTGAAGCAAGTCCCTGATTCGTTGATTAGCATAGGATGACTAGGAGTAGAGTCCTTGCTTTTTCTGGCCATACAGCATTATGTGGTAGTCATAATTTTTTCACCGTTTTCCCATGCCGAAGTGACTTTTGTCAATTCTAAATAGACCTAGCTACCCATTTTGCTGCTGGGTCGACGACAGGCGGGCCATAGAAAATCTCATGAACAGTAGTCAGGCGCCCTTTCAAATGAGCTACTGGCGTCTCTGACAGGGAGGCAATTCTTTAAAGCAAAAAAAATGACACATAGAGTTTATTGTGACATTTTTTCTTATGATCGCCTGATTAAGATAATATCAGTCTGCTGGGAAGTTGTGATAAGCATGACATGCTAACATGGCTGTCAATGGCTAAACCTAAAAAACTTAAAGGACTGTTCTGCTTAGGCAGCTGGATTTAGGATCGTAAGGTCCACGGTTTGAATCCTGGTAATGTTATGTCTGATGTTGTGATCCTTGGGAAAGACACTAAGCATACATACTTTTTGCAGCTCAACCCAGTTGTAAATGAGTACCAGCATTACCTGGGGAGTGTCCTGTACAGGAGGCAATGTAATTTCTTCCTCTGCTGTTGTCATGCTATTGAAACTGGGATAAGCTCTGGGCCTCTTGGCTGTGATAAACCTTTTCAAGTTTACCACCTGATTGAGAAATAGTTATTATTTTCAGATTGAACACCAGTTTTAAGTGATGTGTTATGACTAGTGCAGATCACAGATTTGTCATTACCTAAAAACGTTTGATTGTATTCTTATTTTCACAGCCGATTTTGGATTCGCCAGATTTATTTACGGAGCTGAAATGGCTACGACTCTATGCGGATCTCCAATGTACATGGTTAGTATTTAAGTTTAAAAAAAATTTATTGCTTATGCTTTCTACTAGGATTGTTGGCATTGATGTGCGCATGTATGTATCAGGGATGGCAATCTTTCACATTTTCCTTTGAATTCAGATTATTTGACGTTTTTATTTACTCCGAATGTTTTAAACATTATCTTCTTCCAAATGTCTTTTTTTGTCTTTTTTAATATGCTCTTCAATGGCCTATAGGTTAGGTTGTTGATCATGAGGTGCTGGGTTCGAATCCTGTCAATGCTCGATTAGACGTTATGTACCTTGGGAAAGACACTTAGACACTCAATTTCCCCTCTTGACCCAGGTGCAAATGGGTCCCAACAACAGCTTGGGAGTTAAAAACTGCGACAGTATTCTGTTTGAGGGTCATTACTTTCATGTCTTTTGCTTCACGTTATTCAAACCGGATAAGTTTTGGCTCTCCTAGAATTTCCTAGAAAATGTTTCTCTAGAAACTTGTAGAATTTCAACTCATCAGTGTCTCAGCCTGCCATTCTCTTGGCTGTTAAGACACTGATGTTGAGTCTTTTCTTACACGTAAACTTGAATTTTTTTTAAAAGGAAGAAGAAAATTTTAAAGCACAGCAATATTGTTTCAGGGTCCGAGTAGAATTTTGAATCCCTGAACTTGAAGATAATTTTTGAAATGGAAAAAACATATGATTTTTTTTTTTAAAAAAGCTCCCAGAAAACTTTCTAAAATTGATTAAAATTTTCATATTGCTATGAATCTTGTGTTGTGGGGCTGCATGAAATCAATATGGATTTTAAGAGCAATGTCAAAAGCAGTGGATAACAATAATGGAGAGGGATGTAGCTTTTGTCAACACTGTTCCAATATGCAGCTCAACTAGATCTACAACTAGGACACGAACTTGGCCTACAAAGTAGGAACAGCGTCTTACTCATGTTAATTCTGTGCGGGGTGGGCTCAGGAGCAATGGGTCGTATGTGGAGGCACTTCTAGGATAGAATGAGTTAGAAACTCTTGCAATACATATATGTGGAGCACTTACTAGAATGTTAATTCACAGGAGCAATGGGTCGTATGTGGAGGCACTTCTAGGCACTTTAAGAATAGAATGAGTTAAAATCTCTTGCAATACGTATATGTGGAGACACTTCTAGGATAGAATGAGTTAAAAACTCTGACAATACGTATATGTGGAGGCACTTTTAGGATAGAATGAGTTAAAAACTATGACAATACAATACGTAGGCACTTTAAGAATAGTGGAGAGTACTTTTAGGATAGAATGAGTTAAAAACTCTGACAATACGTATATGTGGAGGCACTTCTATGATAGTAATGAGTGAGAAACTTTCAGACAATACGTATATGTGGAGGCACTTCTAGGATAGAATGAGTTAGAAACTCTCAGACAATGTATATGTGGAGGCACTTCTATGATAGCATGAGTTAGAAACTTTCAGACAATACGTATGTGGAGGCACTTCTAGGATAGAATGAGTGAGAAACTCTCAGACAATACGTATATATGTGGAGGCACTCTTAAGATAGAATGAGTTAAATACTCCTGTATTTGTTTTATCAAAAAGTTAAAACGTAATTTCCATGCTTAGAGCTATGCATAGGGTAATCAAGAGTAGAGTCCTGATTTTTCTAGGCATACGGGACTGTGTGGTAGTTTTCCATGGCTTTCCACACCACCTTTGCTTTTGCCGACCCTGAACAGACTTAGCTACCCTATTCACTGCTTGGTCGACAGGAGGACCTGAAAAATTTGCCCAGACTGGGATCAAACTGTGGCCTCTTGGATGGTAGTCACATGCTCTACTGACTGACACCAATAGCCGAGGAAGTTAAATATATAATACATCCTTATTTTTTGTTTTCCTACACACTCAGGCACCAGAAGTGATCATGTCGGTCAAGTACAGTGCCAAGGCAGATCTGTGGAGCATTGGAACCATTCTATACCAGTGTCTAACAGGGCGGGCCCGTTTCAAGCTCAAAATCCTCAAGAGCTCAAGAAAAAATATGAAAAGAGTCCCGGTCTCAAACCAAAGTGAGTGGGCACAGTTCTGTTTGTTTGCGGTGTTCAGGATCCCAGTAAAATTCTTATCTCGTTGCTGCGGAATTCTTTCCACCAAAATTGACTTTTGTCAATGATTTTCCAGGAGACAAAAAAAAAAAGAAAAAAGAAACTAACTTGATTCATGACTTTACTGTAAGTTTTTAATGCACAAAAAAAATAAGAAAAAAACTTGATTGATGGCTTTACTGTAAGTTTTTAATGCATGAGGTAGGAATGAATGGATTAGATTGAAACATATCATTTTACTGTTAGTTTTTGATAAGTGGAATGAATCAGATTGAAATATATCATTCGAAGAGTGTATGATAAGTGTAGGCCTTGTGAATTAAAGACTTGCAGTAAAGCCGTCATCAACTAATCTTTTGTGCCTCTGAAAAATCTACGAATCCTGAGATGGATTAGAGTTCTGCAACAACAATATTATGTCACTTTCAGTGGTTTTGAGAAAAGTGAAAACAATTTTTTTTTTTTTCATGGCTGAACTCTACATTGTTCTTAAAAATGCATCAATGACAGATCAGGAATGCCTCTGCATGTTTTATCCTCATTTACTGTGATGATAGACCATGGGATGAGGAGTGTTCAAATGAATCAGTTTCAGTCTGACCTCTTCTTCTGCTTCTGCCTTTTTAGCTCGCTGGGAAGCGTAGGCCATCAACAAATCATTTCCAATCACTTCTCTCCTGGGCCAGCCTCTCCACAAATTTCCATTTTTGCACCGTCCTCTTCGGCTCTCCCTCAAAGTTCTCTTCTTCGTGTAGCCTTTGGTGGACCCCTCAATCTTTTACCCTTTTACAATATATTAGCATGCTGACAATATGTGATTTCTTGATGTTGATGAATCCACATACATAGCTGCCAAGCAGTAGGTAAAAAAAAGCGTATTTAGTGTGGGTTGTTTTTTTTTGGCTTGGAGTCTGTAAGTCTGTATTCAACTTGAAAACTACACATGGGGGTTAGAAGGTTGGAAAGAAACCCTGACTTTTGGTTAATGTAATGTGACAAGTGATGTTAAAAGATAATGTCTATGGGAGATGTGTGATTGTTCAAATTCAAATCAATCATTACACCAAAGTTGTGAGATCATACTCATATTAAACCGTTTTCGATATTTTTCATTTGAGCAATCAATATTTCCTGGTGGACATCAGGATGTAAAGCTAGATAGATAGGAGTTGCAACAACAGTTGGTTCCAAGCATAAGACATGGACTTACATAGCCTAGATAGGATTTGGTGTGCCTATGAGTGCTTTGAGGACAAGGGTTTGTTCAAAGCCCTTACAACTTGTCCTGTGTGGACATTTGGAGGAAACTGTAAAACTACATAGATGTGTGGTAAGAAGTTTGTGATAAAACTGTCAAACCAACAGTACATACAACTTGTTGCATAAGACATGGACTTGCCACACAGTACATACAACTAGATGTGCTGATTTGGGATAATACTATCAAACCACACAGTACATGAACTTGTTGCTTGTGTGGACAAGGGTTTGTGATAAAACTGTCAAACCACACAGTACATACAACTTGTTGCGTGTGTGGTAAAAGTTTGTGATAAAACTGTCAAACCACACACTACATAATGATAACTGATGAAGTTGTGGGTTTGAATCCTAGCTATGCTAGCACCGATGCTGTGATTTCCTCCTCTTGACTCGGGTGCAAATGAGGACCCGCATCAGCTGGGTGCCATGGATATATGCTTTATGAGCCAATCAGCCATGATAGTCGAGAAGGGGAGGAAATTTGCTTTTTTTAATTTACGTGGCAGTAACTGCTTTGAATTATACAATGACCATGGCTTATTTCTTTCCCTTTGACACAGCATACCATCCAGCACGTCTCCCGAGTTGAGGGATCTGCTGATGAGGATGCTGAAGCGTGATGCCGACGAGAGAATCGACTTTGGTAAGATTCACATCCCAGCAAGACTCACCGCTAGGACTTGGGGTGTTTTTTATTGTTGTTGTTGTTTGTTTCATTCCTGGCTACCTAACTGTAACTTCTCACATTCATAATGTCCTGGGGGTGGGAGGGGGTGGGGGTGTGTTGGGCTATATACTGGTATGTTAGGTCCTACTTCTTTCCGTTCGCTCATTATCATCTCTTTCATCTTTCTGTTTCTTCTTATATGCTTTTACCCCTATAATCACCACGTAGGCTGAAAGTGATGAATTCCAATGAAACAAAACGAAAAAAATTTAATTAAGGACTAAGGACATTCCTTTTCAAAACATTTTTTTTATTGTCACAAGATTTGTGACGTTTTGTTTTTCTTCTTACTGGAGAAAGAAAAGAAAAGAAAAAATGAATTTCCTCCCGTTATTACTTTAAAGGTGCATTAAAAAGGTTAATGACTGTCCTGAATCATAGCTCTTTGATTAAAAGATAATATCCATCTTCTTTCCTTTCACTTTGGCCCATGGCATTCATCTTACTGTTTCCTCTTAATTCACAATGAGATCATGGCATATGGGGGGAATTTAATGAAACAAAAAAATTCAAGGGAAGATGATTGTGATTGTTGTGTTACTTAAAAGTTTTGTTTGATGAATGTACTTACTTTAGGAGTTGAAATTTTCTTAATCTTTCATTTCTTTTATTTCAGAGGAATTTTTTAGTCACCCGTTCCTTCAGCAGCCACTTCCCCCAAAGGTAAATAAATGTGATGTTTGAAGTATTCATACTGTGGGTGAAAAAAATCTGGCTCAGAATTATATTGTCCTAATTACACAATTAATTGATTTTAGAGTTTGATGATCATCAGATTCATGGTCATCAATTGTTCGGTCTCACAAAAAATTGTTACCACACTCGGTCGGCGTTTATCACAAATTCACAAATTTTACGTACATTTATGTCTTAACTGCAGAATCTCTTTGAGCACCTTAGGGCATATTTTCTCCCAATGGGTTTATGTGAAGTTTGAAATTATAATTCTGAGCTAACGCTTTACCATGGTAGTAAAATTCATGAAGTTGAAGATTTGAAGTGGGAGGACGTCCTGTGGTCTTTAACACTTTACTCGCTAAGTTTGACTTTATGTCAATCTTTTCAGTAGTGGAGATGAGCGTGAGTTTGGACTTATGTTGATCATTGTTGAATTTCACCAAGAAAAGAGGTGATTTGTAAAAAGGATGGCGTCATTTGCTCTCTGAAGTTCTTTCCCTTAACTTGAGAGAAAAATCTTTTGCTAGTTCCTTTACCACTGACTTGCCTTCAAAATGTTCTACTTGCTCCGCTACCTTTGACGTGACCGCAAAATCTTCCGCTTGCTTGTTTTATCCCTGTCCTTTGCCAGCTTCTTGAGGTCTGCCCAGGTGTTTCTGTTTCTCTTCGTGTCATTTTCAACACTTCTTCTCCATGTTGCTCTTTCTTGTTCCTTGTGGATTCCACTGAACTGTATCTCAGTAGGCCATGTCATTCGAAATCCTTCACAGCTTACTGGGGAGCAATCAGCATAGCCACCTGTTAGGCACCTTGTACTAACATTCTGACAAGATCTTTCTCTACCTATAGCTTGGTACTCATGTACACCCAAGTAGAGGGAGAAAAGCAGAGTGGAGGAGTATAGCTCATGAGCGTACAATGTCGTGAAAAACAAAACTAAACTCTGGGCCAGCAGCTAGGGTTTTGAACGAGTGTCATTGTGATAACAAACTTCACAGTATTAATGATTTCTCCATAGCGCCACGCATATATCACAAAGTGGAATGAGAATGGAAGGGAAAGAATAAACGCTAGCTTAAGGCAGCTTTTCATGGTTTATGTCTTTAAGCGTGGATAACAAACATGTAAAAAAAAAAGACCCAAAAGAAAAACAAAAACACGACATTTGTCACAGCCATAGATGAAAACGATCTGGACTTCTTTTTTGTCTCCAGTCACGTCAAAGCCGGTGTCAGTACCCAGGCGGCGGTCCAGCTCTTCTTCGGAAAGTTCCACCCCTGGCAAGTCTCCTGGCCGGTCCCCAAACAGATCTTCCCCAGAATCAAAGGATCACCCTGCCGCTCACCAAAGGTAAGAAAAAGTAAAGTTCCTTCACGGTTATAACTGCCCATAGAGCCAGAACTTAGTCTGATTTTTATGGCGCTAAGCACAACAGGTGATGCAGGGGTGTCTGCCTCACGAACCCAGTCCTCGGGAGAGAGACAGGGCGGGTTCTTAGGCGAACCGGGTTCTAAGCAAACTCTGACATGCCTTGTTATTTTGCTTAATTAGTCATGTATTTTTTATTGGTAGCAACAGCTACGTAATCTTTGATTGTCTGTCAGGCCTTAGGCGCCAAGGCATGGTCACGGTGGCCTGGACAGGGTATTCTGACACCACTCTCCAAAAATGTAAAGTTTACATGTATATTTAAGGTGAGGTTAAGGATTCTTTTTGAGCATGGGTTTGGGATGCGTCGAGAGACAGCAATATCAGGTTCCAGATCCCAGACCTAGGTCAAATTTTCAAAGATGTATTTTAAGTGAGTCATCCGACAAGGAGCGTGATCAGATGCTCTAAATGTATGTTTGAAATTATTTGTTGTTGGCTTTGACAAGGATGACAGCCGGAAATCCAGCTTATTGAAGACTAGACGGACTTTCTTGCCATTTACTAATGTTTTTTTCAATTACTCTTAGTAAATGCTATTTATTCCACAAGAATAAGTATCAGTATCAGGTTAGCAAGGAACATATTGGGCTTCATTTGGTTGACATTAATTAACAATGTTGAGCTGTGGCACAGAGCAGGGGAGGAGGCTATTGAAAGAGAAATTGCAAGAAGGAAATGGCGTTGGATGGGGCATACATTGTGAAAACCCTAGACGAACATCACAAGATAAGGCCAAAAGAAAGGGGGGTTAACCTAGAGACGCATGGAGAAAGAGATGAGAAGTAGTGAATATTCTTGGCAACAGCTAGAAACTGATGCGCGAGATGGACAGCTTTGAAAGGTTGCTGCTCGCATGGGTGCCGCTATTATGGTTCAAACCGGAATTCGTTTTGACAGATTCTGTCAAAAAAAATCTCAGGTTTGGCGATGTTCTCAAATAGTCGAAATCTTTTCTTTTCCTTCTTTTTACATTGTACAACAGGTGCGATGTGTGCCTATGTGGGAGCATTTTCAGGTTTGGCAAAATTGAAAATTTAAAGTTCAGGTTTCAGTGACCTCGGGTGCTTGTGCCCATGACTGCTCGTGACCTATGCCCGCCAACGGACGATGGGTGATTTATATATATTATATACACCGGGCTATCGTAAAAGGAGAGGTGTTTATTAATACAATTAACTGCCTTGTTTCTAATAGAAGAATGCTCCTCGTGGTGATATTTTAGACATTTTTTAAGATAACATAGTGGCATTCCTGCTTCAAGGAGTGTTCATACTGAAGTGATGGTTCATTCATAGTTGTGTTTGATATCTCCCATTGCTGACTCATGTTTTCATTTTGATGTGTCTATTTTCTTTCCTGGGTAAACAGCAGAAAGGCATCGCAGAAAAGAAGGAAGAAGAGATGACCAACACGCTGACCGCCACAGCCGGCTTCACCAAGGTGGACAAAGAAGATGCCAAACCACCGGTCACAGGCAGATCCACCCCAGAGGTAAGCAGTGTGATGACATCCCAAAGTTTTCTCCTGTTTTTCGGTTCAAATTGTTTTGTTAATTTTGGTGTTTTTTGAATTTGTGATCTGATAACTTTCTTAGTCGTGCTTTCTTAGTTATGACTTTCTTTCTTGTGTTGTTATGATTTTCTTTCTTTCTTGTATTGTTATGACTTTCTTTCTTGTATTGTTATGACTTTCTTTCTTGTATTGTTATGACTTTCTTTCTTGTATTACTTTCTTTCTTGTTATGACTTTCTTTCTTGTATTGTTATGACTTTCTTTCTTGTGTTGTTATGACTTTCTTTTCTTGTGTTGTCATGACTTTCTTTCTTGTGCTGTTATGATTTTCTTGCTTGTGTTGTTATTATGACTTTCTTTCTTGTGTTGTTATGATTTTTCTTTTTTTTTGTGCTGTTATGATTTTCTTGCTTGTGTTGTTATTATGACTTTCTTTCTTGTGATGTTATGACTTTCTTTCTTGTGCTGTTATGATTTTCTTTCTTGTGCTGTTATGACTTTCTTTCTTGTGTTGTTCTGACTTTCTTTCTTTGTGTTGTTATGATTTTCTTTCTTAGTGTTGTTATGACTTTCTTTCTTGTGTTGTTCTGACTTTCTTTTTGTGTTGACTATTATGACTTTTCTTGTGTTGTTATGACTTTTTCTTGTTTGTTATGACTTTCTTGCTTGTGTTGTCATGATTTTCTTTCTTGTGTTATTATGACTTTCTTTCTTGTGTTGTCATGACTTTCTTTCTTGTGTTATTATGACTTTCTTTCTTGTGTTGTTATGACTTTCTTTTGTTGTTATGACTTTCTTTTATGTTATTATGACTTTCTTGTGTTGTTATGCTGTTATGATTTTTTCTTCTTGTGTTGTTATGACTTTCTTTCTTATGTTATTATGACTTTCTTTCTTGTGTTGTTATGATTTTCTTGTTATTATGCTGTTATGACTTTCTTTTTGTGTGATGTTATGACTTTCTTTCTTGTGTTGTTATGACTTTCTTGTGTTGTTATGACTTTCTTTCTTGAAATAAACAAACAATACACAGATGATTATAAACATACAAACTTTTCTCTTTCTTTACAGGACTTTGTGATGGTTCCAGAGACAATTTGCATGGAATCAGGTACAGTGGGCCCTCAAAACTTATTCTCAGGGTGTCCAGCATGGTCAGAAAGTCGCAAATATGTCAAATTTTTCATACTTAGGTCAGAAAGATTGGAAATGGCCGTATATTGATGTCTTGGGTAGGGAAAATGTGAAACATGGGGCTCAGACAGTGAAAAAATGTTAAAATGTTATTAATCCGAAGCGAAGCAGTGTGTGATTACATTCCGTTTCATTGAGTTCACTACAAAGCTGTCCTGTTACGATTTTAATTGGCACTTTTTTTATTATTATTGAGCTTAGTCATAACAAGACTTTTGATTTTTACATTGAAATGTACGCTTTTCTCTCGTATCTGGCATCAGGAGATTATTTCGTTTCTTAGGTAGGATTTTTTACATTGAAGTAGGAAGTTTTTACTTTTTGCTGGACTTCCAGGTTTTTGAGCGAGATTTTCATTATAACTTCTACTACTCAGTCTTAAGTGTTTCTTTGCACTTTGTCATCTTGCTTTTGTTAAGCGTAAAATACTGTTAAAAGTATGTCACCACCTTTCTCATGACAATGGTCACAATGTAGCTGGTTGGCTGGACCTGCTGGTAGGTCCTACTTCTTTCCTTTCCCTCTTTTGTTTATCTTTCATTTTGCTATTTCCTCTTAATTCACCCTAAGATCGCTGCATCTGGTGGACAGGGGAAATTTCAATGAAACAAACAAATCGAAGACCAGGGGGGGGAATATATATCATAATTATTTCTTGAGACGTCTTGAAGAAATCATTTTTTTTAAAACCTCTCCCATAAAATAAGCTCTGTGGCGCATTACTTTCTTTTCCCAATTTGTAGTTTTATTTACTGAATTTGATTTTATTGCTATGATTATAGGACATGGAAGGCTGCTCTGACCTTAGCTGATGATGTATACTTCTTTCCCAAAAATTTGTCATTATATCTACTTTGCAGCTTTGCTTTTATTGCGTAAAATTGTAGGACATAAACAGCTGTTCTGATCCTAGTTGATGATGCATATTTTCTTTTCTCATGTAAATTTATGTTTTTTTTACATTTACTTTGCTACTTTGATTTTATGGTGTACAATTATAGGACATAACAAGCTGTTCTGATCTTAGCAGATGATGTAGACTTTCTTTTCCCCCACGTAAATTTGTATTTTTATTGCTTACTCTACACCTCTGATTACAACTCTGATTTTATAGTGCACAATAATAGGACATGAAGAGCTGCTCTGATCTTAGCTAAATGATGTTGACCTTCCTTTCCCCATGTAAATTTATAGTTTTATTTTCTATACAATTCTGACTTTATGGTGTAAAATTAGAGGCCATTGAATAGACAGAAAAAGAATCTTTGGATACCAATAGAGACAAACCCTCGACCAAAGGAGTGTAGACAGCTTTCTTTGTTCCTACAGGACGTCAATATTACTTCATGTCCTTATTTGGTGCTTTGGACATGCCCCTTGCTTCACTGTTTGTCTTTACATTTTTAGATCATTATCTGACCTTAGTTGACCCTACAAAGCACGTGACCGTTTTCTATCTCTTTGCCGGCATTTGCTGATTTCAGAAGGTGACGAGAGCGTGACCATTGCAAAAGCTCCGCTTGCAGAGGCAGAAATGGAATCTCTCGGGTAAGTTGTCTGTTAGTAAAGTTCCTCCAAGCCCACTACGACCCACGCAGAGCCGGAGCGCGTATCCCGGTTTCTATAGCACGAAGTGGATCAGCTGACTTCAATCATCTCCTGGACAGAATGCTAATCTGTCACTCACGGGTTTTGAGGGTTTTGACTGTCAAGCTGGTGCTGGTACCCATTTACACCTGAGACGAGTGAGGAAGAGCGCCTCTCCCAAGGGAATGCAAGAAGGAATGACTAGTGTCGTCATTGTTGAACATAGAAGTCTTGCCGTCCGTCCTATTGCCAGGTCTGGTCGAGTTTGGGATATAAACCAAACATGAAATGTTGCATCTGCGTGTGTTGTTGATAAAACTTGAATGTTTTTCTTTTTCAGTTTTGATGCATTTCGTTAGGGAAGCTTTATGTTTGTTTGCATGCTTAGAGAGCTCCACATTTGTTTTTGAACATGGCTAGAAGGTTGCTCTGGAAGAATCCCAAAAATCCTCCTTATTTCCAGTCACGTGTGGGTGGTCGACAGGCTTTACTGGTAGGTCCCCACTTCTCCCCTTTCCCCCTCTGTCATTTCTCTCTTTCATCTGGCTGTTTCCACTCAATTCACCCTGACATTGCCGCACACTGTGGACGGGGGTAAATTTCAATGACATACTTCAGTCACACACCTTTACCTTTTTTTTGTGTGTGTGTGTGGGCGGTTGGCGGGTGCTACTGGTGGGGGTCAGCTCTTTTCTCTCTTTCACAGGTCTTCCATCATTTTGCTGTTGTTCCTTAATTCACTCTGAAATCTTCGCGTATGGTGGACTGGGAGGGGGGGGGAGGGGGTAAATTTCAATGAAATAAGCAACGTCTTCCATCATGCTGTTTCCTACTAATTCATTCTGAGATCACTGCACGGTATGATGGACTAGGGAGAAGGGAGGTGGATTTTGCCACAAAAAGAAAGCAAACAAAATTTCCCCATTTGGCTTTCAAGGTCACAATTTGACAATGTACATCATTCTCCCTTTGTTCCAGCACACTGTCCTCCTACTCGTCTCCACACCGATCTCCAAAGTCCGTTCGTCTTCAAGCGGATGAACCGACAGTCGCCAACAAGGACAGGGAGACGGCGATAGGAGATTCAGCCAACCCTTGTCGGCCAGTCACGTTACCCATGACAATCACACCCAGACAGTCGGAACCCATCTCTGTTCCATCAGAAATCACCAAGGCAGCACCACCACCACCACCGCCACCTTCAAACAACAACGGCGTTAACCCAGCCGTGAAACGGAAAATCAAATCGCCAGACAATAAAGTGGTACGCCTTTCTTTTGTTTCCTCCTAAATTGGGGCAGTTCGTGGGTGATGCAGGTGGGTCTTACTTCTTTCCTTTTGTCTTGCTGTTTTTCTCTAAATTTCAACCTGAGATCACATCGTTTGGTGGACTTGGTGAGTTTCTATGAAACAAAACTTAAAAACAGAAAGATCTTGAGACTTCACAGGTGAAGCGAAGGATGCGTGATACAGCTTGGGGCCCATAGGTAAGGCAACTGTACAAACGTAGACTTCGGTCAAAATCAATGGAATGAAATAGAAACCACCCCCCCCCCCCCCCAAGTTTGAAAGAAAAACCACCTAAACTTTTCATTTGCTGTAACCTACAGGAGACGGATCTGCCAGACAAGACAGTTGCCAGATGGAGCGCAGAGAATCGCACTTCCGGCCTGGATGCTTGTGACGCTGGCTCTTTTTCGCCTCCCGCTGGTAAGAGTTCTTGCAATGGTAGTGATCATTATTAATCGAGCCTTGGTGTTATTAGATTCTGTACGTCAACATCAAGATCTAGAGTGCATTGCCTGCTTCATTTATACCTTCATAACAGTGCGCTTTCCTTCCTTCCAGTTCAATTTTGTATCGGCACTCCCCCAGTGCAGGCGGAGGGCCGTCTTGGAAAAGGTCAAGTGTGGTGACCCCGCCTCCCTATTCAGCCAATTGTCAGGGCTCACCGCGCGGAAATCTTGTAAGTAGAATGAGCACAAAGGCTAAGCAGCAGCTGCAGCTGCCACCTAGGGCTCATACACAGTGCAATCAATCCAGACTCCTTTTCCATTTTCAATCTATTCCACTTATATTCAGGTTTTGTATGGAACGGAAAGCAAAAGAAAGGACTTTCCTTTTCAGGTCCATTCCATTTCAACTCAAAAACACGAGATTGCCGATTTTGTTTTGTAAAAAGAGTGAGACATGTACTCGCTTAGATTTTGTGGATGTGTAAGTGGGGAGAAATTTAAGTGCAACGGTAAAACCATTTTTGTGCGATTGGAGTTTGGCTCGAGTGGAAATTACATGGAAATTTGGGGGCCTGCTCCATCAGGTAAAATTTTGTATATAGTCGTCCTTCTGCCTGCCAACAAAAACAGTTGAAGTTGAATGGCAAGGGAGATGAAGTTGATTACACTGTGTTTGAACCCTAACGCTTGCCTCTCCCTGCCTTTCCCTGGCACTCCCTTCCTCTTCCTGTCTCTACATCCCGTTCCCTGTTTCTCTCTGTCTCTCCATGCCACTCCGTTTCTCCCTCCCTGACTCCGTCTTTATATTGAAAAGTTTCATGCCTCTCACTGTGATTTCTATATTGTCGCTGCTGGTTGCTATCTGCACATGGAGCACTTTAAAGAATAAGTCATATTCTTTTTTAAATATAAAAAAACAACTTTCCCCTTTGTCTCAATAGTATAGCATAATATATCATTCAAATTCAACCAATGAAAAAGACCATGATCCTTCACTATTTCCTGCAATCATTATTCTGTTTTTTTTAGCTTTTACTCAAAAGAATCAGAATGTTCTTTTTAAGTTGGTAACGACTTGCAACGACGATATATATAAAGCTGACTTTCTCTTCCTCTGAGCACCGGTAAACTCAGGAACCACTGCACCAAAGGGGACTCGGTAGTCCAGAGGCAAGGTGTTGGCCTCCGAACCAAAAGGTCATGGGTTAAAGCCCCGGCAGGTTGAAAAGTTTTCTCTAGTTTTTTTTATAAAGTAGAACCTTTCAGTCCCTAAGCTAAAGACTTTCAGTCTCTAAGCTAAAGACTTTCAGTCCCTCAGCTAAAGACTTTCAGTCCCTCAGTTAAAGACTCAGTCCCTCAGGTAAAGACTTTCAGTTCCCCAGCTAAAGACTTTCAGTCCCTAAGCTAAAGACTTTCAGTCCCTAAGCTAAAGACTTTCAGTCCCTCAGCTAAAGACTTTCAGTCCCTAAGCTAAAGACTTTCAGTCCCTCAGCTAAAGACTTTCAGTCCCTCAGCTAAAGACTTTCAGCCCCTCAGCTAAAGACTTTCAGCCCCTCAGCTAAAGACTTTCAGTCCCTCAGCTAAAGACTTTCAGCCCCTCAGCTAAGACTTTCAGCCCCTCAGCTAAAGACTTTCAGCCCCTCAGCTAAAGACTTTCAGCCCCTCAGCTAAAGACTTTCAGCCCCTGAGCTAAAGACTTTCAGCCCCTCAGCTAAAGACTTTCAGCCCCTCAGCTAAAGACTTTCAGCCCCTCAGCTAAAGACTTTCAGCCCCTGAGCGGTGGACGGTTGACGGGCGTTGCTGATAGGCTGCACTTCTTTCCTTTCACTTTTTCTTATGTCTTTTTGATCTTGCTGTTTCCTTTTAATTCTGTGCATATGGTGGACGGGGGTAAGTTTTTTATGAAACAATGACAATTTTACTTTGAGCGAGGTGTCACATTTTGATTCATTCAAGTGGGCTGATGGCTTGGTGCTAACACTAATTTCTACCTCTTTTCTTTTCATTTCATCCTGCTGTGTCTTCTCAATTTGACCCTGAGATCACCTAGTATTGTCAACTCAGAATTATATTGTCCTCGTTAGACATTTAAGAATTTCATAATTGTTATCAGATTCACAGTCGTCAATTGTCCTGTCTCACAGAAATTTGTGACCGAATTCGGTCTACATTTGTCTTTAATTTCACTTGCGTTTTGTCCTTACTGAACTGAAAACTGTAGAGAGCCTTTTCACTCAAAAGTGACTCGATTCGAAGTTAGGACAATATATAATTCTCTGCTGACGATGTGGTGGATGGGTGAATCCCGTTCAAAACGGAGAGCATAATTCAAGCGTTTTTCCTCTACGCCGGTTTTGTTTTGTTTCTGATCTGTTTCAGCCCTCCCCTCCCCGCACCTGTCTCCTATGATGCCAATCTCCTCCAACTCTTCGTCCCTGGCTTGCTCCCAGCCCACCATCACACCCCTGCCTCCCATCTTGGGCTCCCGAACAAAATGCCCACCATGTTTCACCTGGCATCTCCCCACGACAACTCCCCCGAACCCATCCACGCCCCGTTCTCCACCGTCGGCCACCCCTACCACACGTCCAGCACAGTCCCTGACAATTTGATGACCATGGCGCGGCAGAGAGAAGGTAACTCTTTAACTCTTGTGTATCCAGGGCTAGATTCCCTATATGGTGTCGGAGCTAAAAAATTTTTTTACTGAATAAAATCTGCATATATATGTAATTATTAAAAAATAATTATTTTCAGACAGAGAAACTGAATAATGTCTTACATATTTGGTACTATATTAAAGAGAAGATGTTGGGAAATGACAAAATGGTGTTTCATTTTTATTTGTTGCCATACAGTATTTTAAGCACTGTGAGATGTATTTTATCTTATAAAACTATCCTTAAATTTATAATATTTGTTATTTCTTTGCGGGCGGTTAGCGGGTGCTGCTGGTAGGTCTTGCTTCTTTCCTTTCCTTTTTCTTCACTTATCTTTCATCTTGCCGTTTCCTCTTAATTCTCCCTGTGACCACCACAATGGTAAATTTTAAAGAAACAAAAGTTATTTCTTTAACTGTAGCACACTTTTGTAACTTTAAGCGCCTTGAGGTTTCGGCGAAAAGGTGCCATGAAAATGTTCTACTATTACTATACGCATACCTTTAAAACTGATATTTGAATTCACCGTGGAGTGGCTTGGCTCTTGCTATAGGCTGTTTATAAGAAGTAGGAAAAGACGGGGTCATGATATAATTCATAGTACTGGTGCTGTTTTAATTATGCCACAATTGTAGTCATACCGTCTTTTAGGGAAATATTCATTTTAACCGCAATATCCTTGGATCCATGACATATATGCGGGTTATTTCATAATTTTATAGTAATCGTAGATATATGTAATTATATTATGTAAGATATTATGCAAGCTGTTTTAGGATATATGTCAAGGCTTTTGTAAGGCACAATTGAGCATGACCTTCATGGATAGAGATGGATAAAGAAATTTTGCATTCTTCTTCTTCTTCTTCTTCTTCTTCTTCTTCTTCTTCTTCTTCTTCTTCTTCTTCTTCTTCTTCTTCTTCTTCTTCTTCTTCTTCTTCTTCTTCTTCTTCTTCTTTTTCTTCTTTTTCTTCTTCTTCTTCTCCTTCTCCTTCTCCTTCTTCTCCTTCTCCTTCTCCTTCTTCTTCTTCTTCTTCTACTTCTGATTATTGTTATTGTTATTATTATTATTATTATTATTATTATTATTGTCATTATTATTGTTATTATTACTATTATAACTATTATTGTTATTATTATTTACTTCATGGCATACAGCGCTCAAACAGCACAAAAGAATTACAAAGGACACAGGATGTACTATGATAGATGTTGCTTTCTATATTGAAATCTATTTATTATTCACACAAACACTTGTGCCTAGGAGGAATGTCAATTAGTTCGGGCTGACTGTCAAAGTGAGTCGTAGCACATCAACACCACAGGCATGACTTTTTTTGTTGTGTGTGTGTGTGTATTAATGCATTATTAATGTCAATGTTTTATTTTTGCAGCCATTGGTGAGTTTCAGGAGTGTAACCGAGTCAGCACAGAATCAAGTCTCCTCTCTCAGCAATTGCAAAATCAAAATAGACCCAGTAAGTTCACCCAGTGCTTTGAAGCTTCTTTAAAAGAAACATATGTTAACACTGGAAAGAAAGCACTGAAGAGCATAAAATTGCTCCGCCACGCTTAAAAAAAAAAAAAAAATGAATTCATGGTTGCACTCCTGATACGTGTGGACCTGTAACGTGGTTACCTGACCTATGTATGTTTACTTTCACTTTTTTTTTCCACTTTTTTTAAGTTTTTGACCTAACGTATCACCTGGATGTTCTATACCACAAAGCAAAGAAACTGCATGTACTTTGAAATATAATGATTTTTATTTTGACACCATCTCAGACGGGCGTGAGAGGGCTCTTTCGGGCGGCAGTAACAGAGACAGCCAGGTCATGCGGTCCGTGGAGCGTGACCCGTCTCCAAACAATGTGCGCAGAAACAGCAGGGACCAAATCGACTCCCAGCTTCCCAGCAACACGGCGACCATGCTACGGTTTGTGCCACAGCCGTTGTCGGAGGAAACTCTCATGGATGTGAGTGAAGTTAATTCAAATGCCCTCCACAGCCCATAGAGCCGAAGAAACGTATCCCGGTTTCTATGACATGAAGCGGAACAGAGGGGATAATAATCACCTCCTGGACAGGTCTCTCATCTGTCACAGGTTTTACTCCCAAGCTGTTGCTGGTACCCATTTGCAACTTGGTCGAGGGGGGAAAATGTGTGTTTAGTGTTTCCCCCAGGGAACACAATGATGGACCTAGCATTGCTAGGATTCGAACTGAGAATGTTACGATCCCAAGTCTGGCAACCTAATGACTAGGCCAGAGATGCCAGTCACTGATGTAAGGCTTGTAGTTTAATCGGTTTTTTATCTGACACCTCTGTGGGTAGTTGGCGAGCACTGCTCTGGTATGTCCTGCTGCTTCTTTGCTTTTGCTCTTTCAGTCATCTTTGTGTTTCTTCTTAAGTAACCCTGAGATCACTACATATGGTGGGCGGGGTTAATGTCAATGAAATATGTCTGACATTCTCCATACTGATTTTTTTTTAAAGGATCAAGTTGCTGAGAAAAAAGTTTATGTTTTTCGTAATTTTAGAACAGACAAAAAGCTTTTTCTTCCTTTCCACTGATCGAAACATTTTCAGGTTGTAACTGTTTATGATAAATAATCATAAAAAAAAATTTGTTGGGATCAGTGAAAGTGGAGACCACTGTATTTTAAAATGTTCATTTGACAAATTTCATACCAATCATTTGTATTTGGTAAACTTTCAGTCGAAAGCATGTGGGAATATGAAATATAACTTCTGCCTTAATCCTATAGGATTGTTCGCATCTGAATGCGATCTTGAGGGCAGCCAGGGAGTCTGAAGTACTTCCCTTTGAATAAGGTTACGTTCTTCTTCTTCCTCTCATGTGTTTCATATTGCCAACAATGCCAAGAAATTCAAATTTTGATTTTTTTGTTTGTTTTCTTTTTCCCATTTCTGTGATCTTCTTTTTGATTTCTTTGTAGGACAACCATAATGAAACGCTTGGCAAGCTCACCTTTGTCCTTGACCTTGTTGAGTGCATCCTGGACTTGGCTCGTTCCCTGGGCAGTGCTTTCCGGGGCATGGACCCGTCAGAAGCGCAAAGGTGGGTTATGGCTTCTAGCAGAGTTTGTTGGTCCATGTTCTGCATATAGGGGGACACAGTGGTCCAGAAGCGAGGCGCTGGCCTCTCAAGCAGTAGATCATATGTTCAAGCCTCAGCAGGTCGAAAAGTATTTTTGACGTTTTTCAAGTAAAACCTGTCCTCATGGTCCAGGTTGGTGGATCAATACCTAATCCCATCGGGAGATGGATGATAAAAGGGAGGTCCCGTGTGCTGATCATAGAGCACTCTGTGCACATTAAAGATTTTCTTGGCTTGTTGCAGGGCAGTCCGGGCAAAATAAAGCAATCCTACCAAAACCCCAGAGATCCCTGCGTAGTTGTGGATGTAGAAATCAAATCAAATTAGTAACGCCCTACATGTTTGTAATTTTCAATTTTGAAGGTTTTATATGTCTTCTTGTTTTCTTTTTTTATTGAATGGAATAAAAAACTTTGTCTACGCAGATTGAACATCTTTCACCTGAGCATTACACGCAGTACAGATCTTCCCAGCGGAGTCTAGAACAGCTAGTCCTTTACGCCCGAGCCTGCCATCTGCTGAACTCAGCCCTTCACATGGCCAGGGATGAGTTGCGCAACGACCGCTTACATCAGTCGACCAACCTGAGAAACGGTAAGAGGGGAACACTGTCTTGAATGATATATATATATATGTATATTTATATCGATGGTGACAGGCAAAAAATATCTATTTACATCTATTTTACAGGAGAAAGGAAAAGTTGTTTTTAACTTCCACAAAATTCATGACCTGAAAAAAAAAAGGTTTTATCTCCACTGAGTGTCATTCTTGCATTTATCAACTTAAAAGTTTAACTGTTTATTTCCTGTTTATGGTGATAAAGACAACAAGACGTTTACAAATTTATATAAAGCCTGTAAAAGCGGTTGAGCTTTTAAAGTCGAATGACACAAAATGACTCTCATTGGAGATATAACCTTATTGTTCTCAGGTTACAATTTGTTCATTTAGAAATTGTCTTTCTCAAAACAGTGATAAAATGTTACATACATTGTTTCATGATATGAAAAACCTGATAGAAAGATATGTGTCGTAAACTTCAAGTTGGCGCCTTAAACAGGAGATAAAAATGTGACACCTTTGGATTGGCAGGGCCACCATTTAGCAAGTTCTTGTCAGAACGAACTCGAGGCCTAGCCTAGTAATATGTGTATGCTGTCATGATTGTTTGTTGATGATAGAGAGGGTTGAAATGTAGGCGGTTGTGCGGGGCACTATTGGTAGATCCTACTTCTTTCCTTTACACTCCATCACATCTTCTACTTTGGTAGGATTCAAACCCAAGGACCTCAAAGAATGACCCTAAAAAATATGAAAGCCCCCATAGGAACAAAGATGAGACAAATACAAGGAAATAGACAGGACAAAATTTGGTGGCCATGATTTTTTTTTTCCTGTCTATTCCTTGTATTTGTCTCGTCTTTGTTCATATGGGGTTGTCACATTATCTAATGTCATCCCTTCAGACTACATGGTGGCATTCCTGATGATATTTTGTTTGTTGTTGTTTTTCTCTCCCTTCCAGTGCTGAGTGAGATGAACACCTACTACCACCATGTGGTAGAGAAGTGCAAATCCATCCACAAAGATTTTGCTCACAGTTGCAAGACCCCCTCACCCAGAAACTAGTCATGGCCACCGCTGACAAGCTCATTTACAACCAAGCCATACAAATGGTAAGACAAGCTTGCGGCTGTTTCAATATGCACAGTCCCATCCTTATTGATCGTAGTGTTGTGAAGAGTGCTCTGGTCTGGTTGATGCTCGATTAACGTATTATTTCGAAAACAATTGTGTATTTATATATATGTATGTACGTTTTCGTGGGATTGAACTGAGGCATATTTTCAAATGTCTGAAGGAAAGTGGCTTGTGACAGCAAATCTAGAGCACTAAACAGAAATAAATTCTCATTGGATTGATTAAATGTTTGTAATGTGTGTATATATTTCTTGAAGTTTGAATATTTTAAAGTATTAAATGCCCCAAATATCCAGAAGATAGTGGTCAGAACTGAACCCTGAGATCACAGCCTATGGTGGATGGGGTTAATTCTGAATAAACAAACCCATCCTTAAACACTGATAGTCATCTGCACTCATTGTTACCCTGGTCCAATAAGACTGTAGAACAAACCTAAGCATTGGTACTGAAGACTTGATGATGGTGGTGGTGGTGATGGTGGTTGTTGTTGGTGGTTGTTGTTGGTGTAGGGTTGCTGTTGTTGTTGTTATTACTATTGTATTATTATAAGTATTATTTTTTATTATGAAGGAGGAGGAAGGGGGAGGAGCCGACAAAATGCAGGGTTGCTGCTGTCTCTTATATAGACGTAAAGTGAATTATTCTAAAATGGATAAGGAATAATATCGGAAAACAAATCTCTGTGAAGTTTTATCATTGCGATGCCGATTTCTCTTGTTTCAGTGTCAGACTGCTGCTCTGGATGAATTCTCAAAAAGTCCAACGCCTGAAGTGATTTCAGAAGTAAGTGCTAATGAGCAAATCTTTTGTTGTTTTAATTCTATTTGGTCTGTCTGATGTTAAGTTGCCTTGGGGTCCACATGGCCTTACTGATGTTTAGTTGCCTTGGTGTCCACATGGCCTTACTGATGTTTGGTTGCCCTGGTGTCCACATGGCCTTACTGATGTTTAGTTACCCTGGTGTCCACATGGCCTTACTGATGTTTGGTTACCCTGGTGTCCACATGGCCTTACTGATGTTTAGTTGCCTTGGTGTCCACATGGCCTTACTGATGTTTGGTTGCCTTGGTGTCCACATGGCCTTACTGATGTTTAGTTGCCTTGGTCTCCACATGGCCTTACTGATGTTTAGTTGCCTTGGGGTCCACATGGCCTTACTGATGCTTAGTTGCCTTGGTGTCCACATGGCCTTACTGATGTTTAGTTGCCTTGTTGTCCACATGGCCTTACTGATGTTTAGTTGCCTTGGTGTCCACATGGCCTTACTGATGTTTAGTTGCCTTGGTGTCCACATGGCCTTACTGATGTTTAGTTGCCTTGGTGTCCACATGGCCTTACTGATGTTTAGTTGCCTTGGTGTCCACATGGCCTTACTGATGTTTAGTTGCCTTGGTGACCACATGGCCTTACTGATGTTTAGTTGCCTTGGTGTCCACATGGCCTTACTGATGTTAAGTTGCCTTGGTGTCCACATGGCCTTACTGATGTTTAATTGCCTTGGTGTCCACATGGCCTTACTGATGTTTAGTTGCCTTGGTGCCCACATGGCCTTACTGATGTTTAGTTGCCTTGGTGCCCACATGGCCTTACTGATGCTTAGTTGCCTTGGTATCCACATGGCCTTACTGATGTTTGGTTGTGTTAGGGGTCTATGTGTACTTACTGATGTTTGATTGTGTTAGGAGTCTATGTGTACTTACTGATGTTTGGTTGTGTTAGGAGTCTATGTGTACTTACTGATGTTTGGTTTCACTATGGGTCTATGTGTACTTACTGATGTTTGGTTGTGTTAGGAGTCTATGTGTACTTACTGATGTTTGGTTTCACTATGGGTCTATGTGTACTTACTGATGTTTGGTTGTGTTAGGAGTCTTATGTGTACTTCCTGATGTTTGGTTTCATTATGGGTCTATGTGTACTTTCTGATGTTTGGTTTCATTATGGGTCTATGTGTACTTTCTGATGTTTGGTTTCATTATGGGTCTATGTGTACTTTCTAATGTTTGGTTTCATTATGGGTCTATGTGTACTTTCTAATGTTTGGTTTCATTATGGGTCTATGTGTACTTTCTGATATTTGGTTTCATTATGGGTCTATGTGTACTTTCTAATGTTTGGTTTCATTATGGGTCTATGTGTACTTTCTGATGTTTGGCTGGATTAGAGGTCTATGGTTTAAAATTTATTGATGTTAATTTAAAAAAAATTATTTAGCTATTTATTTTGTTATATATATATACAAAATATATAATGCTTTCATTAATTATGAAATTTTAATTATGCCATTTTACTGTGTAAAGTTTAATTGTCATTTTCCTAGTATAAAATGCCCTGAGCACAGTGTGGTGGAAGTGTGCGCTATATAAATTGAATTGTTATTATTATTACTGTTTTCTCAGGTTGTGCGTCGATACCAAATTGCACAGATTTTGTTACACAGTCTGGCTCAGACGGCCCGCAATGAGAATGACAAGCACATGCTAGTGAAATGTAAGTGAATTCATTTGAGAAAGAAAGTCCCTTTTAGGGCCCCTTAGATTTCTACCTAAATAAAGTGATCAAACAGGTGATTTCTCTGATGACGTAATTCAAATGGACTGCGGTCTTAAACTTATGCAAACCATCTGGTGTGATGATCATGGTATGAATGTGAAAACTGGATGGGTTGACTTGCAATGAGACAAACTAACCTGGTGAAATGTAAGACGAATAGACGAGAAGAAGAAGAGACAGCAAAAGAAGAGGCCTATATAATAAAATGGCAGGAGAGAGTAATATAATAAAAGATGAAAATGGATTTACGTATAAGTGTAGGCTCACCGACCTTCCTCGCATCATCCCCCCGCCCCCCCCCCCCCCTCCCAACAAGGCATTTCATTCAAAGTCCTCAACTCCCTGGGCAGTATACATCACATTTGGCTGTTGGGCTGTTTGTGCTTAAAATCCCTTATAATATCCTTCACGGCCTATGGCTGGGAACCCATTCACACCTGAGTCGAGTGAGGAAAGTAGAGTGAAGTACCTTTCCCTAACAGTATGACAGTGCTAATAAAAAAAACTGTGCCAGAAAGAAGTGCTCTGCACCAACTTCAGCTCTTCCTTTTTTTTCTTCTCTCTCCCTCCCGTACCAATTCAGATTGCAAATCAGTGGAGAGCCGATTGTCCATTTTGACAGATGGAAGTCATTTTGATCGCCACTTGCGGCTGCACTCTGTGGACAACCAGATGTACCATCTGCAAACCTAGCAAGGGCTCCACTGCCAGTTACTCATTCACCTTGTGTGCAATTCACTCTCTTCATCGTTTCCTCTCCCCATTTTATAATAATTTTTTTTCTCTTTTTTCTCTCCTTCCAGCCACCTTTTTACTCACATATTCATGAATAAAATATTTTCCTTGACATTGTGTACAGTGTAAAGTTTCGCATTGAATACTCATAGCTGTCAACCAGTACGTTAAAAATGTATTTAGTACGGGTTTTTTCTGGTTTTGAGTCCGTAAGCTTGTATTTACCTTGAAAAGTATGTATATGAAGGTTAAACTGTACTTTTTAAATAAAAGAAACCCCAACTTAACGGCAGAGATTAAAGAAGATTGAGGTGTAAGTATAGAGATGTCGTTCCGAGTTCACAAAATTGCTGTCACACTTCACCAGAAAATCCAAGCAATCAGCGAAGTTCTGGTTACTGATATTTACCATAAAATGGCTTAATTTAAGTTCAGTGATCTATGCTTTCTGAAATTGTAATGGGCCGTTGTGCAAGTAAGAGTTAATTTGGACAGTCAGAGTCTATTTTTTTCTGTTTGAAGAGGTTGGCAGCTATGAATCACGTATATACACAGCCCATGAAAGTTATAAGTGTTTCTGTAGCAGTTTGGATCCTTTTTTTTGTGTGATGATATTATTATTACTTCCAGTCATTTGAATTACGGAGTCAAATAAAAATGTATATGTATGCAATCTTTAATTTTTCTTGTGATATGAATTGGTGTGGGAAAAGATCATTTAGTCAGTAATCTTATGGAAATGTCTGTGCGTTCTTTGCTTGGTCTAATGTGTGATTGGTCAAATGTGTGGTAATAACACAAAGTAAAAATTGGATAATAATGATAATAATGATAATAATAGTAATGATACAAAGTAAAAATTGGATAATAATGATAATAATGATAATAATAGTAATGATAATGATAGTAATATTAAACTAAACCTTGTGATGAATTATGACAGTGAATGAATGTAACATCTTTGAAACAGAAAGGACAAAACTTTTGCTAAAAATCTGAATTTTTCGATTCATTTCTTATTGTCTCTCATCAGCATTCACCTGAATATTCTGAGCAGAAATATTCTGAGGGGAAGTATGCTCATGTAGAAATATACACATAGTGGTGAATATAAAGTCATGCTCATAGTAATTACAAAGACTCGACAGTGTAATTTTGGGTCTCAGGCCACTCAGATAATCATTTGGGTCCCTTTCAGACATTCGGAGATATTCATTTGGGTCTGGTCACTATCAGATTAGTCAGATATTCATTTGCATCTTGGCTCGCTGTCTGATATTCATTTTCGGTCTTTAGAGATACCATATTTTTTATTCTTGATAATGACAGGATAATAATAATAATAATAAATAGGTGATTGATAGTGGAATATTTAAGGATAATTTAATATATTTTGGTTTTTAATAATGATATGATTATATATATATATATATATAGGTGATGGATAGTCGAATATTTAAGGATAATTTAACATATTTTGGTTTTTGATAATGATATAATAATACGTAGGTGATGGATAATGGAATGATGCAATGTTTGAAATGCCTTTTTCATGTACTAGAATGACGAAATATTTTATAAGGTGGTACTGTCAAAATGAAGTGCAATATCCAAACTTAAGAATATTATTATCATCGCTGTTGTTATCATCATTCCTCTTTTTTTGTCTCCTTCCCCTTCCTATCTTGACACTTGAATCATGGTTACTTGCCATTTATGAAGAAACGATTCCCATTTCCTGAGTCATTATGTGATCGATATTCTTGTCCAATATTAGTCCTTTTTTTCGATGTTGCTATTGTCACTTTACATTCTTATTATTACTTGTAATTCTCTGTAAATTACCGTGGCCAGTTGTAGGGAGCTGAGGATAGGTTCTTCTTTTTTCCTTTCATACTTTTTTTGTAAATCTTTCCACTTGCCATTTCCTATTAATAGGCTCTCTCAGATTACCTCGTCGCATATGGTGGACGGATAAATTTCATAAAAGGAAACAAATGTGATTGCCTATTTTTTTCTTCTCATTTTGATTTCTTTTTCCAGTGTGATTTTACATGTCTTACTTTTTTTACTCTCTCTCTCTCCTCTGCATGGGACAACCCACTTTTAAGTAATCCATATAGTTATGATCTAGAAATGACATTGTGGTCGTTATAGTAGCACATAAGAAATGGAAAAGGTGATCGGCTCAGACATATAACGATTGGGCATTTGTACATATATATTTTTACATTATATATATATATGTAATATATATATATATATATATATATATATATATAAAAAATTATATCTATTCTAGTATTCTAGGTGATGCGTATTGTTAAATTTGTTTCCCACCCCTCCTCCATTATTATTTATGTGTTTGCACACATATACATGAGATTGAGAACAATAGAAACTGCCGCCAGTTTTGTTTTATGTGTTCAGGACGTGAAAACTCCAGTTGTCTTCTCTGTTGTGAAAGAAGGTATTGTACTGTAGCTAAATACCACAAGTAACGTGAATACATAACTAACAATGATTCAATGAAAATACAGATATTACGTGTAAAGCATTTGAGCATTATGGATTGTTTCATCACAATTTAAACAGCATTTGTTATGCATAAAACATAATTTAATTAGTATTATTATTTACAGACTTCTTTTTCTTCGTATTCTTATATTATTATTATTATAATTATATTTTTATTATTATTACTATTATTATTATTATTATGATGATTATTATTATTATTATTACCATCATCATCATCATTATTATTACACTATTTATGTGTCTATCATAATTTTTTGCTATTTATTATTGATACTGTAAGAAAGAACTTATGTTTGACAAAATATATAAACATGTATTTAGGGCAGCTGTCCATGGTTTTAATTTTTTTTCTTTGGAAAGTTTAGGGCACAGTGAAGAGATTGAGTTTAAGATAGGGTCTGCAGCTGAGAATTAAATACACACTTGAAAGTTAAGGCACAGTTGAGATAGACATGATGCAGAGTTTGTTTCAGGCATAGTGCAGAGTTAAAGGCATAGAGAAGATTTTAAGACATGGGGCAGAGTTTGTTCAAGGCAGTTGCAGAGTTTGAGGCACAGTATAAAGTTAAATGCACAGGGAAGAGCATGTTTAAGGTACAGGGGAGAGTTTAAAACACAGTGCAGATTTTAAGGCATAGTGAGGAATTTAAGGCACAGCTTAGAGTTAAATGCACAGGGAAGAGCGTGTTTAAGGTACAGTGGAGAGTTTTAAGGCACAGTGCAGATTGAAGATGAATTCATTACTCTGAAAAAGGTAAATGAGTCCATCAAATCAATTGTATGTCCTTTGAAATCATATCGAAATAATCATGTGAGCAGAATTTGTATTGTAGGTGATCAGTTCCACTTGACAATTGCCCATCCCATGACAATTGATATCACAGGTTTGAATGACCGTTTGACCTCTATCGTTCATCTCCTAAAATGAAATAACTTATCTTTGATGTTGTTAAAATGTTGGGTGGACTGTTGGCGGGTACTGCTGGTAGGTCCTACTTCTTTCCTTTCACTTATCACTTTTCACTCTTGCACTCAATCTTTCAACTTTCATCTTGCCGTTTCCCCAAATTCACCCTGTGATCACGGCATATGTTGGATGGGATAAACTTTCAAAGAAAGAAAAAAGTTGTTAATGTTGGACTCTGAAATGGTACATTTCTTATCATCACTGGTCATGCTGAAGGCACACTGGCATTCAACATACACTATACCTCCCTTGCCCCCACAGTCTAGCGTTACGCATGGCATGTTTCTCTACCATGGACAGTAGGTACTGCTTCTTTCTTGACATTTGTTTACTACAGGTCTGTCTCGCGTCTTGCAAGTCGATGGGTGGTGGGCGCTGTTGCTAGGTCCTCTTCTTTCTTTTCATTCCTTCATTTTGCTGTTTCCTCTTAATTCTCCCTGAGGATAGGGGAAATTGCAATGAAACAAGCGACATCCATCTCTATAGTATATTTCCATCCGTGTATCTATCCATCCATCTATCCAATCATCTATCTATCTGTCTACCTATCTACCATTCTATATATCTATATCTATTTACCTACCTACCTATCTATCTAATTATCTACCAATCTTTTTACCTACCTATCTACCATTCTATATATCTATATCTATTTACCTACCTACCTATCTATCTAATTATCTACCAATCTATCTACCTATCTACCATTCTATATATTTATATCAATTTACCTACCTACCTATCTATCTAATTATCTACCAATCTATCTACCTACCTATCTATCTAATTATCCACCAATCTATCTATCTATCTACCTACCTATCTTTCTAATTATCTACCAATCTATCTATCTACCTACCTACCTATCTACGTATCTTCGTCCTTGCATTTCATTTTACATACAATTTTAAAAATAAAATGTAAAGTTTTTGTGTGTGTAGATACAACCTACAAGAGTTACCTCTATCATCACTCAATCTCAATGTTTATTATCTCCTCCTGTGTCAACATTCACAGCAATAATATCTTTAATATTGGATGGAATGTCACTAGTGTTTACTCATCACACTTAGTTTTTTTAGGCAAAATCTTTGGGTTGTAGTTGTAGCAGTTTACCGGGGGCAGTCCAGGGCAAAATTAAAAATTGTAGCAAAATCCCTGAGATCACCTTAGTTGAGGATATATGTAAATCAAATCAAATACTAACTCCAGCTATCGAGGGACATACGTGTAATTATATTATAAAGGTAAAAGATGGATCGGTAATCCGTCTCCTATTACAAGTGCAGGTTTACCACCTGGACATCATTTCCCCCCCCCCCCCCGACCATTTTTAAAATTCAAAGTTAGTTCTTAACTCCCAGGGGAGCATGCAGTAAGGCAGTCGTTTTGGCGCTTCATACTAACACTATGACAAGATCTTCCTCCATTTATAACTTAACCAGTGAGGAAAGCAGAGTGAAGTACAACTCTGGGAAAAATAAAAACACCTGGGCCAGCCTGTCAGTTTTGAACCAGCGTCATAATGATTACAATTTCACAACACTCGGGTTTCGCCACAGAACCTCTGTAGCTAGCTCTATCCACCCTGAGATCACCGCCATGGTGGACAGGTTTACTTCAAAGAACAAAAAAGTAGCTCTATCCGATGTGTTTAATTAATATCCCATTTTAACCAAGTGGTAATGTTGTAATTAATTGTTATAAACAATATCTTTCCAACTTTGCATTGTGACTCGTCTCATGGACACTGTGTTTCATGGACAAAGTTGTAGTTGGTTGTGTCAGTCATTTCTTAATCGTGTTTTTGTTTGAAAAAAACATTTATTATCATATTTCCACATTATTATCATTACATACGCAGGGATGCAACTTTTCCGGTTTAAACCGATTTCCCTTTTTTTACTGCGCAAAATTTCCCTCTTTTTTTTTTATAAAGAATTTCCCAGAATTTTTTAACTGGAGGTAAAAATTACACCGAATTAATCAGATGCAAAAGCTGACTATTCACCAACAGCTGCTGTTTGTACCGATACATATTATTTCCGAGTTCCTTCTGCGTTTGCAACAGGGTTCGTACGCCTCTTGGAAAAGTGTAACAGTTTTGGAATTGGAATTTGGTTGGAAGAAATTAAGACTTTGGAAAGTCTTGGAATTTTAAAAATTCTATTCAAGCCTTGAATAAAAGATCTTGGAATATTTATGAAATGTCTCAGATCATATTTTTTTCATCTGGGAAGCCGATGCTATTTCACAACTGAAGTGGCCATTTAGTGACGTCTCATTGACGATTTTACGTCTAGTTTCGCCTTTGTTGGGCTTCTCCCGATTGATTTCGCGTTTCACATTGTTAAAGTCCGCCTTTGCGCGCCCTGGACCCCTGGCAGATTTTTCAGATTTTTTTTCTGGGCTCTGGTTGCACCCCTGCATACGTCATACACTCATTTAGCTAGACAGGTCGTCGTCGATGTAGTAAAGATACCATACAAGTTCCCTAGTCAAAATGTAAACACAAAAAAAGCTAAAATGATGTCATTGTCAATATTATGAATAACAAAAAGTCTTTGTCTTGATTAATAAAGTTAATGTGAAGCCAACATGAAATTCTTTGTCTTAATTAACGAATACAAATTAATGTGAAGTCAACATGTAATTCTTTATCTTAATTGATTAAGTTGATTTGATGTCAACATGTATGTAACTCTTTCTTTGTCTTAATAAAATGAATGTGATGTCAACACCCAAGTGTTTGTCTTAGTTGATATTTGTCTAATTAAAGTTAATGAGTTAATATAATTTCAACATGAAATTCTTTGTTTTAATTTTATACAATTTAAAATTTTAAAAGTAAAACAGTCGGTGTTTTTACATACCTTGAAACTTGGAACGTGCAACAGTACTTTCCTGACACACCCTGTCCATTTGACCCATACAGTATCACACCCTGTCCATTTGACGCATACAGTATCACACCCTGTCTATTTGACACATACAGTATCAGTCCATTTGGCCTACAGTATCACACCTGTCTATTTGACACATACAGTATCACACCCTGTCCATTTGACACATACAGTATCACACCCTGTCTATTTGACACATACAGTATCACATCCCTGTCCATTTGACACATACAGTATCACACCCTGTCTATTTGACACATACAGTATCACACCCTGTCCATTTGACACATACAGTATCACACCCTGTCCATTTGACACATACAGTATCACATTTGACACATACAGTATCACACCCTGTCCATTTGACACATACAGTATCACACCCTGTCCATTTGACACATACAGTATCACACCCTGTCTATTTGACACATACAGTATCACACCCTGTCTATTTGACACATACAGTATCACACCCTGTCCATTTGACACATACAGTATCACACCCTGTCCATTTGACACATACAGTATCACACCCTGTCCATTTGACACATATCAGTCTATTTGACACATACAGTATCACACCCTGTCCATTTGACACATATAGTATCACACCCTGTCCATTTGATACATACAGTATCACACCTTGTCCATTTGACACATACAGTATCACACCTTGTCCATTTGACACACCCTACAGTATCACACCCTGGTCTATTTGACACATACAGTATCACACCTTGCCCATTTGACACACTCACCCTGTCTATTCGACACATACAGTATCACACCCTGTCCTTTTGACACATACAGTATCTCACCCTGTCCATTTGACACATACAGTATCACACCCTGTCTATTTGACACATACAGTATCTCACCCTGTCTATTTGACACATACAGTATCACACCACCCTGTCCTTTTGACACATACAGTATCACACCCTGTCTATTTGACACATACAGTATCACACCCTGTCCTTTTGACACATACAGTATCACACCCTGTCCATTTGACACATACAGTATCACACCCTGGTCCTATTTGACACATACAGTATCACACCTTGTCCATTTGACACATACAGTATCACACCCTGATTTGACACATACAGTATCACACCCTGTCCCCTGGTCTATTTGACACATACAGTATCTCACCCTGTCCATTTGACACATACAGTATCACACCCTGGTCTATTTGACACATACAGTATCTCACCCTGTCTATTTGACACATACAGTATCACACCCTGTCCCACATACAGTATCACACCCTGTCCTTTTGACACATACAGTATCACACCTTGTCCATTTGACACATACAGTATCACACCCTGTCCATTTGACACATACAGTATCACACCCTGTCCATTTGACACATACAGTATCACACCCTGTCCTACACATACAGTATCACACCCTGTCCATTTGACACATACAGTATCACACACAGTATCTGTCTATTTGACACATACAGTATCACACCCTGTCTATTTGACACATACAGTATCACACCCTGTCCTTTTGACACATACAGTATCACACCCTGTCCCACATACAGTATCACACCCTTTTCTATTTGACACATACAGTATCACACCCTGTCCATTTGACACATACAGTATCACACCCTGTCCATTTGACACATACAGTATCACACCCTGTCTATTTGACACATACAGTATCACACCTTGTCCATTTGACATACAGTATCAGTATCACACCACCTGGTCTATTTGACACATACAGTATCTCACCCTGTCTATTTGACACATACAGTATCACACCCTGTCCATTTGACACATACAGTATCTCACCCTGTCTATTTGACACATACAGTATCACACCCTGTCCTTTTGACACATACAGTATCTCACCCTGTCCATTTGACACATACAGTATCACACCCTGTCCTTTTGACACATACAGTATCTCACCCTGTCCATTTGACACATACAGTATCACACCCTGTCTATTTGACACATACAGTATCACACCCTGTCCATTTACACATACAGTATCTCACCCTGTCTATTTGACACATACAGTATCACATCCTGTCCATTTGACACATACTATTTGATTATCTCACCCTGTCTATTTGACACATACAGTATCACACCCTGTCCATTTGACACATACAGTTGTCCTTTTGACACATACATATCAGTCCATTTGATAAAACCAGTGATCACACCTTGTCCATTTGAACAAATATACCGAGTCCATTTGACTCAGTATCACCCTACCCGTTTGACATAGAGTATCACACCTGCCCATTTGACACATACAGTATCACACCTTGTAACTATTTCGACATTATTGTATCACACCCTATTTGACACATACAATTATTTGTCCATTTGACACATACAGTATCACACCTTGTCTATTTGACACATACAGTATCACACCCTGTCCATTTGACACATTAGTATTTTCCATTTAGACGTGTGTGTGTGTGTGTGTGTGTAGTAGACCCGTCACTGTCACCACATTCAGTTTTCAAAACCAGTGACTGCATCACCTTTAAACAAATATACCGAGCTTACTCAGCAGTACTACCAGTAGACTGAAGTGAAACTGACTAACTAGATCGAATTATTGTATTATTAGTATTACAATTATTAGTATTAGTTATTATTATTATTATTATTATTATTATTATTATTATTATTAGTAGTAGTAGTAGTAGTAGTAGTAGTAGTAGTAGTAGTAGTAGTAGTAGTAGTAGTAGTAGTAGTAGTAGTAGTAGTAGTAGTAGTAGTAGTAGTAGTAGTAGTAGTAGTAGTAGTAGTAGTAGTAGTAGTAGTAGTAGTAGTAGTAGTAGTAGTAGCAGTAGAAGTAGTATTCGTATTATTAATATTAGTATTAGTATAATTATTACTGTTATAAGTATTATTTTATCGAGCGAGTGAGATACAACTAGTACTACTAGTTCAGCAACAAAAAGATTAAGAGATATGAAGAAAATCTATTCGTAGAGAGATAGCGAGGCTTTGTTTATGGATTTTCTTGTTTGTTTGTTTTTGGTCGTTGTTGCAGGTGGTTGGCGGGCGCTACTGGTAGGGCCTATTTCTTTCCATTCCTTTCTTTCACTTATCTTTCCTCTTACTGTTTCATCTTAATTCGCCCTGAGATCATTCCAATAGTGGATGAGGTAAATTTCAATGAAACAAACCAACGAACAAGTTATTGTTGGGCTTTTGTTGTTGTTTCTGGTAGTGGTAGTCAAGGAGCGTAGTTAGCTCGGTTGGTAGCGCACTTTCTTTTCACGGCGAGGCGATGGGTACCGACGTAGACGTCGCGGGTTCGATCCGTGGCCAAGATTTTTTTCTTCTGTCTAATCCTTGTATGGTATGTGTCTCGTCTTTGTTCCTAAGGGGTTTTAATATTATTCAATGTCATCATTTCCTTCACGATGTTATGAAGGCAGCACTACCACTACCACTACCCACTACCACTACCACTACCCATCCATTGTTTTAAAGGTTGGTGGGTGGGTGGCAGGTACAGCTGATGGTTCCTCCTTCTTGTCTTTCACTTTCATACTCATAATATGTTTCTCGTCTCACTGTTTCCCCTTCAGTGGGTGGTTGGCGGGGATACTGGAAGGTCCTACTTCTCTCCCCCCCCCCCCCCCCCCCCGCCACTCTTGCACATATGAGGGATAATATATTTGACAGTGCTGACAGTGTTCATATTTAGACAGATGGCTCGAAAGAGAGTGAAAAGGTAAGTGCTGCCATTTATTACCCGGATCATACGGAATCCTCGAAGATTGTTCGTTCTGAAAGTGAAATATAATACTTCTAATTTCAATGCAGAATTGCACGCCATTCATTTAGCTTTGAATGATTTTAAAAAAGCTATCGAGAAGTTATAATAATTTTTTATTGTCTGCCCTTCAGGGTCTGAGAACTGTAGATACTAAAAAAATCAAGTAATAATACTGATTAAACACGCTCTAAAATATCTTGTTGGAAAACACATTACGTTTGTCTGGATACCGGGACATGTTGACATCAATGGAAATGAAAGTGCCAACAAGTTGGCAACAGAGGCACGCTCCAAAGATGTCTGCCCTGGTTCCTTACTTGATTGTGAGGATTTGAAAGTTTTCGTGAATATTTGTATTAACAAAGCCTGGCGGGAGGAGCGGGACCAAGAAATTAATAACAAGCTCCATGAAGTGGTCCCAAAAATAACAGAAAGGCCAAATGAAAAAAGTAAGAAATAGAAAAGAAAAGAGCGTGTTAAATCGCTTACACATTGGTCATTCGTGGCTCACACAGGGAGTCCTGTTGACCCAGGATGACCAGCCTTTCTGTCACTCCTGTGATTGCCTTCTTCTTTTTTTTTACCATTAAACATGTTTTAATAGAATGCTCTGATCTGATCGATATACGAATGAAATATCATTCTGAGGGAAACATTTACAAAATCTTTCGGAATAATGATCTTGAAACTAGTTTTGATTTCTGAAAGAAATTGGCGTATATCGACATGTCTAGAGTGCTAAACACGTATGTATCAATTTTTAAGACATGAACTATGTTTTTATAATGTTTACAAATATATACGGAAGCTTTTGATTTGTTAAAGTGCTTTATATTGTGCCTGGACAGACGTCAGTAATATTAGTCAGCTACGAACCCTGAGATCACCGCCATGGTGGACAGGGTTACTTCAAAGAAAAGAAAGAAACAAACACTCTTGCACGTATTGTTTATCTCTCTGTTTTCTTTTCATTAATTCGTGCCGAGATCACCGCATGTCGCGGACGGTCAATTCCTATAGTATGAAGCAAACAAGTGCTCCTAACAATTTTTACCCTGAGATTACCGCATATGACAGAAGGGGTAAATTTCGATAAAAACACGATACATTCTAGAAGGAGATCGACTTCAGGGCTAACAAGGCAGCCATTAAATGTTTTATTATTATCTATAAATAGTATCAATGTGAATTCGTGTCGTTCTTTGTGTTCGATGCCAAAAGAAGTGAGTTTCGTGAGAGAGATAACTAGGTCAATGGTACCAGGTAACTTGTGAGATGGTGGAGTTCGTGGAACAGTCAAATATATCAACTGCGCGATGGTCTCGAGAGCAAAACAGTGATAACATTCTCCTTCTTGTTTTTGTTTTGGCTTGTCCTTGCTTTTCTTCCTGTTGATCTTTCTTTCTTCGTCTTTTTTCTTGTTCTTCGCCCCTCCTCCTCTCCTCTTCTTCTTCTTCTTTTCTCCTTCTCCTCCTCCTTCCCTCCCCCGTCTTCTTCTTTTCTTCTCCTTTTCCTTCTTCTTCTTCTTCTTCTTCTTCTTCTTCTTCTTCTTCTTCTTCTTCTTCTTCTTCTTCTTCTTCTTCTTCTTCTTCTTCTTCTTCTTCCTCCTCTTTTCTTATGTCTATTTCAGGCCACAACTTCATAGTGAAGACTTACATAGCTGCGGGTGGTTGACTGGTCCTACTAGTAGGTCCTACATCTTTTCTTTTCTTGTTTCACTTATTTTCATCTTGCTGTTTCCTCTTAATTCACACTGGGATCACCGTAATGATGGACAGGGTAAATTTCAAAGAAACAAACAAACTTGCATAGCTTGTTGTATATTATTACCTGCTCCTATTTACTTCTTATATGAAGGTTTTGAGTATCTCGATGGTTTGGTTTTTTTATATTATTTTTGCAGGGAGTTTGTGCCAGAGCCTTACGATTGATGGACATAATGAGTGCAGATGTGTGTCTGTTGTTGAGGTTTGAATCGCAAAACTTTTGGAATTTTGTTTGTATTGATGAGCTTGTTTGAGAGGCGGCCCATTGATATTTCAATTAACTTGTACTTTATAGCTTTAAAGAAGATAGTGAGCTTGGTTTTTAGCTCCTCTCTCTTTTGCTTAGCTGCAACCATTGGGTATCGTTTACGAGGCTGTCAGATGCTGTTTCATGGTCGTAATTTCCGCTGATACAGAGATAATAAATCGTACTGCTCTTCTTTGCACCGTCCTGTTCCAGCTTTTTTCTCTCTTGTTCTTATTGTGCGGGTCCCGCACTGAAGTGATGTACTTTTAGACCGGCCTCACGCATATTTCATAACATTTCTTTTACGAATGTATATAGTATATTGTTTGTCTTTGTAAGAAAGAGATAAGTTTGTTTGCCTTCTTGGTAATGCAATCGATGTGTACGTTCTATTTATATTTTTCCTCGATTGTGACTCCTAGGTAATTTACTTGACTTGGACATGCTAGTTTTTCTTTATGTATGTAGTAGACGTTGATTATCAGTTTTCTTTTGTCAGTTATACGTATCGTTTTGCATTTTGAAGGATGGAATTCCATTTTCCATTTCTTCTCCCGCTCCTGAAGCTTTATGAGTTCTCATTGGAGTTCTTTGCCCTTGGTTGGGCTTTCGATCTTTATGTACAAGAGGATGTAGTCATCAGCAAAAATCGCAATTTGGTGTTTTCACTATCGGGTATATTAAAATTATTATCATTTATGTAAACCACAACATAACCCAACAACAGATGCCCAAGTACTGTTCTCCAGATTTAACCGGAGCTGGTTCTAATTCTTTACAATCAAGCACTACCGTTTGGCAGTGGTGAAGCCAGGCATATGAGAGACATGTGGCTCATTTTCATGAACTTGTCACATAACAATGCAAATAACTGCTGAGTGCTATGCAATGTAGATCTATAAGCTATACAAAATATTGCACACATCATCTCATGCTTTTCATCTCTACTGAGAGAGTTCAAATTTATACTTAAGACTAACTTAAGAGACGGTCAGCGTAATTCATACTCATACCACAAGTGAGCAAAAACTAGATCTAGATCTAGGCATACTCTACAATAACGGTAAATTGTCAGAGGCCGAAAAATCTTTTTTTCTTCTTGATTAATTTCTTCTCTTAACTGTCTCGCTCCTCAAGAGTTTGCCTTTATCGGGTCAAGGCCAGACGTTACTAGATCTAGGTCACTGAGCCAGCCTTAAAAACCTCTCGCTCTTATGTGCGTATCGGCCTTATTTCGGCATGCACGATACCACGATAAAAAGCTTTGATTACTCAAGGGTATCCTACATCCATTTGAAAAAAAAACATTTGGGGCTGGATGTGCTTCAGTCTCAATACCAGCATTTTTAGCCATGGTATCGAGGATGATCTTCTCTCTATCTTATGTACATGTATTACACTATCTAGTACGATACTATAAGAATTACGATGGGAAGACCTGTGGGGAAAAGGCTTTACGCAGTATAGCAAGGCCGTCTCTAATAGGCCTTGAGTATAGCCAAGGCCGTCTCTAATACCAAGGTGGCCTTTATTTCCTTTCTGTTTATTGGCTAAAGGTTTGATAGCGCTTAGAATGATCTCTACAGATTGGCTATTTGCATACGTATGTAGAGCTAGGCTTAGAGATCTAAGTCTAACGCAATGAAAGTTGAAAATTACAAAATGATTAAAAATAATACCTTTTCTTTATATGGATTATTGTAATCAAGACACTATTAAAGGTGGGGCTTAGCTTTTATAGCCTACACCTAGCTACGCCATTGCCGTTTGTGTTCTGTTTTTTAATGAAAAAGCTTCGATCCATTTTGTCGCCTTTTCTGCGTCACCGTAACATTTTATTTTGTTGACAAGACTTTTGTGGTGAACTTTATCGAATGCCATGGAAAAAAATCTAGCATTATGGCGTCTGTTTGGCTCTTTTGGTGAAAGGTCTTGACAAAGTCCCAGCTTGTTGTGATATAACGTTACTCAAGATGTTTTGTTATTCAAAATGGTTGATAAGGGTACTAAAGATTATAGTGTTCTAGTACCTGTTCACGTACCTACAACGCGAACTTATATCTTTTTGTTATTATCACATTATGCTTCTTCTCAACATGAAGAGTAGCATGTGTGTAAATATCTGTGTCTATGTATGTATGTGTTTACATAATACTCTCTCTGTCTCTCTGTCGCTCTGTGTCTGTGTCTGTGTCTGTCTCTGTCTCCCTCTGGTTCTGTCTCTGTCTCTCTGTCCCAGTCCCTGTCTGTCTCTGTCTCCGCCCCCTCTCTCTCTCTTTCTCTCTCTCTCTCTCTCTCTCTCTCTCTCTCTCTCTCTCTCTCTCTCTCTCTCTCTCTCTCTCTCTCTCTCTCTCTCTCTCTCTCTCTCTCTCTCTCTCTCTCTGTCTCTCTCTCTCTCTCTGTCTCTCTGTCGTCTCCTGACCCTGTCTCTGTCTGTCTGTCTGTCTGTCTCTATCTCTCTGTGTGTCTGTCCCTCCGTCTCTCTCTATCTCTCTCTTTATCTGTCTCCTTTGTCTGTCTGTCTATCTGTCTGTATGTCTGTCAGTCTCTCTCTCTCTCTCTGTCTCTCTCTCTGTCTGTCTGTCTGTCTGTCTGTCTCTCTCTCTCTCTCTCTCTCTCTCTCTCTCTCTCTCTCTCTCTCTCTCTCTCTCTCTCTCTCTCTCTCTCTCTCTCTCTCCCCAAATTAGTAAACAAATGGCAAGTTTGGTAAGCCAATTATTATTCATTTCACGGCGGTGCTAGAACTTAAAACTCCTCTTCATCACTACCGTCCTTGTTCCTGTAGACCTATCATTTGGCCGTCTGCCCAGCCTGCCACTATTGCCAGGAAAACATGGAGATCGGCAGGTAACTGAGGGGAAGGTAGCTCAAGGCGAAACTACACACAACAGAAATTGGAGCTGAGCTGTTCAATCTTCACCAGCGACGCGCCTAATGTGTGGATGAGTAATCATACCCAACCCAGGGATGAACTGGCTGAGTTTGAGAACGTGGTTGTGTTAGTATTGGTGTTACAGTTACGCTGGTGTGCTGTATGTAAGTCTAACGTTTTGCAGTTTAGTGCTCGTCTGTATGAATTAAATTGAAACTGGTCTAGGGTTTTGTTCATGACGTTTTGTCGATGTGATCTTTTTCTCCATGGTAAGTAAATATTTACATAATTCCGTACCAAGAGCTGATCTTCGTGTGAACAACAGGAACAATAATAATAATAATACATGTAATAATAATAATAATAATAATAATAATAATAATAATAATAATAATGATAATAATACATGTAATAATAATAATAATAATACCACTAATGATAACAATATTAATAATAGCACTACTACTGCTGCTGCTGCTACTGCTGCTGCTGCTGCTGCTGCTGCTGCTGCTGCTGCTGCTGCTGCTGCTGCTGCTGCTGCTGCTGCTGCTGCTGCTGCTGCTGCTGCTGCTGCTGCTGCTGCTGCTGCTGCTGCTGCTGCTGGTGCTGCTGCTGCTGCTGCTGCTGCTGCTGCTGCTGCTGCTGCTGCTGCTGCTGCTGCTGCTGCTGCTGCTGCTGCTGCTGCTGCTGCTGCTGTTGCTGCTGTTGCTGCTGTTGCTGCTGCTGCTGCTGCTGCTGCTGCTGCTGCTGCTGCTGCTGCTGCTGCTGCTGCTGCTGCTGCTGCTGCTGCTGCTGCTGCTGCTGTCACTGCTGCTGCTGCTGCTGTTGCTGCTGCTGCTGCTGCTGCTGCTGCTGCTGCTGCTGCTGCTGCTGCTGCTGCTGCTGCTGCTGCTGCTGCTGCTGCTGCCTGCCTACTGCTGCTGCTGCTGCTGCTGCTGCTGCTGCTGCTGCTGCTGCTGCTGCTGCTGCTGCTGCTGCTGCTGCTGCTGCTGTTGCTGCTGCTGCTGCTGCTGCTGCTACTACTTCTACTACTACTGCTGCTACTACTACTACTACTACTACTGCTATTACTGCTATTACTGCTATTATTACTGCTACAAATGCTGCTGCTACTGCTGCTGCTGCTGCTACTACTGCTGCTGCTGCTACTACTACTACTACTACTGCTACTACTACTACTACTGCTGCGACTACTGCTAATACTTTGTTTCTTTTTTATCAGTTCCCATTCTAGCTTTCGGTGTATGGGTTCAGATGCCTGAGATGATCTTTCTCCAGGATGCCCTGTCCTGGCATTTTCTGCTTCCTTCCAAAAAAGTTAAAGTTTCTATTTTCCAATGCCTCTTTTAGATCTTCTTCCCACTTTCACCGAGGTCTGCCTTTTGGTCTTTTACCTTGGGCTTTAGCACCGTATACTGATTTAGCTATTCTATTGTCATTCGCTCTGTTTACATGCCCAAACCATCTCAATTGATTTCTTTCTATCTTAGTTTTTATGCCGTCTGCTTTGGTTTGATCTCTTATTGTTGTGTTTGTGATTTTGTTTTTTTTAATTTTCCTTACTACTCTTCTTAGACATTTCATTTCAGCTGGCTGTACTCTACTGTATTCTCTACTGTCTAAGGTCCAGGTTTCGCTGCCATAAGGAGAGTAGGACAATAAATTGTATTGTATACTGCCATTTTGGTTTTTGCTGACAATTCTTGTTTACCTACAAATGCCTTTCCTAGATGATTATATATTGCACTTGTCTTTTGGATTCTCTGGCTGATTTCTTCTCTTAGTTTTCCCTCTGAGTTAATCATTACTCCCTAGGTAATAGTAGCTTTGAACTTGTTCTAAATTCTCCTTGCCCAATTTAAGATTTTGTGTTTTAGCTTCCCTAGTTACTATCATTGTTTTGGTTTTCTTTGCATTTACTCTCATTCCTCTTTTATTTAGTTCATTGCTCATAATGTTTATATTCGACTGAAGGTCGCTTTCTGATTTTCCGAACAGAACTAAATCATCGGCAAATGAAAACATTGATACATTTACTGGTTTTGAGCTTCCACATACCTACATTCATTTTCTTCATTTTTGAGGATGCCTCTGCGACTGAATCCATAAATGTAATAAACAAAAGAGGACAGGATACAACCCTGTCTTATTTCTATATCAACATTAAATTCTGCAGATATGTTTCCAGCTACTCTCATTGCACATGTTGGTTTATTGTAAAAACTTTTGATGGCTTCTATTAAATTTTGCTTTACATTGTATTGTTTTAAGGAATGCCATAGTTCGTCCCTCTTCACAGTGTCAAATGCCTTTTCTAAGTCAATAAAACACAGGTGCAAGTTAATGTTTCTCTCAAGGAATTTTTCTATTATTTGTGTAATTGTAAATATGTGGTCTTGTGCACTCCTTCTAGGTCTAAATCCACTCTGATGCTCTTCAATCTGATCCTCTACTATTTTCCTTAATCTCATTTCCAATATCCTGGCATATAATTTTCCTGGTACGCTAAGTACTGATATCCCTCTATAGCTTTCAGAATTTCATAGTTGATCCTTTCTTATGTATTGGTACTACCGTTCCCTTTTTCCAGTCGTCTGGCACCTGTTTGGACTTCCATGCTTGTGTAACAGTTGGCATATTGCATGTAGTAGTTTGTCTGCCTCTCTCCCTTGGTTTTTAATCATTTCTGGATAAACTTGATCTGCTCCTGGGGCTTTTCCTTATTTCCCTTTTCATATTGCTGTTTGGATTTCTTCCATTGACATATCTACATCTTCTGCTGTCTCCTCTGGATAATTGTTACTCTTACTAATTGATCTTTACTTCTTGTTTCATACGTTCTGGACGGATTATGTAATTGGTGAAAATGCTTTCTCCATGTTTCCATGATTTCGCTGTCTTCTTTCATTATTTCTCCTTTGGCATTCTTAATTTGTCGTATTGGGCATGCTTTGGTCTTTCTCATGCTCTTCATTGCCCCCCCCCAAGAGCTTTTGATTTCCTTAATAGCTTTCTTGAAGTCTTTGTCCAAACTCTTCCCATTGTTCCTGTTTTGCTTTCCTCACTTCCTCTTTGGCGATAGTTCTTTTATTCACGTAATCTATCCTATCCTCTGGTATCTTTGTTTGCAAGTATTTCTTCCAGACATCCTTCTTTTCTTTGATCTTAGTTTTGACATTTTCATTCCACCATGCTGTTCTTTTTCACATCTCCTTTAATTTGTTTCCTTCCACAGACCTCTTCAGTACAACTGAGGAGTGTTGCTTTATACATTTGCCACTTTTCTTCTATTGTGATATCATACAGATCCATCTGTCTTTCACTGATAAATCTTTTTATCCTAGATTGGTATACCTATTTTACTACTGGTTTATTTAGTTCCTCTATTTTGAGTTAAGTAGCTTTCTTCTCTTTCCTTTTCTGTTTGTTTTCTTCAGTCAGCAATCTCATTTTGGCAACCACTAGGTGATGATCACTAAATATTTCTGCTCCTCTGTTTACATTTGCATCCAATTTACAGTAAAAAAAGGGAGCTGCTAACTATTATGTAGTCTATGACTTTTCACACCTGTCTTCATTTACTCTTGTATATGTGTGCATATATTTATGAGGAAAAAAGGTGTTGCCTATTTTCCTGCTATTCTTTAGGCAAAAATCTATTAGTCTATCTCCATTTGGAGAAGTTGTTGTCTCTCCTTCTTTACCTATTACTCCACCTGATATTTCTGTATTGTTGCCTACTCTAGCGTTTAAATCTCCTAAAACCATTAGTTCCTGTTTGTGTTTAAGATTCTCTGCAGCTATTTGTAAATCGTTTTCGAAAGTATCTTTTTCTTCTTTAGTGGCGTCTTTGTTTGGTCCATACGCTATTAATAATTTAATTTCTCTTCCTTCTGGTTGACTATTTACCTCTAATAGCCGTGGGTTTATAAATTTCCAACTTTCTAGTAGCTTTTCATGCCTTTTATGCACTAGGAGACACTACTCCTGCTCTAGCTCTATCTTTGACATCTACTCCTGAGAAGATTAAAATATTATTTGGTCCTACATTTTCTATTCCTTGTCCTTTTTTCTTTGTTTCTGTAATAGCCAAAATGTCTACTTTGAATTTTTCATTTCTTCAACTAATTCTAACTCTTTTCCATTTATTGCCCTAATATTCCATGTTCCAAAAATCACAGTCCTTGTTCGTTTCCATTTTCGTCTTTGAAAGGTCAAGCCGGATATATTGTATTTATTTCTCTGCATCAGTTTGGTTTCGGATAAGCAGAGGATTAGCCCACTGTACCCTAGGTGGATGGTGGGGCTGTCACCTTGTGGCCCCCTACCAGGCCTTGTTATTTTCTGTCAGGGTTAACTCCCTTAGCCTTTGGTCATTAAAGACCAACTGCAAGGCAGCAGGTTGCTATTTTCTGTCAGGGTTAACTCCTTTAGCCTTTGGTCAACCAAGACTGGCCTGCAAGGCAGGAGGTTGTTTTCTGTCAGGGTTAACTCCCTTAGCCTTTGGTTAGCCAAGACCTGCCTGTAAGCCAGCAGGAGACTCGTGGAGGGCGGGATCATCTACTCCCCGTACAGGTGCTTACCTGTCCACTGCCCGGACTGCTGCTACTACTACTACTACTACTACTACTACTACTACTACTACTACTACTACTACTACTACTACTACTACTACTACTGCTACTACTACTACTACTACTACTACTGCTACTACTACTACTACTACTACTACTACTACTACTACTACTACTACTACTGCTACTACTACTACTACTGCTACTATTACTGCTACTACTACTACTACTACTACTACTACTACTACTACTACTACTACTACTACTACTACTACTACTACTACTACTACTACTACTACTACTACTACTACTATAATATACATGATGTATGCGATTTAAAAATTCAGTCTAGATTTATATTATATCTATCTCGATTCGAACTGCTGATCTCAAGCTCTACAATCCAAGTTAAACAATGACAAAATTCACGCAGACTGCATCTAGATCTAAATCTAAGTTCTAGATTGAATCTTTCTGGTTTATTTGTTTGTTTGTCTTTGTAGTTTTTTTCTTCTCTTTCTTTTGTTTGGTACAGGGAGACTACTACGACATGTAATAAGACATTTAATTTGGTCTCATCTCCCGTTTCTCTCTAGGGAAATTAAAGAAAAACCCAAACCCCTAACCCTTCCTCCGTTTTTTTTTCCTTTTACAGCAAACCTGCCTGAGTGGGGGGGAGGTGGGGGGCGGGGGGGGGGGCGAAACAGGCCATGGCACTGGAAGGAGGCTCCTCTATACCTAATGTATTAATGGAGTCCCCCGATCACCATGTAATTCAGTCGCAGGTATCCATAACTGGCCTACTCTGCCAAGTGGTGATACGCAGGCGTAGATGGTTGCCGTTTCAAGTGCTAAGAACTCAAACGGCCCAGGTCCCAGTCTAAGTCAGTCAGTCAGACAGATCGTTAATGTACCTATTAGAAGACACACCGAATTTTGCTATCTTAATAATAAAAAAAAGGAACCTGCATACATGAACAAAGAGAAAATGATGAAGCAATAAAAACAACCACCTAACAACAGAACAACACAAAAACAACAATAATAAAAAACAAAACAACAGCCCCCCGCCCACCAAAACAAACAAAACGTTTATATATAAAAAAAGGCCCAGATCTGTGCGTCTGACGCAGGTGATAACGTTTCCCACCTTGTTTACGTTCACGACGAGGCAAGGGCAAAGCACTGACTGTGAGCTTCTCGAGTGATCTGCTCTTGATGCTGGTAAATTACATATAATTATTTTTGTTTAGTTTATTACTTCTAGTTCTGTATAGCGATTGGTGCTGCTACTGCTGCTGCTGCTGTGTCTGCTGGTGCTGTTGTTGCTACTACTCCTATTACTACTACTACTACTACTACTACTGCTACTACTACTACTACTGCTACTACTACTACTGCTACTACTACTACTACTACCACTACCACTACTACTACTACTACTACTACTACTACTATTATTATTATTACTACTACTACTACTACTACTACTACTACCATTACCACAACCACTACCATTACCACTACCAGAAAGAAGAGGAGTGAGAGAGAGAGAGAGGAGAGAGGAAGGAGAGAGAGGAGGGAGAGAGAGAGAGAGAGAGAGAGAGAGAGTGAGAGAGAGAGGGAGGAGAGGGAGGAGAGTGAGGGAGGGAGGGAGGGAGGGAGGGAGGAAGGAGAGGAGGGAGGGAGAAGAGAAAGAGAGAGAGAGAGAGAGACTAGAGAGAAGAGATGAGAGAGAGAGAAGAGAGAGAGAGAGAGAGAGAGAGAGAGAGACAGAGAGAGAGAGAGAAGACAGAAGTGAAATAGAGAACATTATTAGGACTAGAGAAAAATGACAGAGAAGAAATGATGTGGAAGAGACAGAAGTAAATAGAGAACAATAAAGGTGCAAAAATGACAGACATCTAATAGTCAATTATGGGGAAAAGCAACAAATGTACAATATAAATCAAAATAAATTTACACCCCTTTACAATTATTATAAACAAATAGATTTATTTCTCTACACATACCTTCTCTAAATCTTAAAAAAACCATTTATTATGTTATTTTAACCTTGAAACAAATATATTTACTCTACAATACCTTCTATTAATCCAGAAAAACCATACCTATGTTATGATTTTGAATATTTACTTTTTACCTTTTTTGTCACAAGGCCTAATTTTGATTTCCTTTTTATTTTCTTAACTGTTAAATGTACATTAATCCAGAACTTTTATGTATTGTATAAATTTCGCATATTTCTTTTTCTCATATTTGAGTATTTTAAGCATGTCACGAATTGCACTGCCAGAAAAAAGAGAATTTCCTTTGAAGGATGAATAAAACAGTATTATCTTATTATTTCATATTCAGTGGTTATAGTCACATATTTCCTTCCACGTTATATAGAAACCGGGATAAGCTCTGGCTCTATAACCTTAATAGGGAACTGATATAACTTAAACAAAACATAAACAATGTTTCGAAGGTTTTATTCTTCATGTGTTGTTCTTTGATGTTTCAGCCATCTTTTATGCCATAGATTTCCATACGTTACGAAATCTTGTATATATAATATTGATATAAATACGCCTTGCCTAAATTGATTCCATTTTTTCCTTCTCAAATCTTCATGTGTTTCTTTATTTGATGTTTCAGCCATAAGGATACCATGGTTCTTTAACATTGGCAAACTGACTGTATAAAGCAAGGAGTTGAAACACATAAACAAATTTTAGTGGCAAGTTCTTCTTTAACATCTGCCATGTTTGTTTTCTATCCAAATCGATTCCGCTCATGGCTATGTTACCAACAACACCGGATGTCGTGTGTGAACTCTCCCGTGTGGGAAACCTGGAATTGTTGGAGAAAAATGTGAAAATCCCACAAGAAAACCAAATTTAAAACAACAACATAACAACAACATACCAAATTTAAAACAACAGCAACAACAACGACGAGACAACGAAAAAATAACGCCAACAAAAACAGACGAACAAAAATAATAATAAAAATCCCACAAGAAAAGCAACAACAACATCTATAATGCTAACAACAATTTAGTACCACCCCCCCCCAAAAAAAGTAACAACAACGACGACGGCTTATTATACAACGATTGCTAATACTACCAACAAAATACAGACGAAAAATTGAAATTTCAGATTTGAGACTAATATTACTAATAAAATGATGTGCTGACATTCCATTGACTTAATGTTTTGAATTCCTTTCCTCCTTACACATGTGATAGTTCCGGTTGTCTTTTCTTATTATAACTCATCGCATTGCTGCTATTCAAACCAACTCCTTTTAAATTTCGATGGAATGGAAAGGCTTAGTATTTGATGGAATGAAAGGCTCCCTTCAAGAAAACAACTTCATTTGAGGTAAATTATTATTATTTCGATGGAAAAACAATGCTGATCGAAACCTTCCTGAAAACAACAGGAGCAGCAGCAACAACACCAACGACAAAAACGTCAGCAGCAGATATTTTTCACTCAAGCTCGTTTGGAGACCGGGAATACGACCAATCTAGCGCTTGTCAATAGGTGAGTTGAACGATATTTCGACGAACTTAAGGGAGTTAATCGATCTTCTGACGAACTGAAGTAAGTTAGAGGATATTACGACGGATTTCAGGGGAGTTAAGCGATCTCACGACGAACTGAAATAAGTTGGACGATATTGCAACGGACTTAAGGGAGTTAAGCAATCTTCTGATAAACTGAGTGTAAGTTTGGACGATATTCCGACGGACATCAGGGGAGTTAAGCAATCTTCTGACAAACTGAAATAAGTTGGATGATATTGCGACGGACTTAAGGGGAGTTAAGCAATCTTCTGATAAACTGAGTGTAAGTTTGGACGATATTCCGACGGACATCAGGGGAGTTTAAGCGATCTTCTGAGAACTGAAGTAAGTTGGACGATATTCCGACGGACTTCAGGGGACTTAAGTGATGTTTTGACGAACTGGAGTAAATTGGACGATATTCCGACGGACTTCAGGGGACTTAAGCGGTCTTTTGACGAACTGGAGTAAGTTGGATGATATTCTGACGGACTTCAGAGGACTTAAGCGATCTTTTGACGAACTGGAGTAAGTTGGACGATATTCCGACGGACTTCAGGGGACTTAAGCGATCTTTTGACGAACTGGAGTAAGTTGGATGATATTCCGACGGACTTCAAAGGACTTAAGCGATCTTTTGACGAACTGGAGTAAGTTGGACGATATTCCGACGGACTTAAAGGAGTTAAGCAATCTTCTGACGAACCGAAGTGAGTTGGACGATATTCCAACGGACTTAAGGGAGTTAAGCAATCTTCTGACGAACTGAAGTAAGTTGGACGATATTCCGACGGCTTTAAAGGGAGTTAAGCGATAATCTGACGAACTGAAGTAAGTTGAACGATATTCCGACGGATGCTTATGAGACGTTGTTCTGAACTGAATGAGTTGGACGATCTTATAATAATAATAATAATATTAATAATAATAATAATAATAATAATAATAATAATAATAATAATAATAATAATAATAATAATAATAATAATAATAATAATAATAATAACGATAATAGTAATGATAAGATGATAATAATAAAAAAAAATAATAATAATGATAATGCTAATGATAATAATAATGTAATAATAATGATAATGATAATAATAATAATAATAATAATAATAATAATAATAATAATAATAATAATAATAATAATAATAATAATAATAATAATAATAATAATAGTAATAGTAATAATAATAAAAATAAAAATAAAAATAAAATAATAATAATAATAATAATAATAATAATAATAAAATAATAATAATAATAATAATAATAATAATAATAATAATAATAATAATAATAATAATAATAATAATAATAATAATAATAATAATAATAATAATAATAATAATAATAATAATAATAATAATAATAATAATAAGTAATAATAATAATAATAATAATAATAAGTCACTTGTATCCTTAATCATAATGCTTCACAAAAATCATACAATTGTACACAAGCGATAAACGTTAATATTACACTAGCCGGAATAGTTTTGTTTAAAGATGAGATTTGAAAAGTTGTGTAGTTAGTAACGTTACTGGTTGTGTAGACAGTGAGTTCCAGACAGTGTGTGGGTGTGGCATTAGAAATAGATCGGTCAGTGATTTTGGTTTTGATCGCCTCTTTTTAAACCTGATTGCGTTGGACGGTCTTAGGCTTCTAGCTGGAACGGTGCGGTCAATTAGAGCGTCGAGATATTTTGAGCCTGTCCGTGTATGCATTTGTATGCATTTGTAGGTCTCGACAGTGACAAGCAACTGAAAGTTATTCTCTTCTCGGTGGGTAGCCAGCCAGCGCAGCAGTGCAGGACAGCGCTGACAGCTCTCATGTACATTTGTCTTTGTAATGACCCTTTAAGAGTCTTTGCCAGAATACCATAAAGTAGAGCGTTACAGTAATCTAGATTTTGTACAGGTTTCTGAGATGGTAATGAGTAGTTTTCAGTAAAGTGTTCACATGTTCTTCCATTGGTCAGCGATTCGTCGAGATGAAGGCCGAGATTGCATACGCATGTTGAACGTTTGACTGTACGGTCCAGATATCTATGTGATTAATGGAATCGACATTGATTTTCCTCTTCTTTCTTAAAACTATATTGAGTTGGGTTTTCCTCGTTCAATTTCAATTTGTTTAAACTGTTAAATGTACATTAATCCAGAACTTTAACGACGTATGACTTTCGCATATTTCTCTCATACTGAATTTTAGTGATGCAAACGAGTTTGGAAAATAAATCTGTGTTTCATTGGCGTAAAGGTGGTAGTTGATTTCATATTCGAGCGGTTATAGTCAATCTGTTTCAAAGCTATGTGAAATGGGATAAGCTCTGGCTCTATGAATCGAAGGGCCTTGAAGGAACTTAAACAAAATTAAACAATGTTTCGATGTTGATGTGCTTGGTGATCCATTAGGAATATTTGTTTTCGATTTGTTCTTTTAGGTATTCAGATTTCCATCTTACTGCAAAATCTTGTAAATAGTCTCATTAATAAAATTTTGTGGTCGAAATTGATTCCATTTTTTCACTCAAATCTTCATGTGTTTCTTTATTTGATGTTTCAGCCATAAGGATGCCATGCTTCTTTACTCAAGGAGGTTGACTCAAGGAGTTGATGTCATTGTGGATTTTTAAAAAAAGTTCTTCTTTAACATCTGTGTTTGTTTTCCTATCCAACTGGATTCACTCATGGCTATGTCGTTGTTCTCCTTGTGATCGTGCTACTTCCCGCTCTCCCCTGTGCTTCCTACTATTTATGAAAAAATGTGGAGGTTTGATAAAAACCGATAAGTTTTTTGTCTTTATCCAAAGATTTAAAACAACAGCAACAACAACAACGCTTCTGGACAGAAAAAAATAACGTGATTTGAACGAAAATAATAATAAAAATCCCACAAGAAAAGCAACTGGACGATATTCTGACGGACAATTTAGTAAACTGGACCCCAAAAAAAGTAACAACAACGATAAGCTGGGACAACGATATTCTGACCAACAAAATACACTGGACGATATTCTGACGGACTGAGATAAAATGATGATATTCTGACATTCCATTGAGATAATGTTGTAAATATTCTTACAGACTGAGATAAACTGGACGATATTCTGACGGAACTCATCGCATTGCTGGACGATATTCTGACTCCCTTTGAGATAAATTGGGCAATATTCGATGAATGGACTGAGATAAACTGGACGATATTCTGACGGAAGTGAGATTTCGATGGACGATATTCTGATAAACTGAGACAAACTGGACGATATTCTGACGGACTGAGAAAAACTGGACAGACCCATTTTGACAAGCTCGTTTGGATACCTGGACGACCAATCTAGACGGTCTTGATAAGTTGAACGATATTCTGACGGACTGAGATAAGCTGGACGATATTCTGACTGATTGAGATAAGTTAGGCGATATTCTGACGGACTTCAGATAAACTGGACGATATTCTGACGAACTGAAATAAGTTGGGCGATATTCTGACGGACTGAAGATAAACTAAGCGATCTTGTGACGTACTGAGTGTAAGCTTGGACGATATTCCGACGGACATCAGATAAGCTGGATATTCTGACATACTGAAATAAGCTGGACGATATTCGACGGATTGAGATAAAGCTTGACGATATTCTGAAGACTGAGATAAGCTTTTCTGACGGATTGACTGGACGATATTCTGACGGATTGAGATAAGCTGGACGATATTCCGACGACTGAGATAAGCTGGACGCTATTTTGACGGACTGAGTTGAATCGGACGATTTAAGACTGACTGAAGGTGATGACTGTGTCAGCACCGAAATGCCGTATCACCACCTCAGCCTGACGGAATGGACAGCTTTTCAATACTTTTCAAGATTCCCTACGACTTTTCAATTCAACAGATGACCGCCAATCACCAACAATGTCCAACAGCATGGAGATCAGCTAGAATAAGGCGCCTCTTTCCGCTTGTCTTTGACTTCACGATTTAGACGCATTCGTTTTCCACGTCATTCACATTTCCCTAACATTCATGGCAATGACCGACGCTATGGATGAAATGGATTACGTCACAGCAGACTTCAACCAATTGGACTGTGGGAGTGTCAGCGGCACCAGCTACGACCACCGAGCTGCCAATTTGAACGATATTCCGACCATGGCTGACGGAGTGAGACTTGTCTACCACTTGTATCGTGAAGGTCACGGTCGTTTGACTTTTATCAAGGACGAACTCGGTGAACCCATTTGCTCCCCAGGTGTGTGTATGTGTGTGTGTGTGTGTGTGTGTATGTGTGTGTTTTCCTTTTGGTTTTGTTGTTTTGTTATTTTTATGGTTATGTTTTGTTTTTGTTGTTGTCGTAGAACAACCCTACCACCTCCCCTCCCTTTCTTTTCCTCCTCTGTGTGCGTGCGTGAGTGTATGTGTGTATATGTGTGTGTATGTATGTGTGTATGTGTGTGTATGTGTGTATATGTATGTGTGTTCTGTCTCTCTTTCTGTTTCTGTATCTCTCTTATTGCCCTCTTTGGCTGTCTGTGTGCCTGTCTGTCTGTATCATCCTCTCTCCCTTCTTCCCTTTCTCTCCTCTTCCCTCCCTCTTTCTCCTCGCTCCCTCAACCCTCCCCCTCCCTTCATTCTCTCTCTCTCTCACTCTCTCCAGCTCTCTTCTCTCTCTCTCTCTCTCTCTCTCTCTCTCTCTGTGTCAAGCAGATCTCTCTTTTATCTCTCTCTCTCTCTCTGAGTCTCTCTCTCTCTGTTTTCTCTCTCTGTTTCTCTTCTCTGTTTTTGTCTCCGTCTCTGTCTCTGTCTCTGTCTCTACCTTTCTGTCTGTCTCTCCGTGTCTTTCTTTTCTCTGTATTTTGATTCTGTTTCTGTCTTTCTTTGTCTGTCTCTGTCTATTTCTTTCTCTCCTCTGTCTCAATTTGTACCTCTATTCCTATATTGTCCTTCATAAATTGATCATCGTGTTTCTTTTATACATACATACATACATACATACATACATACATACATACATACATACATACATACATACATACATACATACATACAGATACATACATACATACATACAT
>JAXRKP010000009.1:510000-532500 GCA_037039925.1 Doris montereyensis | reverse complement strand
TAACACACACATCCACTTTACAAATCATAACCCACACACATCCACTTTACAAATCATAACACACAATCCACTAACCATAACCCACACATCAACTTTACAAATCATAACCCACACACCATCAACTTTACAAATCATAACCCACACACACCAACTTTACAAATCATAACCCACACACATCCACTTCACAAACCATAACCCACACACACCAACTTTACAAATCATAACCCACACACATCCACTTCACAAACCATAACCCACACACATCCACTTCACAAACCATAACCCACACACACCAACTTTACAAATCATAACCCACACACACAACTTCACAAACCATAACCCACACACATCCACTTCACAAACCCTACACAAAAACCCTTATCCACACAAACCCATCCACACACATCCCAACACCACACCCCCACTTCATAAACACACCCATCCCACAAACCCTAACCCACACACACCCATCTCACAAACCCTAACCCACACACACCCATCTCACAAACCCTAACCCACACACACCCATCTCACAAACCCTAACCCACACACCCATCTCCTGACCCTAACCCACACACACAGCCACTTCACAAACCCTAACCCACACACACCCATCTCACAAACCCTAACCCACACACACCCACCCCCACACAGCCACTTCACAAACCTAACCCACACACACCCACCCCACACAGCCACTTCACAAACCCTAACCCACACACACCCACCCCAGCCACTTCACAAACCTAACCCACACACACCCCCACACAGCCACTTCACAAACCCTAACCCACACACACCCATCTCACAAACCCTAACCCACACACCCCACCCCCACACAGCCACTTCACAAACCCTAACCCACAAATCCTGAGCCACACATACCGATGAACACAGTAATGGTGACATAAGACAACTGTAAAGTGATGTAAAACACACACATACATATACATGTATATGTATAACATATAATATATATATACATATATATATGTATATGTATATATATATGTATATATATATATATATATATATATATATATATATATATATATATATATATATATAAATAGATAGGCATGGAGAGAGAGAGAGAGAGAGAGAGAGAGAGAGAGAGAGAGAGAGAGAGAGAGAGAGAGAGAGAGAGAGAGAGAGAGAGAGAGAGAGAGAGAGAGAGAGAGAGAGAGAGAGAGAGAGAGAGAGAGAGAGAGAGAGAGAGAGAGAGAGAGAGAGAGAGAGAGAGAGAGAGAGAGAGAGAGAGAGAGAGAGAGAGAGAGAGAGAGAGAGAGAGAGAGAGAGAGAGAGAGAGAGAGAGAGAGAGAGAGAGAGAGAGAGAGAGAGAGAGAGAGAGAGAGAGAGAGAGAGAGAGAGAGAGAGAGAGAGAGAGAGAGAGAGAGAGAGAGAGAGTTGGGTGAGTTGTCTTGAAAATATAAAAATAAATAAAATAAATAAATAGTTAATATTAATAATGATAATAATAATAATAATGAAAATAATAATAATTATAATAATAATAGTAATAATAATAATAATAATAATAATAATTGTAGTAATGATACTACTACTACTACTACTACTACTACTACTACTACTACTACTACTACTACTACTACTACTACTACTACTACTACTACTACTACTACTACTACTACTACTACTACTACTACTACTACTACTAATAATAATAATAATAATAATAATAATAATAATAACAATAACAATAACAATAATAATAATAATAATAATAATAATAATAATAATAATAATAATAATAATAATAATAATAATAATAATAATAATAATAATAATAATAATAATAATAATAATAATAATGAATAAAGCATCAGTTAATAACAATAGCACATGTGCCGTATCCATCATTGTTGTTGGTGTCCTCAGATCGGAGGCTGTGCCGGGAACTTCTCCGTCTTCCCATTGTGTGGATGAAGCCAGGAGAGAGGCAAGCCGGATTTCTACACAGTCTACTACGGAAAACTCTAGGTACGGTCCTATAATATTTATTATTATTAGCGTGGGCGGTTGGCACGCGCTGTTGCGACTCCTACTTCTTTGTGCTTTCACTCTGCTACTTATCTGGTTTCAACTTACGGTTTTTCCTCTTAATTCCCCAATGCGATCAGCGCTTACGGTGGACGGATTGCTGTACATTTCGATATTAAAAAAGAATAAAAAATACAGTCACGTGTTATAATAAACATGACGCGGATGTTAGACTTCAAGATAAAAGATAAAATGGAATTTATAGTCTGTATCCCCACACTAGTGCAGGGCTTACCGACGGTACACCATTTATCCTCAAACGAGGCCATTTCATTCAAAGTCCTTCTCAACTCCGGGGGGAGGGGGGGAGGGGGTGGAGCATACAGTACACAAGCCTAGTGTTAGGATTTATGTACTAACACTTTGACAAGATTTGTTTTTCTACCTATAGGGTCGTTTGATTTCTTAGGAACCCTTGAAACGGCAACCGTCTACGCCTCGGGCAGGAGTCCCATTACGGCTACCTGCGGTTCAATTCCATGGCGATCGGCAGACGGGTGTTATAATGCCAAGGCTCGCCTAGCCCCATCGCCGAGACAGATTTACTGTTGGTCTTAAGGTAAAAGGCTCAGTCCAAGGAGGGCTGGGTCCTCCCTCCCCCCCCAAACTTGTTGACCGTCGTGGCGGGCAGGAGGCAGGAGGAGGGTGGGGGGGGGGGAAGTTGATCCGGGAACCCGCAGCAGTTTCTTTTAATTTATTTCCTTGGGGAGGAACGAGATAACCAGAGAGCTAAATTTCTTATTAATAAGTCTCTCTGTACCATGTTCATGTCGCATCTTGCATCACGCGAGACTGCAGATGAGTGCGACCTGCCGGGTGCAGGCGGAGGAATTTTGTTCACCCGTCGTCGAGGTCACCAAGGCCATCGTGGAGGGTCACAAGGCCATCATCGAGAGTCACCAAGGCCATCGTGGCCAATGGCTATACGCGCGGGGCGTGTTCTTTAGGTATGGGGCATTCCATGTTCCCAGGGGTATGAGCTCCATGATGGGCTCCCGGGGCGGTACGCCATACGCCCTCCCACCCCCACACCCCCACCCCACCCACACACGCTGAGTGCTCTGCGACCAGAGCGAACTCCCGTCACATCAACGTTCGCTGCCTTCGTCAGTCAACAAATTATATATTATTATAGTAAAAAAAATTTTTTCTTTGACTGTGTGATAGTTGACTAAAATGTACAATTTCATCCAAGGTGTATTTTGGACTATGTTCATTCTGTATGCCTCTTCTCTATAATCTTCTTGTCCGACGAAGGGGCCCGAAACGTCACTCGTTTGTTTAGTCTTCTATTGATCGAGTTGTCGCTTATTGTCATTTATCAATTTTGTCTTGAAATCAGTGGGCGGTTGGAGGTGTCTTTGGTAGGTCCTACTTCTTTCCTTTCACTGTCACACTTTCACGTCTTTCTTTTTACCTTGCCGTTTCCTCTTAATTCACCCTGAGATTGGCACCTATGGTGAACACGTTAAATTGCAATGAAAACGAACACTGTGGCTCGTACCTGTTGTGTTTTACGAAGCAAAGAGCATGCTGCACTCTAACAACGGTATGTGTGCGGACGCATATTATCATGATGACGTAGAAACTGTAACAGCATGGACAATCTGTTGATGTGTTCACTCTAAGCGCTTTTCACGAAGCGAACTTCCCTCCCCCTCACCCCCACCCCCCCACCCCCAACTTAAGGCACACTATATTCATAGACTAACATTCCTCCACCACCACCACCAAACCCAAGTCCTCCTTTCTCCTTCTTTCCATCGACCATTCCATCTATTTGTGTGTTCATTTTCCTCCTTCATTCTTTCATCTTTCTCTCCAGGCACCCTCTTTCCCCTTATCGAACGTACATTGTACATCTTTGTCTTTGTCCATTGTCTCCCCGTTTGTCTGTCTTTTAGTCTATCAAACACATACACATATACACACGCAGACACACACTCACACACACTCGCTCTCTCTCTCTCTCTCTCTCTCTCTCTCTCTCTCTCTCTCTCTCTGTCTCTCTCTCTCTCTCTCCTCTCTCTCTCTCTCTCTCTCTCTCTCTCTCTCTCTCTCTCTCTCTCTCTCTCTCTCTCTCTCTCTCTCTCTCTCTTCTCTGTCTCTCTCTGTGTCTGTCTCTGTCTGTCTGTCTCTGTCTGTCTCTCTCTGTGTCTGTCTCTGTCTGTCTGTCTGTCTGTCTGTCTCTGTCTGTCTGTCTGTCTGTCTGTCTCTGTCTGTCTCTCTCTCTCTCTGTCTCTCTGTCTCTCTCTCTCTCTCTCTCTCTCTCTCTGTCTCTCTCTCTCTCTCTCTCTCTCTCTCTCTCTCTCTCTCTCTCTCTCTCTCTCTCTCTCTCTCTCTCTCTCTCTCTCTCTCTCTCTCTCTCTCTCTCTCTCTCTCTCTCTCTCTCTCTCTCTCTCTCTCTCTCTCTAGTTCCATCTCTCGTTATCTGTCGGTTTGCCTCTCTTTCTTTATCTGTCTGTCTATCATTGTCTCTGTCCCTCTCTCTCTCTCTGTGTCTGTGCCTGTCTGTCTGTTTGTTTGTATGACTATCTTTCTGTCTGCCTGCCTGCCTGTCTGTCTGTCTGTCTGTGTGTCTTTCTATATATATATATATATATATATATATATATATATATATATATATATATATATATATATATATATATATATTTCTCTCTCTCTCTCTCTCTCTCTCTCTCTCTCTCTCTCTCTCTCTCTCTCTCTCTCTCTCTCTCTCTCTCTCTCTCTCTCTCTCTCTCTCTCTCTCTCTCTCTCTATCTCTATCTCTCTCTCTCTCTTTCTCCTTCTTTCTCTATATTGTACATCTGTCTTCCTCAGATGTCCCAGCTTTCAGTCTTCATAACCGCCTACATGAAACTGTGCATGCATATGGATGATCATAGCTCTGTTAAATGAAAAGATGGTAAAGTTGTGAAGACCTACATTGTTTCTGTCTGTGTTATCTCTTTTTAAACCTCCACTCCTTCCAGCTATCAGCAAAGACAAAGTTCAACGTTATCTCAACCGCATTGCTTGCATCTATTCTAACCTTGACCTGCTCGTACGTCACGGCAATAAAATTGGTAAGTCCACGCCCCCAAACATCGCCCCTCCTCCAAAAGCCTGCATGTGTCATGATAATAAAATTGGTAAGTCCACCCCCCCCCAAACAACGCCGCTCCTAAAAAAACCTGCATGTGTCATGATAATAAAATTGGTAAGTCCACTCCCCAAACCACGCCCCTTCCCCAACAGCTCGCATGTGTCATGATAATAAAATTGGCAAGTCCACGACCCCAGACCACACCCCCAAAGCCTTCATGTCATTGTAATAAAGTTGATAAATCCACGCCCCCAAACCAAGCTGCATGTGTCCTGGTATTGAACTTGGCAAGCCCATATCTCCAGACCCCACCCCTACACAACCTTCTTGTGTCCTGGTAATAAAATTGGCAAGTCCATATCTCCAGGCCCCACCCCTACACAGCCTTCTTGTGTCATGGTAATAAAATTGGCAAGTTCATACCTCCAGACCTCACCCCTACACAACCTTCTTGTGTCATGGTAATAAAATTGGTAAGTCCATACTCCCAGACTCTACATAGCCTGTAAATATCATGGTAATACAATTTGTAAGCGCACCTTTCCAAGTCCTGCCCCCCTCCCCCTCCCCCAAAGCCTGCATGTCATGATAGTATATTTTGTAACTCCAGACCACCCGCCTCTCGACCACGTCCCTAGATAGCCTGAAATGCGTTATGGTAATGCCCCCAAAGTACACCACTAAATCCTGCTTGTGTCACGGCAATAAAATCGGTAAGTCCCCACCCCCAAGCCCCATCTCCAAAGCCTGCGTGTATCATGGTAATAAAATTAGTAACCACGCCTCCTGATCTCACCCGCACATAGCCTGCCATGCGTTGCTGTAACACCCCCTCCTAAACCACACTCCCCCATGGCGATGCCCCCAAACCACCCATCCACACACAATGCCTACATGTGTCACGGTAATGAAATTGGTAAGTCCACACCCCCATTTTAAGTCCCAAAGCCTGTATGGATCATGGTAATAAGATTAGTAACTTGACGCCTTCCCGCCGCCCTCACCCCCAAGTCACGTCCGTACATAGCCTGCAATGCGCCATTGTATTGAAATAAGTCAGTTCACACCACCCCACCCCCTCTAATCCAGCATGTGTCACGGTGATAAAATTGGTAAGTTCACACTTTCAAAGCCAGCATGTGTCACGGTAATAAGATTGGTAAGTCCACGCTTTCGAAGACCGCATGTGTCACGGTAATAAGATTGGTAAGTTCACGCTTTCAAAGTCAGCATGTGTCACGGTAATAAGATTGGTAAGTTCAGACTTTCAAAGCCAGCATTTGTCACGGTAGTCCACGTTCCCAACAATTTGTGACGGGTAGAACTGGTAAAATTCCGTTTCCAAGAATGCAATGTGACGGTAGTAGAACTGGTAAATTCAAAAGAATGCAATGTGTGACGGTAGTAGAACTGGTAAGTTCACATTCCCAAAGAATGCATTGCGTGACGGTAGTAGAACTGGTAAATCCACGTTCCCAAAGAATGCAATGTGTGACGGTAGTAGAACTGGTAAGTCCACGTTCCCAAAGAATGCACTGCGTGACGGTAGTAGAACTGGTAAGTCCACGTTCCCAAAGAATGCACTGCGTGACGGTAGTAGACCTGGTAAGTTCACGTTCCCAAAGAATGCATTGCGTGAACGGTAGTAGAACTGGTAAGTCCACGTTCCGAAAGCCTACATTGTGTGACGGTAGTAGAACTGGTAAGTTCACGTTCCCAAAGAATGCATTTGTGACTGTAGTAGAACTGGTAAATTCACGTTCCCAAAGCCAACATTGTGTGACGGTAGTAGAACTGGTAAGTTCACGTTCCCAAAGAATGCATTGCTTGACTGTAGTAGAACTGGTAAGTTCACGTTCCCAAAGCCAACATTGTGTGACGGTAGAAGAACTGCAAGTTCACGTTCCGAAACCTATATTGTGTGACGGTAGTGGAACTGGTAAGTTCACGTTCCCAAAGCCAACATTGTGTGACGGTAAAGAACTGGTAAGTTCACGTTCCGAAAGCCTACATTGTGTGACGGTAGTGGAACTGGTAAGTTCACGTTCGAAAACCTACATTGTGTGACGGTAGTGGAACTGGTAAGTTCACGTTCCGAAAACGTACATGGTGTGACGATAGTAGAACTGGTAAGTTCACGTTGCCAAAGCCTACATTGTGCGACGGTAGTAGAACTGGTAATTTCACGTTCCCAAAGCCTACATTGTGTCACAGTAATACAATTAACAAGCATATTCGTGGGATAGAAATAGCACATAAGTCACACTTACGTTTACATTCAGATAACATTCATGTCCATAGGGCCTTTAGTGGTTAAGCAATAAATGGTTGAGAAAAAAATCAGACCACAATCCGCACACTTTCTATCTGGCTGTCAGAATTCCCGCCACTTACATAGAAGAGCATGGGTCAAATAGTAAACTCACAGGTACATCTACATGGTGAAATTAGCACCCTTGGTGGTGTCGGGTGCACCGCTGATTTAAGAAAAGAAATACTCTCGTACTTGCTGGTGTTCCATATGGGCGAAACGAGACACAAGCGTTAGTTTGAATCGAACCTAGGACCTCTGCTTTGGCATCTTTCTTTTCGTCTCGCCATGAAAGGAAAGCATACGACAAACTTTGCAAGTTGTAACTACTATTATTAAAAAGAAGGAGGGAGTGACGTCGGTGGCCGAGTGGTTGAGCTGCCTGACTGAGGATCATGGGTCCCGAGTTCGAATCCTAGCAAGGCTATGTCCGACGTTGTGTTTTGTGGGAAAGACACTTAGCACGCACTTTTCCCCCACTCTACCCAGGTGCAAGCACTAGCTTGGGAGTAAAAACCTGTGTCCGACTAGCGTCCTGGCTTTGAAGTGATTGTTGTCACCTGTTCCGCTTCACGCTAAGGAAGCCGGGATAAGCTCCAGCTCTATGGGCCGTAACGGTCTTGATTGAACTTAACTTTACTTATTGAAAAAGGAACAGAAATAGTTGAATACAGTTGCTAATTGTGATTCGATTCTCAAGAAATAGCTCGTTTATGAAACTCCACAAATGCAAAAGTTAGTCCTGATTCAATATAAACTCAAACACATGGAGAGAGAAATGACAGTAGAAAAGCGTATGGGAAGTTAAATGAGACACCTCATCTTTCTCATGATGCTCCCCGTGACAACCTAGCAATATAACAATCTGGAAATCATGCAATGACAATCCGACAATCTTACAATCTATCAAACTGTTATATATATATATATATATATATATATATATATATATATATATATATATATATATATATATATATAAAGTTGAGCGTCTCTAACTTTGACCACTTATAACTCAGGAACCACTGCATCCATATTCTGCATATAGATTTCAAATAGCCTGCTTTAGGTTCTTAGAAAATAAACTATTGGATCAAATCAACATTTCAGTTGATTGGAAAAAAGATTGTTTTGCTTGCGATCCACGAGACGTTTTATTGTTACTCGATCTAATTTCTCGATTTTCGGCCATTGCAATAAAAAAAATAAAACCCAACTCGCACAACTTCAGTATCGAGTACTACCTAAAATCTCGCGTAACTTCAGCATCGAATACTAATTTGATCTAATAATCGTACTTGATATCAGCCGTAACCGACATACAGTAGTTTCTGAGTTAACCACAGTCAAAGTGCAAGAGACTCAGCTGTACAATTAAGAGAAATTATAACCTGACATTATTTACGTTCATGCTTGTCTTCAATATAATCCATACGATAGGACCCATCACAATCATTCTGGACTGCAAGATGACAGTGGACGATGTGCCGATTGGTCTTGTCCTCCAAGGCCACTCCCCCTTCCGCTACGTGTGTCACCGGATGTGGCACGAACAGGTGTCGGACGTGGGTTTCCTCTGTCTCATTTCAGATACGTCATGCAAACACGGGTACGTTGGTAACCTTGGGAACTTTCCTACTCAATGAGTCATTCGGTGACTAGACCCACGTTTGCTCCAAATTATTCCTACTTAAGTGGGCGATTGACGGTCGCTACTGGTAGGTCCTACTTCTTTTTACGTGTCTTTCTTTCAACTTGCTGGGGTTTTTCTCTCTTTAATTCACTTTGAGCTCACCTCATATGGTATGAGGGAGGGTAAATTTGGGGGAAAGAAAAATATCATCAAAGTTTTGTTGTGTATATGTGTTTTTATGTGTATGTATGTATGTATGTATGTATGTATGTATGTATGTATGTATGTATGTATGTATGTATGTATGTATGTATGTATGTATGTATGTATGTATGTATGTATGTATGTATGTATGTATGTATGTATGTATGTATGTATGTATGTATGTATGTATGTATGGATAGATGGATCCTCGATGGATGCATATATTATTGTCCCTTCCATCCCTTGTTTCCATCACCCTTGACATGTTCCACCACCCTTGTTGTGTTCCATCATCCTTGTTGTATTCCATCACCCTTGTTGTGTTCCACCATCATTGTTGTGTTCCATCACCCTTGTTGTGTTCCATCATTGTTGTGTTCCCCACCTTGTTGTGTTCCATCACCCTTGTTGTGTTCCATCACCCTTGTTGTTCCCCCACTCTTGTTGTGTTCCATCATCCTTGTCGTGTTCCATCATCTTTGTTGTGTTCCATCACCTTGTTGTGTTCCATCATCCTTGTTGTGTTCCATCATCTTTCCATCACCCTTGTGTTCCATCATCCTTGTTGTGTTCCATCATCCTTGTTGTGTTCCATCACCCTTGTTGTGTTCCATCATCCTTGTTGTGTTCCATCATCCTTGTTGTGTTCTATCATCTTTGTCGTGTTCTATCACCCTTGTTGTGTTCTATCATCTTTGTTGTGTTCTATCATCTTTGTTGTGTTCTATCATCTTTGTTGTGTTCTATCATCCTTGTTGTGTTCTATCATCCTTGTTGTGTTCTATCATCTTTGTTGTGTTCTATCATCCTTGTGTTCTATCATCTTTGTTGTGTTCTATCATCTTTGTTGTGTTCTATCATCCTTGTTGTGTTCTATCATCCTTGTTGTGTTCCATCATCTTTGTTGTGTTCTATCATCTTGTTGTGTTCTATCATCCTTGTCGTGTTCCATATCATCTTTGTTGTGTTCCATCACTTGTTGTGTTCCATCACCTTGTTGTGTTCCATCACCCTTGTTGTGTTCCATCACCCTTGTTGTGTTCCATCACCCTTGTTGTGTTCCATCTTCCTTGCCGTGTTCCATCACCCTTGCCGTGTTCCATCACCCTTGTTGTGTTCCATCACCCTTGTCGTGTTCCATCACCATTGTCATGTTCCATCACACTTGTGTGTTCCACCACCATTGTCATGTTCCATCACTCTTGTCGTGTTCCATCACCATTGTCGTGTTCCATCACCATTGTCGTGTTCCACCACCATTGTCGTGTTCCACCACCATTGTCGTGTTCCATTTGTCGTGTTCCATCACCCCATGTTCCATTACCATTGTTGTTCCACCACCATTTCTATTCCACCACCATTGTCGTGTTCCATCCCCTTGTCGTGTTCACATGTGTCGTTTCACAATTGTCGTGTTTCATCACCGTTGTCGTGTTCCATCACCGTTGTCGTGTTCTATCATCCTTGTTTCATCATCCTTGTTGTGTTCCGTTCTTTGTTGTGTTTTATCACAATTGTCGTGTTTCATCACCGTTGTCGTGTTTCATCACCGTTGTCGTGTTTCATCACCGTTGTCGTGTTTCATCACCCTTGTCGTGTTTCATCACCGTTGTCGTGTTCATCACCCTTGTCATGTTCCATCACCGTTGTCATGTTTCATCACCCTTGTCGTGTTCCATCACCCTTGTTGTGTTCCGTCACCCTTGTCATGTTCCATCACCCTTGTTCTGTTCCATCACCCTTGTTGTGTTCCATCACCCTTGTCGTGTTCCATCATGTCGTGTTCCATCACCCTTGGTGTTCCATCACCTGGTTCTGTTCCATTATGTTGTTCCATCACCTTGTCGTTTCCATCACCGTTCCACACCCTTCACGTGTTCCATGGATCCGTCACCTATCTAAATCACTTTTGTTTTCCAGTTCATCAGTTTTGATTGTCATGTGTTGCTCTGTTCCATCACCATTGGGAATCTCTCATGGAGTCTGGCCTTCACCATTGTCATGTTCCACCACCATGTCTGTCCCTTCACCAACACTGTTCACCATTGTCGTGACCCTTCTGCCATCAAAGGTTCATCGCGCCTTGTTGTATTACCCTGTCCATCCACCTTGTCATGTTCCATCAAACTGGAAAAGTTCCATCACAATTGTCGTGTTCCATCACCCTTGTCGTGTTCCATCATCGTGTTTCATCACTGTTGCTGTTCCAAGTTATCCCCCTTCAAGTGTTTCATCACCCTTGATTAATGTTTCATAGTGTATAGGTTATAAATGGTAAAACATCACCCCTGAACTGGATGCGAGTCCATCGCTTGTTTTTGCCATCACCTCGTCCCCCCACCCCCTGACGCAGCTGGTTATCACCCTTGGAATCTATTGTTACCTTTCACGTGAGAGGGTGTGTCCTAAATGCTTTTTTTTTCCCCAAGACACCTCTAGATTGAGGACAGCGATAATATCGCGGCCGAATCTCATGGACTGGCAATACTCGAGCTGCAGTGTCTGTCCCTTCCCAAGTTCACGTGACCCTTCAACTATCAGCGCCTAGACCACCGAGGTCCTTTGGTTTACCAAACTAAAAGGTCAAAGCATTTAATGATTAACATGTGATACATTGATCAAATCAATGATGTATTAACTCTTCAAGTGTTTGCCCGATGAGACGTGGTATTTGATACATTGATCAACATCACTCCCTGAACTGGATGCGAGTCTTCGTGTTTTTACACCTTGATGACGCAGCTGGTATGGAACATGTTACCTGCCCCGGGAGGGTTGATCCTAATCCCAAGACGTATTACGTATCTTCGTCGGCCGGACAATGATGAGACGTATTAAACATGTGATACAAGTTGATCAAATCAACTGACTAGACCACCGACAGTCTTTTGGTTTACCAATGATGAGACGTATTAACAAACATTGATCAAATCAATGATGTATTAACTCTTCGTGGGGCATTGATGAGACGTATTAACATGTGATACATTGATCAAATCAATGATGTATTAACTCTTCGTGGGGCATTGATGAGACGTATTAACATGTGATACATTGATCAAATCAATGATGTATTGACTCTTCATGTGGCATTGATGTGACGTATTAATATGTGATGTATTAACTCTTCGTGTGGCATTGATGATGACATATTAACATGTGACGTATTAACATGTGACGTATTAACATATGACGTATTAACATGTGACGTATTAACATGTGACATATTAATATGTGACATATTAACATGTGATGTATTAACATGTGATGTATTAACATGTAATGTATTAACATGTGACGTATTAACATGTGAAATAAGAAATAAAGTTTATTCAACGCCCTTACGTTGAATATACTGGTAGCCTAAGTATGTCCCAGTTTTTTATAGACAGAAGCGAAACTGATGAAAATAGTGACTTCCTAGACAGGACGCTAGTTTATCGCAGATTTTTACTCCCAAGGTGTTGCTGGTACCCATTTGCACCTGAGTCGAGTAGGAAAATGCATGTCAAGCGTCTTTCTCAAAGAGCACATAGTTGGACCTAACATTGCAAGGATTTGAACCCAGGACTAGATCTATAGCTTTGCATTAGTTTTATCCCTAGAGCTATAAATAGGCATAGTTAGCTCGATAAACATAAACAAACCAAATCTGTATTTTAGGAGGTACAGAAAATAGACAGTGTCTTTTTCGATAAGGAAAGTAAAAAATAAAACAAGACAAAACAACAACACAAATGAATCGCTTCCTTTATGATTCTACTTGAATAGCACATGAATATTCATTCACTTTTAGATCTATTTCTTTCTAACGTAAAGGCAATTACTTTGCTATCTTCATACATTTTCTCTGTTATAGACATTAGATCTAGATCTATTATAATCTGGCAAATGGTGGGAAATTTCCAAAATTATATGAGACATTTCACGCAAAAGCAGATTGTACCTTCTAACTTAACAGAGACCTGGTTTCTCCAAGTTTTCTGATTGTTTTCTCTATTTATGAGGATTATATTCTAGAAATCTAGATCCAGAAAATCTACATGTAGATCTAGAATTAGTAATCAAATTTAAGTGTTAAATCTATCTAGATCTAGAATCTGGATCTAGTTTCGTTTCGGAAGATGGGCTGCACTAGATATGTAGATTTAAGATCTATCTTATACAGATATAAGATGTAGATCTAGATCTATGCAGATCGACTGATAAAGATCTACATCTAAATCTAAATCTAAAATTTAAACTTAAGATGTAATTATCTTTTCTATGATCATTATTAGACAAAGAAAGATAGTGGTCGGTCGATGACAAATCTGATTTGTGAAAGTTGTCCGTTACAGTTGCTGCGCGATTTATTCCAACCTCCCACCTCCACAAAGGCATCTAAAAATAGCAATAGATCCATGCAATATCCGTCTCTCCAACCTCATCGAATTTCTACTAGAAAATATGTAGTAGATCAGGTTGATGCTCAGGTAACGAATCAGAAGGAATCGAGTGCATGGAACAACTACAACAGCAACAACAACAGCAATAATAACAGCAATGATAAATACCGAACAGCGAATCAGAAAAACACCGATTTGTGTAAGGTTATCACAAAAAAGAGAGGATAGTATGGCAGATAGGATATTGACCTTTTCGGATGAAAGAAAAGAATGACGCCTGGAACAAAGGTAACTGGACCAAAGATACATGAAACAAAGGCGAGACAAGAATGAAAACAAATACACCTTGCCTTGGAAGAAAGACGATAGAATGGCTGCCGGCAGTCAAGGAGACAAAGAGAAATAATAGTTAGGCAGGTAGTTGTCCATGGACTGGATGTGAAAACTGTACACAATGACTTAAATGTCAAACCTACACCGTTGGGTTGCTGTTACCGTTAAGGAAAAGGTACCGACAGTTGGAAGAAGCCAGGGTCCTTTTCCAGGTGGCCTGAGAAACATTTTGGAGGGAAAACAGAGGTAGGGAGGGGGGCGGGGGGCGGGAGGGGGGCATTTTGGAGCTGCTTTTTCATGAGGAGAATACCGTGGGCTTATATCCAAACGATAGGTTGGGGGATGGAATCAAATGCGAGAGAGAGAAAGAATGATAAGAAAGTACAATGCGATATTCCTGTCTCCAAGGCTACTATTATCGTATAAACACTTACTGTCTTAAGGCTACCATTACTAATAGATACTACATAGATAGATAGATAAATATATATATAGACATAGATAGACAGAGGGAGAGAGATAGGTATAGAAGATCGAGATGAAAATGGAGAGGGATGGATGGGGAGACAGTATAGGGGATAGAGAGAGAGAGATAGATAGAGAGACAGAGAGTGGAGAGAGATAGAGGTAGAGAGAGATCGAGATGAAAATGGAGAGGGAAAAGAGAGAGGGAGATCGATGGATTGATAGAAAATATCTAGAGAAGAATACGGATAGAATAAGGAACGAGAGAAATGGATGGGGAGAAGGATACATTAGAGAGAGAGAGAGAGAGAGAGAGAGAGAGAGAGAGAGAGAGAGAGAGAGAGAGAGAGAGAGAGAGAGAGAGAGAGAGAGAGAGAGAGAGAGAGAGAGAGAGAGAGAGAGAGAGAGAGAGAGAGAGAGAGAGAGAGAGAGAGAGAGAGAGAGAGAGAGAGAGAGAGAGAGAGAGAGAGAGAGAGAGAGAGAGAGAGAAGAGAGACAGACAACAGATGCAAATAGACATACAGACTGACAGAGGGAGAAAGAGAAAAAGAGATACACTGATAAATGATCCGGCGAAGAGGCGAGACAGGGAATAAGAAAAAAACAGCTAAAGGGAATCGAAGTAGTTCTGCACCGAAAAGAAAACAAAGATGGTGGCTAAAAACACGTTATGGTAATGTAAATGTAGTTCTGTGCTTAAACCCTGAGTTGGAAAGCGGAACGCTAAACGTTTAGCTTCCGTCAATACATTTCTACCGTGGATACCAAATACTTTATTTTAAGCTTGATAAATCAGTGCAATATCAAAGGCGGTAAAGACTTAGTTAATATGCGTTGACTAGTTACGTGATCCAATATAAACTGAAACTTTAAGTACATGCATGGCACTATTACAGCGCTTATAACTGCAATATTTTCCAAAGATTGATATAATGCGCTGTTGCTGTCTCCAATGCTACTATTATCGTATAAACACTTGTCGTTGTAAGGCTACCATTATTGAACACATAACTCCCTGATATCCTCATTGCGTAGCAGTTTCCGTTCTTACATCAAATGCTTTTATTTCATTCACAGCTCAGTTTGCCTTCATGCACTTTGAGAGAGTCCCTGGATGATCTGTTGTCACCTTTGACCCTTGACCTGACTTACCTAAATCTACGGGACGCCAGACTGGGACCAGGGGACATGCATGCGCTTTGCATGTGGCCAGGTCTGTCAAGCCTGCGAGAACTAAATCTGGCCAGGAACAATCTGGGATCGCTGTGTACACTGGTAAGGGTTTGACCAATCATTTCATTCAGTTATGTTAGACCAACACGTCACATTGGTAAGGGTTTGACCAATCATTTCAATCAGCGATGTTAGACCAACACGTCACGCTGGTAAACGTTTGACCAATCATTTCAATCAGCAATATTAGACCAACACGTCACGTTGGTAAGGGTTTGACCAATCATTTCAATCAGCAATGTTAGACCAACCCGTCACACTGATAAGGGTTTGGCCAATCATTCCAATCAGCAATGTTAGACCAACCCGTCACACTGATAAGGGTTTGGTCAATCCTTTCAATCAGTAATGTTAGACCAACACATCACGTTGGTAAGGGTTTGACCAACCATTTTAATCAACAATGTTAGACCAATACGTCACGCTGGTAAGTGTTCAACCAATGATTGTTAACTAGATGCCGGGGGGGAGGGTCGGTTTTAAGGGTGGTTTGTTGTTGTTGTGTTTTGTTTTGTTGCAATTTTATTTGCTTTTTGTCTTAAATTTTCGTTTTTGTGTTATTTAAAAAAGAATCTTAGATGGCGTGTCATCGTGTACCATTTTTTTACTATCACACTGTATTGTGTTGTTATAAAGGGCTCAATATAAAATAGGTCGAAAGCCTGTTTGAAATCACCTTTTAACTAAGAAATCAATCAATCAATCGATCAATCAATCAATCAATCATCTTCCATATATGTATTCTACTTCATTAACTGTCGTGCAATAGTAATGCCCCTTTTTACCTCTCAACCACCAGGTGGTGTCCTTGTTGCCTCGTATCGAACACTTGACGTGCTTCTCTGTCTCCTACTGCTCGCTGTCCCCGGAAGGAATTCGACACATCGTGAGAAGTGCCATGGACTGCATTCACCTCAAAGTTCTGTGTATTCAGTCCTTTATTCCAGCTCCTTTGCACGAGGTGACTACGATATACTACACTAATGGAAGTGTTCTTTAATTTGATTTTGATTTTACAAATGATTTGATTTGATTTGATTTGATTTGATTTGATTTGGTTTGGTTTGATTTGATGTTACTCATGTCTTCAATTAAGATGATCTGAGGGCTTTTTTTGATAGGATTTTGAAATCTTGCCCGGACTTCCTGCATGTAGATAGTCAAGGGATCTTTAAGGTGCTGTACAGTGTTGTGATCTGCACACGGGACCTCCTTTTTATCGTCCGTCTTCAATTGGACTAAGTGGTGATCCACTACCTAAACATTGGACTGGGGTGGGGGTGGGAGGGGGTGAGGGAATGGGTTTTACTCGAAAAAGAATTGGGAAATCTTTTCGTTTTGGTTGACTGGCTGATATATTTTGGCCCTGGACTACCTAGCTCTCGTTAAATGGAAGAGAGGTCGGTCGTGTGATCACGGTAGGCTTTTACACCACTCGTTCATAAGTCGCCCATTCATTATTTATAACAAATACAGAATATATTGAGGGTGGACGTTGTAATAGTAAAAAAGAAAAAAAAACACCAGGAAAATTATTTAATCTACACAAATACTTTCAATAATTAGACTTAAGCTTAAATATGTCAACTTTTGAAAATGTTGCGCCATTTAATTTATCTCAACCCCGAGCAAAATCTAAAATTAGAAAGAAATAGACAATCTTGAATTTGTTTTTGTTTGTATTCAATCGACTTTAGGCCAATATCAATCAGTATAATGGTATATATATATATATATATATATATATATATATATAAGTTTGTATCCCCCTATATATATTTAACAACTTGCACGAAACTAAGTTTAATATTTAAACATTGCATTTTAACAACATTGCATGAGAAACTAAGTTTGTTTCCCCTTCTAATACTTACATTAACACATTGCATGAGAGAAGTAACACATTGCATGAGAGAAGTAACATAATAAAAGTAAAACATTGCATGAGAGAAGTGACACATTACATGAGAGAAGTAACACATTGCATAAGAGAAGTAAAACTTTGCATGAGAGAAGTAACACATTACATGAGAGAAGTAACACATTGCATGAGAAGTAATACATTGCATGAGAGAAGTAACATATTGCATGAGAGTAATACATTGCATAATAAAACATTGCAAAACATTGCATGAGAGAAGTAACACATTACATGAGAGAAGTAACACATTGCATAATAAAAATAAAACATTGCATGAGAGAAGTAACACATTACATGAGAGAAGTAACACATTGCATGATAGAAGTAAACATTGCATGAGAGAAGTAACACATTACATGAGAGAAGTAACAAATTGCATGAGAGAAACTAACACATTACATGAGAGAACAACATTACATGAGAGAAGTAACACATTACATGAGAGAAGTAACACATTACATGAGAGAAGTAACACATTACATGAGAGAAGTAACACATTACATGAGAGAAGTAACAAATTACATGAGAGAAGTAACACATTACATGAGAGAAAGTAACACATTACATGAGAGAAGTAACACATTACATGAGAGAAGTTACACATTACAAAGAGTAACACATTACATGAGAGAAGTAACAATACATTACATGAGAGAAGTAACAAATTGCATGAGAGAAGTAACACATTACATGAGAGAAGTAAGACATTACATGAAGGAAAATAACAAATTGACAGAAGTAACACATTACATGAGAGAAGTAACAAATTGCATGAGAGAAGTAACACATTGCACGAGAGAAGTAACACATTGCGAACACATTCAAGAGACAGTATGGCGCAATCGGTAGAGTTGTGAATTCGTCATCACGACGGCGACACTGGTTCAAAATGTAACTGACCCAGAATTGATTTTTTTTTACAATATTGTACTCTTTCTTCACTTAATTTAGGGGTGATTGAGTACCCCGGTAGGCAAAGAAGATCTTGTTAGAACGTTAGCATGATGGCTAACAGATGGGACCATGTATGTTGGACATCCTGATCCAATTGTTCTAGTTTTAAGTTTAAGCTGATCTCATGAGATAGACAGTTAGTTGACATGTTATAACTTTTAAGGAAAAATAATTTTTAATTATGGCAGTACGTTCTTCAAAGGTATCCATGGTAACTGATTCATGTTGGTTTTTGTATTTCTGTTTAGATAATTCCTAATTATCGGTTACAAAGCTAGCCCCATGCTTTTGTGCCTTCTGTCTTTCTTGTGCGTCGGTCAGTACTCCTCCGTCCTCAAATTTCTTTCAATCTGCTCCTTTGTTCCCTTTGTGTGTGTGTGTGTGCGTGTGTGTATATATATATATATATGTATATATATATATATATATATATACATATGTGTGTGTGTGTGTGTGTGTGTGTGGATTTTCGTGTGTGGTAGGTCCTATACTTATCTTTCCTCTTATTTCACCCTGAGATTACGCGTTTGTGTGAATGTGTTGGCGGTTGACGGGAGTTATGCTGTGTAGGTCCTATTTCTTTCCTTTTCCCCTTTCACTTTATCTTTCCTCTTATTTCACCCTGAGATTACGGCGTTTGGAGGACGGGGTAAATTCCATTCAAACAAACAAAGCATTCATGTATACATGCGCATACGCATATGTGTGTGTGAGTGAGTGTGTGATTATATTTCATTCATACATCATCAATATACAACATAACGTTGTGTTATCTATATGCATCACATTCACATCATACACATACAATATGTTGTAATTTCTCTACACATAAAACAAAACGTCGTGATCAACCTATTATTCATATGTCTCATGTCTGTAGCATTCACATCATTCTTGAAGACTTGTTCCAACATCCATCGACGCTCCAAAAGTGTGTCCGCTCATTCAAGCCTATGCGTTTCCTGGTACCCACATTTCTCAACGTAGCGACAATCATCACAAAACGGTGACTCTTTGCTCCCAGCTCCTGCAACAACTAGATCGAGCAGACATCCACACGTAGAAATGAAGCATCAAAATTTGTGCTTTGGAAGATACGGGGAAAAAAAGGGGACGGGGGGACGGGGGGAGATATGTTCTTATTTGCCTTGAGATATCATTTACATCATGACACGAGCATGACGTCGAGATCGCATCATTTACAATACACGTACAATGACGTCGAGATCGCATCATTTATAGTCGAATTTACATCATCGAGATTTTTACAGCATGACGTCGAGATCACATCATTTACATCAACATCGTCATGACGTCGAGATCATCATTTACATCACACAAACACAACATGACGTCATCATCGAATCGCAACATGACGTCGATATCACATCATCACAATAACGCGTACAGCATAACGTTGTGATTATATCATTCACATCATAACACGTACAACATGACGTCGAGATGATGGAGATCGCATCAATTACGTCATGACACGTACAAATATGACGTTGAGATTATATCATTCACATCATCACAAGTACAACATGACGTTGAGATTACATTTCACATCATCACATGTACAACATAACGTCGATTCACATCATTCACATCATCACACATACAACATGACGTCGTGATTACATCATTCAAATCATCACACGTACAGCATGACGTCGAGATCACATCATTCACATCATCACATGTACAATATAACGTAGCATCATTCAATCAGCACACGTACAATATGACGTTGTGATTATCATTCACATCATCACACGTCAACATGACGTTGTGATCGCATCATTCACACCTCACACGTAACATGACGTCGAGATCGCATCATTCACATCATAACACGTACAACATGACGTCGTGATCGCATCATTCACATCAACACACGTACAACATGACGTCGAGATCGCATCATTTACATCGACACACACACAAACACGTCGTGAATCATTTGATCAACACACGTACAACATGACGTCGAGATCGCATCATTTACATCATGACACGTACAGCATGACGTCGAGATCGCATCACGTCATGACACACAGCATGACGTCGAGATCATCATTTACATCATGACACGTACAACATGATGTCGAGATTCATACATCATTCACATCATCACATTTACGTCACAGCATGACGTCGAGATCACATCATTTACACATCATCACATATACAATTTACATCATCACACGACGTCGAGATCGCATCATCATTCACTTGGGACCAGATCATCATTCACGTACAATATGACGTCGAGATCGTTGTGATCATTCACTTCAGCACACGCATACCATTGCAGAATCATAATCATTATCATCGTTAACACGTGACGTCGTCGTTTGTAACGAGATCATCATTCACATCATCACATGTACAATGACGTCGAGATCGAACATCGTACAGTGTTGTGTGACTTCGCATCATTCACATCAGTTATCACGATGATATCTGACTGGTTCAAAATCCACTTGCTGTACCAGGTACAACATGACGTCGAGATCTCATTTACATCATGACGTCGTATTGTACAACAACGTCGAGAAAAAGAAGAAGACATGGCATCATTCTCATCACATGTACAATGCTTCACATCACATATCATCAACTCAGGTACGGATGAGTACCCAGCCATAAGTACAATATGAGAAATATATTGTCAGAGTGTTAATACGAAGCGCTTTGTTATCACTTTGCAAGGTGTGTCTTTTTCAAGACTCGTATTGGAAGACATGTCTTCTTCACCTGCTATGCTTCCCAGATAATAGAGAACACATGAGAAGGATTTTGAATGAGAGATGACCAGCTGGATGATAAAATAATGTACTGTCGGTAAGCTTGTATTTGTGAGGAGATACAAACAGTAAATATATTTCCATCTTGAATATTCAATGTCATTGTGATAATCATCCTTATCGTTACTATCCTTACCCTGTTAACTACTGTAGTTTTCATCGCTATACTCATCATTTCTTTTGAATATCATGGGCGTCTTGCCATCGCCACGGTATCATCTCTTGCTGTTTACTGTTTGTCTTATTTACCTTAGTCCACGGCAGACTACTATGGATGTGGTAAAATATTTAAAACAAACCACGTCATCATATTTATTTTACAAAAACGTTCATTATGGCCAAAAAGCATAAACTGAAGGAGGAAATAACAAGGTGAAAGATAAGATGGGAAGTGAAAAGCAGGCGGAGTAACCATAACCCTGATAGCTTTGTCTGTTCTAATTGTTTCATTGGATTTTAACCCATGTCCACGATAACATGCGGTGATCTCACAGTGACTGAAGGAGGAAATAACAAGGTGAAAGATAAGATGGGAAGTGAAAAGAAAGGAGCGGAAGCTATCAGAGCGTCGGCCAACTAACCACGACCCTGATGAGCATTTAGCTAAGGACATGATAGAGTGTGCTCAGCTATGGACATGATAGAGGTGGTCATTTAGCTATTGATAGCTCATTTAACTATGGACATGATAGAGTGTGGTCATGATATGAGTGTGCTCATTTAGGACATGATAGAGATTTAGCTATGATGATGAGTGTGCTCATTTAGCTAAGGACAAGATAGGAGTGTGCTCATTTAGCTAAGGATATGAGTGTGCAAGCTATGGACATGATAGAGTGTGCATTTAGCTATTTAAGAGTGTGGTAAGGTCAAGATAGGAGTGTGCTCATTTAGCTAAGGACAAGATAGGAGTGTGCTCATTTAGCTATGGACATGAGAGACAAGAGCTACATGATAAGAGTGTGCTCATTTAGCTATGGAGATAGAGTGTGGTCAGCTCATTTAGCTCAGGACAAGATAGCTATGAGTAGGAGTGTGCTCATTTAGCTATGGACATGATAGGAGAGTGCAAGCTATACATGATAGAGTGTTAGCT
>JAXRKP010000009.1:485000-505000 GCA_037039925.1 Doris montereyensis | reverse complement strand
TTGATAAGTGAATAATTGGCAAGAACTGGTAGGTGTTCACGACTTAGTAGAATTGTAGTTGAATGAATGAGAGATGAACCACTAGTTTAATAATATGGCAGTTGTAGTTGAATGAATGAGAGATAACCGTTTATAATATGGCAGTTGTAGTTGAATGAATGAGAGATGACCGTTTATAATATGGCATTTGTAGTTGAATGAATGAGAGATAACCGTTTATAATATGGCAGTTGTAGTTGAATGAATGAGAGATAACCGTTTATGATATGGCAGTTGTAGTTGAATGAATGAGAGATAACCGTTTATGATATGACACTTGTAGTTGAATGCATGAGAGATAACCGTTTATAATAAGGCAGTTGTAGTTGAATGAATGAGAGATAACCGTTTATAATAAGGCAGTTGTAGTTGAATGCATGAGAGATAACCGTTTATAATAAGGCAGTTGTAGTTGAATGAATGAGAGATAACCGTTTATAATAAGGCAGTTGTAGTTGAATGCATGAGAGATAACCGTTTATAATAAGGCAGTTGTAGTTGAATGCATGAGAGATAATCGTTTATAATAAGGCAGTTGTAGTTGAATGCATGAGAGATAACGTTTATAATATGTCAGTTGTAGTTGAATGAATGAGAGATAACCGTTTATAATATGTCAGTTGTAGTTGAATGAATGAGAGATAACCGTTTATAATATGGCAGTTGTAGTTGAATGAATGAGAGATAACCGTTTATAATATGGCAGTTGTAGTTGAATGAATGAGAGATAACCGTTTATAATATGGCAGTTGTAGTTGAATGAATGAGAGATAACCGTTTATAATAAGGCAGTTGTAGTTGAATGAATGAGAGATAATTGTTTATAATATGGCACTTGTAGTTTGATGAGAGATAAGTTTATAATATGTATGTAGTTTGAGTGGGTTGAAATGAGGTTGTAATCGAGAATGATATGGTAATTGTAGTTGGATGAGTTACAGGTTAATAATACAGTATGTTGAATGAAATGTTGGTAGTCGAGAATGATATGGTAGTTGTAGTTGAATGAATTGTATGTAGTAGTGAATGGTATGGTAGTTGTAGTTGAATGAATTGTATGTTAGTAATAATGGTAGTTGTAGTTGAATGAATTGTGAATGAATTGATATTGAATGAATTGTAGTTGAGATGATATGGCAGTTTTTAATGATTTTAGGTAGTCGAAATGTATGTAGTTGTTTGAATGAATTGTAGGTAGTCGTGAATGATATGGTAGTTGTAGTGAATGAATGAATTAATGTATGTAATGTAGTAAATGATATGGTAGTTGTAGTTGAATGAATTACATGTAGTCGTTAATGATATGGTAGTTGAAGAATTGAATGAATTGTATGTAGTAATGAATGATATGGTAGTTGTAGTTGAATGAATTGTATGTAGTCGTTAATGATATGGTAGTTGTAGTTGAATGAATTGTATGTAGTCGTTAATGATATGGTAGTTGTAGTGGAATGAATTACACGTAGTCGTTAATGATATGGTAGTTTTTAGTTGAATGATTTTAGGTAATCGTTAATGATATGGTAGTTGTAGTTGAATGAATTACACGTAGTCGTTAATGATATGGTAGTTGTAGTTGAATGAATTACGGGTAATCGTTAATGATATGGTAGCTGTAGTTGAATGAATTACACGTAATCGTTAATGATATGGTAGTTGTAGTTGAATGAATTACACGTAGTCGTTAATGATATGGTAGCTGTAGTTGAATGAATTACACGTAGTCGTTAATGATATGGTAGCTGTAGTTGAATGAATTACACGTAGTCGTTAATGATATGGTAGCTGGAGTTGAATGAATTACACGTAGTCGTAAATGATATGGTAGTTGTAGTTGAATGAATTACATGCAGTTCTAAACGATGTGGTAGTTGTAGTTGAATGAAGTAAAGGTAGTTGTTAATGATATGGTAGTTGTATACTTAATGAATTACCGTCACTCGTTAATGATATGGTAGTTGTTGTTGAATGAATTACAGGTGGTAGTGAATGATATCGTAGTTGCAGTTGAATGAATTACAGGCAGCAGTTAAGGATATGGTAGTTGTAGTGGAATGGAATTCTGTAGTCGTTAATGATATGGTAGTTGCAGTTGAATGAATTACAGGTAGCAGTTAATGATATTGTAGTTGTAGTTGAATGAATTGTATGTAATCGTTAACTATATTGTAGTTGTATTTGAATGAATTACAGGGAGTCGTTAATGGTATGCTAGTTGTAGTTGAATGTATAACAGGTAGTCTTGAATGGTATGGTAGTTGTAGTTGATTAATTACAGGTAGTAGTTTATTACATTGGTACTTGAATGACTTGAATGTAATCGTTGATGTTATGTAGTTGTAGTTGAATTAATTACATTACAGGTAGTCGTTAATGGTATGATAGTTGTAGTGGAATGAATTACAGGTGGTCTTGAATGATATGGTAGTTGTAGTTGAATGAATTACAGGTGGTAGTGAATGATATGGTAGTTGTAGTTGAATTAATTATCGGTATTCGTGAATGATATGGTAGTTGTAATTGAATGAATTACTGGTAGTCGGTAATGATAAGGTAGGTGTAGTGGAATGAATTGTATGGTAGTCGTGAATGACATGGTGGTTGTGGTTAAATGAATTGTATGTAGTCGTGAATGATATGGTGGTTGTGGTTAAATGAATTGTATGTAGTCGTGAATGATATGGTGGTTGTGGTTAAATTAATTGTATGTAGTTGTGAATGATATGGTGGTTGTGGTTAAATGAATTGTATGTAGTTGTGAATGATATGGTAGTTGTGGTTAAATGGATTGTATGTAGTTGTGAATGATATTGTGGTTGTGATTAAATTAATTGTATGTATTTGTGAATGATATGGTAGTTGTAGTTAAAGGATATTGTATGTAGTTGTAAATGATATTGTGGTTGTGGTTAAATGAATTGTATGTAGTTATGAATGATATCGTAGTTGTGGTTAAATGAATTTTATGTAGTCGTAAATTATATCGTGGTTGTGATTAAATGACTTGTATGTAGTCGTGATTGATATCGTAGTTGTGGTTAAATGAATTATGGTAGAAGGGAATTATATTGTAGTTGTGGTTGAATGAATTACAGGTAGAAGGAATTATATTGTAGTTGTGGTTGAATGAATTACAGGTAGAAGGGAATTATATTGTAGTTGTGGTTAAATGGATTGTAGGTAGTCGTTTGTATTGTTGTGGTTGAATGAATTACAGGTAGAAGTTATATGAATGATAGGTTGTAGAATTTTATGTAGTCGTAAATTATATCGGTTATTGAGTTGTGGTTGAATGAATTACAGGTAGTCGTTAATGATATTATGATAGTTGTAGTTGAATGAATTACAGGTAGTCGGAATTATATTGTAGTTGTGGTTGAATGAATTACAGGTAGAATTATTATTGTAGGTGGTTGAATTAATTACAGGTACTGATATTGTAGTTGTGGTTGAATTAATAACAAGTAGTCGTTAATGATATTATGATAGTTATAGCTGAATGAATTACAGGTAGTCGTTAATGATATTATGATAGTTATAGTTGAATGAATTACAGGTAGTCGTTAATGCTATTATGGTAGTTGTGGTTGAATGAATTACAGGTAGTCGTTAATGATATGGTAGTTGGGATTAAATGAATTGCAGGTAGTCGTTAATTACAGGTAGTCGTTAATGGTATGGTAGTTGGGATTAAATGAATTGCAGGTAGTCGTTAATGATATGGTAGTTGGGATTAAATGAATTACAGGTAGTCGTTAATGATGGTAGTTGGGATAAATGAATTAGTTGGGATTAAATGAATTGCAGGTAACCGTTAATGATATGATAGCTGTGGTTGAATGAATTGCAGGTAGTCGTTAATGATATGATAGCTGTGGTTGAATGAATTGCAGGTAGCCGTTAATGATATGGTAGTTGAGGCTGAGTGAATTGCAAGTAGTCGTTAATGATATAGTTGTGGCTGAATGAATTGCGAGTAGGCTAGTTGATGAACTGTTTGTCATCAGGAACTGAAATACCTGGTAGAAGGTTTTGAAACAAATTGCTTACAATGGTTGAATGCATGAATTGGTAGTGATGGATGAATGAATTGATAACAGCTGTTGAATACTTTTCTTTTAGAAGCGGTGTATGAACTGCTAGGAGTGGTTGAATGAATTACTGATAGGGATTGAATTAATTGGTAGAAGTTGTTGAATAAATTGATAACAGCAATTGGATAAATGGATGAATAAAATGCTAGCTGTGGTTGAATCAATTGCTTATAGTGGTTACTAAATTAATGATAATGATTGAATGCGTTAGTAGTAATTGTTGTTGCATGAATTGCTAGCACTACTAATGATTGAATGAATTGTTAGTTCATTGTAGTTGTTTAATGAATTACCTACATCACTTGGATTGATGCCTTGTTAGCTTTGGTTGAATGAATTGGTAGCATACATTAGCAATTAGATGAGTATTTGAATGAATTGTTTGTAAATGTTCCTACCTCTCTTCCCAAGTTGCAAAGACAAACACCTGACCATGTGATCAACAGCTGCCTTGGAAGCACAGTACAGGTGTAGCGATCCGCTGCACACGTCACTAACGATTGATGAAATCACTACAATGCTACCTTTGGTTTTTTCCAGTTCTGGAACCGCCTGCTGTAGAAGAAAATAAACCGATTTTACATTTGTATTGAAAAGCTGATCGAAATTCTCCTCCGTTTCATCGTCGATGTTACCGTTAGCGACGAGAGTTCCAGCATTGGCCACTAAAATATCCAGTTTTTCGAACTTTTTTATCGTTTGCTGAACAATATCTGTTCTGACCTCACGCGTGTTGAGATCACCGGAAAGGGTGATAAATCGATCCTGATGACCACTGACCTCCATGCACTTATCAAAGACATCTTTGAGCCTGTCATGGTCGCGACCACAAAGAGCCACTTTGCTCCTCTCTCGGCCAATAAGATTGCAATGGCTTTACCGATACCAGAGCTAGCCCCGGTCACTAGAACCACTTTTCCTTCCAAAGAAGCCATGGAAAATACCAAAGGAATAACGTTTTGGACTGAACGGAAATATTTCGTAAAGATCTCTAGATCTTGAATTAAACGGAGATATGTTCGAACGTCACTACTTCTTGGATATAACGAATAATATATTTCGTGAATGTCTCGACGTCCTGTATTGAATGAAGCTATTTCGTGAAGATTTCTCCTTTCTGTATTAAACTAAAATATTTCGCAAAGGTCTTTAGGTCTAAATATTGAACCTGCTTGTAGATAACACTTTTATGAGCTCGACGGTAAGTGAATAGGCCTACACATAAAAGGTGTGAACGACCAGCACACCCACGCCAACCGTATCGACACGGTTCACTGTACTCCTTTGTACTCTTCTTTGTACACACACACACACACACACACACACACACACACACACACACAGACACAGAGAGAGAGAGAGAGAGAGAGAGAGAGAGAGAGAGAGAGAGAGAGAGAGAGAGAGAGAGAGAGAGAGAGAGAGAGAGAGAGAGAGACGCACACACACACACACACACACACACACAGAGAGAGAGAGAGAGAGAGAGAGAGAGAGAGAGAGAGAGAGAGAGAGAGAGAGAGAGAGAGAGAGAGAGAGAGAGAGAGAGAGAGAGAGAGAGAGAGAGAGAGAGAGAGAGAGAGAGAGAGAGAGAGAGAGAGAGAGAGAGAGAGAGAGAGAGAGAGAGAGAGAGAGAGAGAGAGAGAGAGAGAGAGAGAGAGAGAGAGAGAGAGAGAGAGAGAGAGAGAGAAGAGAGCTATACAGACAGACAGATAGACAGAGCGACAGAGAGAAAAAGAGACTAAGAGAGCCGTGACGGGGGCTGGGGGGGGGGGTAGTCTTTACGGAAATAAATGTTTGTATATTCAATACATAAGCTTATAATGGAACAAGGACATAATTTGTAACACTATCAATCTGGTGTGCATGAATCTGAAATATCACAGCAGTTGCCAGATTGTAGTGTTGGTGAAGAGCCGGCGGATGAGACAAAAACTGATGCAGATTGCGAGTCTGAAGAGGATGTTATTTTGTTCGAAAAAGATGAACAGCTGAAGATGACTTGGAAGATTGAGATGAGGACCACCGTACCATACTGCAACTACAACCTATTGATATGACATCACTCTGCCAAGGGTCCCTGGGGAACTCGCAGCTTTCACACGCTTTCGATGATGATGATATGACATCACTGAACAGAGATTCTGAAATTGACTTAGGGGTGGAAATACACCATGAAACTGGTGACATGACATCTTTGCTGGATGAAACTTCGGGATCGTCAGCATAACCGATGATATCCCTAGGATTTTCAAAAGCCAAAGATGGAAATGTGTGTTCTATAACTGCTCCCCCCGCCTCGTCCCCCGCCTCCCCCCCAAAATCCAGCACAGACACCAGCAACAATCATCTTCACATCAACCGTCAGACACAAGTGCAAATATTGATCCAGATATAAGACGTCAGCCTCTCAACCAAAAGATCGCAAGTTCATGCCTCCGACAGGGTGAGAAGGTTTACAGAGCTTTTCGGGTGAAATATCCTTCCTCCTCTCCCTCCCTCCCCTGGTCCAGGTATGTGTATCGACACCTTGTCCCATCGGAGACGGACAACAACAAGGAGGTTCTGTCTGCATACCGTAATAAACTTCTCTATGCACGTGAAGCCCTTTGGCTGTTTACAGGGCAGGTTGAAAAACAACATTAAAAATCATAAAAACAAAACAAACAAAAAACACGAGATCGCCTTCGTTGTAGATGTAGGTAAAAAAACCTAACCACAATCCCATCACAAAAAAAACCTTATGAAAAAAGGGTAGATGTAATATGATCTACCTTGGAAGACAACGATTTGGACAGCATTCACAGAAACTTGTTTAGTGAGTTGAACTCTGGTACGTTTAAAAAGCTACTATGGAGCATGATTACAACTCTGTAACAATCCTCGTTATCCTCTCACTTGACATTGCTAGGTTGTTGCGTCCCAAACCATTCAACGGAAGTCATCTAGATTCTAATAATAATAATAATAATAATAATAATATATAGCGCTTATACATGTACATAAGAACTCTACGCACTTTGACAAGTCAAAATGTAAAATTCTAGAAGAACACAATCATGACCAATATCAAACATACATTACAATGTGTAGTATCAAACATACATAAGGTAAAAATGCAATGATATTAATATTCTGCATAGCCCAAAGTTGTGTTATAAACCATAAAAAATAATGGGGGAAATGGAAAGCAAGGTTTGTGTATAAACGTCAACGCAAGATAAAAGTTGCCAAGTTAAAACGATAATTATACACATTAATAGTAGGTAAAAGGTTTATTAATTACCAGTTGAAATGTTTAATAAATTTAATAATGTGTTTTTTTAAAGATGGGTTTTCAAATTCGTTTTGAAAGCTCCGATATTTCTGGCGCTTCTTAGATCAATGTTCAGGTTGTTCCATATGTATGGGTCAAAATAAGTAAAATATCCTCTACCGAAGCTGTTAAGTTCAAAAGTAGAAGAAACAGCGAGAAGATCATTTGCTGATCTTAAATTACGGGATGATTTATATGGAATAATCGATCGCTTGAAGTAAGAAGGGCCAGTGTCATAAAACGATTAAAAGCAATCACATAAGCTTTGTTTTCGATTCTGGGCTTCATCCTTCGATTTTGAGCCGTTCTGTCAGCGTTTACCACAGCCATAGCCGTCTAATCCCTGATGTCATTGTCTTGTCATCTATCCAGCGTCGTGCTGGTCTCTTGCCCCCCCCTTCTCCCTCTGTGTGTGTGTGTGTGTCTCTCTCTCTCTCTCTCTCTCTCTCTCTCTCTCTCTCTCTCTCTCTCTCTCTCTCTCTCTCTCTCTCTCTCTCTGTGTCTCTGTGTCTCTGTGTCTCTCTGTCTCTCTGTCTGTCTGTCTGTCTGTCTCTGTCTCTCTGTCTCTCTGTCTCTCTGTCTCTCTCTCTCTCTCTCTCTCTCTCTCTCTCTCTCTCTCTTTCTCTCTCTCTCTCTCTCTCTCTCTCTCTCTCTCTCTCTTTCTCTCTCTCTCTCTCTCTCTCTCTCTCTCTCTCTCCTCTCCCTTTTCTCTCTCTCTCCCTCCCTCCTTCCCTCCTCCTTCCCTCCCTCCCTCCCTCTCTCTCTCTCTCTCTCTCTCTCTCTCTCTCTCTCTCTCTCTCTCTCTCTCTCTCTCTCTCTCTCTCTCTCTCTCTCTCTCTCTCTCTCACTCTCTCTCTCTCCCCCCTCTTTCTGTTTGTGAATTGATTCTAATATGTTTCCGTGTAAGCTTTCATCTCTCTTTATGTAGCCGAAGAATTTCAGTGTTCTTGATTTGATCGTGTTCAGAAGTCGATTGTACGCCTGTTCTTCCTTTCGTCCGTCCAGGGAATACGCATCACCTTTTATGCAGCATTTCAACTCGAAGGTGTTGATCCTTTTTTCATCTGTTTTGGTGATCGTCCAACTTTTACGCCCCTAGGTGGCTCTTGACAAGATATATGCCTTTACTATTCGCAATTTCTTGTTAATACATTCGCTTTTCCACACGTTTTTCCTCTGCTTCAAGTTTGCCATTGCAATTGTTAGTTTCCCTTCTTATTTCGTTTGTGGAGCTTCGTCCTCTGTCGAATCTGGCCCCTGAGTATTCGAAGTGCTCAACGTTTTCAAGATTTATTGCCATTTATGGTGACGTTCCCTTACCGGAATCGTTTTTGCCTTCATCGACGTCTAAGATCTAAGTTTTTCATATTTGATATGAAGTCTTTGTTTTGACTTTGTTCCCTCCGATAGAATGGGTCTTTGGTATGTTTCGTTTTTTTTGACTAGACCGATAGAGGGTCTTTGTTTTGACTATGTTCCCTCACCGATTCTTTGTTTTGACTATGTTCCCTTACCGATAGAATGAGGTCTTTGTTTTGACTTTGTTCCCTTACCGAAGAATGAGGACTTTGTTTTGACTTTGTTCCCTTACCGATAGAATTTTGTTCCCTCACCGATAGAATGAGGACTTTGTTTTGACTATGTTCCCTCACCGATAGAATGAGGACTTTGTTTTGACTATGTTCCCTCACCGATAGAATGAGGACTTTGTTTTGACTATGTTCCCTCATCGCTAGAATGAGGACTTTGTTTTGACTATGTTCCCTCACCGATAGAATGAGGACTTTGTTTTGACTATGTTCCCTCATCGCTAGAATGAGGACTTTGTTTTGACTATGTTCCCTCACCGATAGAATGAGGACTTTGTTTTGACTACCGATAGAATGAGGACTTTGTTTTGACTTTGTTCCCTCACCGTTTTGATAGAATGAGGACTTTGTTTTGACTTTGTTCCCTAATAGAATGAGGACTTTGTTTTGACTTTGTTCCCTCACCGATAGAATGAGGACTTCGAGACCAACCGGAGTTTAGGATAGGAGGACCGTGTTGTTTGCATATCTCAATGATCTAATTTCATTTCATTGTAGTCTGGGTTCATTATAAAGATATTCCTCGGATCTGCATCGATCTTTCTCATGATTCCTTCTGTTTAGATGCTGAAAAAGTGGGGGTGAGAGTATACAGTCTTGTCTGAACCGTTTCTGAACGGTGAACCAGTTTGTTGTTCCCCATTCTAGGGCGGACTGCCGAGTATTGTCCGCAATAAAGATTTCTTTGAGCTCTGTATAAGCTTTGAAAATTATTTCTGTCATATTTTGCCATAGTTTGTTATGCTTGACACAATCAAAAGCTTTGGAATAGTTAATGAAGTATGCAGATAGTCATGTATTTCTCTACATTTTTCAATGATGAAGGTTTAAAAAAATTAAAAAAAAAAAGTTCATTCAAGGCCCATAGATCCGGAGCTTATCCCGGTTTATATAAGCGTGAAGCGGAACAGGTTATGATAACATTGATAATCACATCCTGAACATGACGCTGATCTGTCGCAGAGTTTGTTCCCAAACTGTTGCTAGTTAACCTGGGTCAGAGGGGGAGGGGGGAGGGAGGGGCGGAGGTGCGTGTTAAGTGTCTTTCCCAAGGAACACAACATCGAACTCCATTCAGGACCTCCCGATCACAGGTCAGGTAGCCTAGCCACTAGGCCAACGACATCATTTTTAAGAACAGCAAACCGGTAAAAAAAAAAAAAAAAAAAAGTTTGATTCAGCAGTTTGTTAACACCAAAGAAATCACCACAAAACCACGACAAAAACCCACACAAAAACTTTGTGTATTGCACTCAATGCCGGGTGTTGCCTTTTAAAGTTACATGAATATACATTGTTTCTTTTCTTTTCTTTTTAGGCCTGAGAGTCCATTGAAAAGACAATCGCAGAAATCAGTTTGTTCCTGTCTTCAATGGGGAAACGTCAATTACAAAAGAATGACTGAAAAAGACATTCAGATACGTTTCTCGGTCTACCAGTAACGATTTGAATAGAGTTAAGCACGCATAGAATTATCCATTCACCCAGGTGTAATGGCAATTCAGTTAACATTTCTCAGCTATTATGAAACACAGCGTCATGAATATTTGCATGTAGCCTAACATGTATCATAGTCAATAAATCTTGATTTTATCAGCACCGTACTCACAAAGCGACGAATTCCTTCGGTTTTTTTTTATCTTAGGATTATGACCGTAGTTAGCTCGTTTGGTAGCACGCTCTCTTCGCATGGCAAGGCGATGGGTGCCGACGCAGAGGTCGCTGATTCGATCCCCACGGTGACCATGATTTTTTCGGTCTATTCCTTATATTTGTCTCGTCTTTGTTCCTATTGGGGTTTTAAAATAGTATTCAATGTCATTTCCTTCACTTTATTTGGCCTGTGACTTTCAATGGTGTCCGGCTTCGTATATTTCGTGCGTTATATTTTGATATACATGCAATCACAGCTTATTGTGTAATTATAGAACCTCGAAGCACCGCTATCGAACTAGGAACTGGAGTCTGTACAACCTATGGCGTTTGCTTTGGACTCCATGCAACTTCTCGTATTATTTTATCTCCTTTGCTAACAAACACTTTTACCCTCAATGTAAGCCCTTATAACTTATACCCTATAAACGCATTCATACTATATGAACACCTAGATTTTAGATCTAGATATAGTTCACCTTTTAAGCCATTGAGCGTTTGGTTATACGATCGCTAAGGCCGTTTTGGCTGTACCAAAGAATTCTCGGAAGGACTCCCATAGTCGGGCACATATTAAAATCACTATCACCATCCTGATCCCGACCCTCCTTTCCCCTCCCTTCCGTTTTTCTGAATAAAGGAAACTTGGATGGATGAGGACCGGAAAAAAATCTGCGATAGATCTAGAAAATTAAAATAATAAGATCAATAAGAATCTAGAATCTGGATCTAACGTAGATCTGCTTAGATTCTATATTAAAATTTGACATACGCAAAGACGGTTTTACAAGGCTTGTGTCAGTCCTTAAAATGTTTCATTTTATAAACAATTAGATCTAGATCTAATTCTGAGATGATGTGACAATCGATGGATCCGGGTTGACTGGGATTCTATTTGATCTAGATCTAGTTGACAAATAATTATCTTTGTGTTAATGAGATAATGAGGAGGATGTGGACGACATGGATAGTGTGGATGGTATCCATGACATGAATGCAGTGGATAACATAACTAACATGGGTTGTGTAGATGATGTTTAGGTTGTTGATAAAGCGGATAACGTTCATGGCGTGGATGGATTGGATAACATGGATGACGTTCATGGCGTGGATGGATTGGATAACATGGATGACGTTCATGGCGTGAATGGATTGGATAACATGTATAACGTTCATGGCGTGGATGGGTTGGATAACATGGATGACGTTCATGGCGTAGATGGATTGGATAACATGGATAAAATTCATGGCGTGGATGGATTGGATAACACTATGACGTTCATGGCATGGATGGATTGGATAACATGGATGACGTTCATGGCGTGGAAAGGATTGGATAAAGGTGATGACGTTCATGGCGTGGGTGGATTTGATAACATGGATGACGTTCATGGCGTGGATGGATTGGATAACATGGATGACGTTCATGGCATTGGATAACATGGATGACGTTCATGGCGTGGATGGATTGGATAACATGGATGACGTTCATGGCGTGGATGGATTGGATAACGTGACGTTCATGGCGTGGATGGATTGGATAACGTGGATGACGTTCATGGCGTGGATGGATTGGATAAAACGGATGACATTCATGGCGTGGATGGATTGGATAACATGGATGACGTTCATGGTGTAGATGGATTGGATAACGTGGATGACGTTCATGGTGTGGATGGATTGGATAACATGGATGACGTTCATGGTGTGGATGGATTGGATAACATGGATGACGTTCATGGCGTGGATGGATTGGATAAAATGGATGACGTTCATGGCGTGGATGGATTGGATAAAGTGGATGACGTTCATGGCGTGGATGGATTGGATAAAGTGGATGACGTTCATGGCGTGGATGGATTGGATAACATGGATGACGTTCATGGCGTGGATGGATTAGATTGCGTTCATGGTGTGGATGGATTGGATAACATGGATGACGTTCATGGCGTGGATGGATTGGATAACATGGATGACGTTCATGGCGTGGATGGATTGGATAACATGGATGACGTTCATGGCGTGGATGGATTGGATAACATGGATGACGTTCATGGCGTGGATGGATTGGATAACATGGATGACGTTCATGGCGTGGATGGATTGGATAACGTGGATGACGTTCATGGCGTGGATGGATTGGATAACGTGGATGACCTGAATGGAAAACCTTTGTGGATTTAATTTAAGCGATTCAAAACTCGAAGAAAAACTCGAAAGATATACACAGACAGACGGAAGGAGTTTCGAAAGTAGAGAACCGCTCAGGAAGTTAGACTGAAATTATAAACTTAAATCGGTAATTGGTAATAATTAAAAGTTGATACATGTATTGCACGTTATATATATATATATATATATATATATATATATATATATATATATATATATATATATATATATATATATATATATATATATATATATATATATATATATATATGTGTGTAATTTTAAGATTTCCGTTGATATTGTTGAGTAGTAAATGGATGGTAAAAATATGAGTAACAAACTCCCTACTCGCTATGAAAAAGTTGACCAAGTAGTAATAAGTCATTGACAAATATTCACTGAAATGCAAGTTGTAGCCCAAAGCTTTTCAAACTGGATTTTCGGTTTATTCACCAAGATGGCAGTAAGTTAACGTCTTTAAAAATGTTCACGTCGGCTTCCCTCCAATTTCTTCGCCAGACAATTAGGCGAACAGACAGACAGACATATAGATAAAAAAATAGAAAGACAGACAGACAGACAGACAGAAATACAGGTAGACAAACAGACAGAAGGATAGACAGATAAATAGATATCTTTTAAGAAATAAATAAATTAATATATGTCGTGTGTCTTGAATTCACAACAGAACAAGATGAACATCCAGGACATGTTGGATCAGGGAAAAAGAAGAAAGAGCAGGAAGCGGCCGAGATCAAAATTCAGGCCAAACTTCAACGACAGCTTAGAATCTTGAAAAAGGAAAAACGGCGTTCACTCAAGCCACAAACTTTGAAAGAAACAAACAAGCGTAAGGACACATTGGTTCTCTTGTTGACATTTTCACGTAGTATCTGGCTAATGGCAATCGTCGTCTATTGTATTTATTATTTTTCCTCAGATCAATGAAATACAATAAATCGAATAATGATACTACTACTACTTCTACTACTACTACTACTACTACTACTACTACTACTACTACTACTACTACTACTACTACTACTACTACTACTACTACTACTACTACTACTACTACTACTACTACTACTACTACTACTAATAATAATAATAAAATAATAATAATAATAATAATAATAATAATAATAATAATAATAATAATAAATAATAATAATAATAAAATAATAATAATAATAACAATGGATAGCGATTCTATAGCACATAAATATCCATGAATTGAATTCATGCTCTTTGCGCTCGAGGTCAACAAACATTTAGGTTACCTAGACAGTTTGGATTTAAACATCTTAGAATCAATCATTGGTGTGCTTTTGGGGTTTTTTGGCGGGGAGAGGGAAAGTTAGGGATTCATATGCTAATTTTAACACGTTAAAAGTTTCTGTTGCTTTTTGCCTAAATATACGTGTTGGTAATGCAGACAACAGAATGGCTGTGCGAGTGACGTTGTCTTTCCTTCTTTCTTTCTTTATCAGTTCCTTTCTACCTTTCGGTGTATGGGTTCAGATGCCGCCTTGCGCGATAGAAATGGGGGATAGGTTCCGGCTTTGCGAATCGTAACGATCTTAAAAGTAATTTTATTCATTTGATTTTTTCTAACATGGGCACATGATGAATGGTGTATTGTTTAATATCATTGCCTAGACTTTATTGGTTTCTCTTAATTATGTATTATGTTGACGTTTTTCTCCGATTCGTTCTTAATAAGCATGACTAGTAGTTTGACTCCGAGAAAACCCTTTAAAACGGCAATCATAATAAGCATGGCTAGTAGTTTGACTCGAAACCCTTTACAACAGCAATCATAATAAGCATGGCTAGTTGTTTGACTCCGAAAACCTTACAACAGCAATCATAATAAGCATGGCTAGTTGTTTGACTCCGAGAAAACCCTTTACAACAGCAATCATAATAAGCATGGCTAGTTATTTGACTCGAGAAAACCCTTTACAACGGTAATCATAATAAGCATGGCTAGTTGTTTGACTCCGAGAAAACCCTTTACAACGGCAATCATAATAAACATGGCTAGTTATTTGACTCCGAGAAAACCCTTTACAACGGCAATCATAATAAGCATGGCTAGTAATTTGACTCGAGAAAACCCTTTACAACGGTAATCATAATAAGCATGGCTAGTTGTTTGACTCCGAGAAAACCCTTTACAACGGCAATCATAATAAGCATGGCTAGTAGTTTGACTCGAGAAAACCCTTTACAACGGCAATCATAATAAGCATGGCTAGTTGTTTGACTCCGAGAAAACCCTTTACAACGGCAATCATAATAAGCATGGCTAGTAGTTTGACTCCGAAAGAACCATTTGAAGCGGCAATCATAATAAACATGGCTAGTACTTTGACTCCGGAAAAACCCTTTGAAACGGCAATAATAATAAGCATGGCTAAATATGACAATAAGTGACAACTCGAGTAATAAAGACAGAACAAACACGTGATGTAATCTTAGATCTAGATTCTAGATATTTCTCGTTTGTTGCCAGACGAAGGGTTGTACCCGAAACGTCACGTCTTTGTTCTGTCTTTATTAGTGGAGTTGTCACTTATTGTCATATTTCGTCTTTGAAATCACTCCACTGTGACTCCTTCGTATTAAGCATGGCTAGTAGTTTGACTCCGAGAGAACCTTTTACAGCGTCAATCATTGTTGGTTGTCTCAATTGGCTGGAGGTTAGTTACGGCTACGCGTGGCTGTATTCTATGGCGACCGGGGGACCCCATGAGCCCCTTTCTCTCAACGCCAAAGCTCGATTATCCCCATCTCGAGGGTAGGTTTGCTGTTTGGGCGCCAAGTGGACGATACCAACCATTTGGGCTGGGCTGGTCTCCCATAAGCTTAGAGGCGCCGGTAGCTCAGTCGGTAGAGCGCCTGACTGAAACACATGAGACCCGAGTTCGATTCCAATCCAAATCCGGGCAATTGTTTTTCTGGCCGTCCTGTCGACTCAGCAACAAAGTTGGTAGCTCGGTCTATTCAAACTCAGCGAAAATAAAGACAGCGTGGAAAGCAATGGCAAACTATCCACATTATGCCGTGTGCCTAGAAACATCAGGACTCTACTCCTGATTCCCCAATGCTCAACTATGAGTATTGGACTTGCTTTACTTTACTTATAACGTTAGCCACGTTATCTCCATAACTTATCGCTATCACTATCCCTTTCAGGAGAGCACTACGCGTCTTAGATGACGAGAAAGATCTGGAGTTGGAGAATTACCACCTGGCCACCACGTCTCCAGCTATCGAGTCCAAATATCATTACGACGCAGGTGTGGTCAGGAACCTGGTGAAGACACGAGGCATAGTCGAACATCTTCTCGAATCTGAAAAGGCATCAGACTACGAATTGCAACACGAGGTAACCAAAAAAACCCAAAAACAACAACAACCAACACCAACAAACAAACCAACAACGAACAGACCTCTCCAACCAACAACACCGCTTTGATTTAATTTTCTTTTCTTTAACCCCCATCCACAACTAAGGTGATCTTGGGGAATGTGGTAGGATTTTTTAATTTTGCCCGGACTGCCTTGTGAACAGTCAAGGAATCTTTAACGTGCACAGCGTGTTGTAATATGTAACACGGGACCCCTTTTTTACTGTCTGTTTCCAATGGGACTAAGTGTCGAGCCACATATCTGGACCTTGGGGGTCGATTTTAGTCGAAAAAAACTCGAGAAAAAAACCTTTCAACAAGTCGGAGCTTGAACCCACGACGTTTTGGTTGAGAGTGAGAGACAGACACCTTGCCTCTGAACTACCAAGTAACCCCCAAACACCTTACCAAAACAAAAACTAAAAAGAAAAACGCCAAAAAGCATATAGACCAATTATGTTTGGTCTTCTTCTTTTAATCAGTAAATCCAAAATCTGATTTGCCTCTGTGACTGTGACTGAAGTCAAATCTAATTCTAGCTATAATAGGTAGAGAGGTCTTTCAAAGTGTTAGTACGACGCGCCTGGCAAGCTGCTGTATTGTAACTATGCTTCTTCTGTGAGCTAACAAAGACTTTGAATGAAAAAGCCTGCTAGGAGATGACATGACGTACAGTAAGTGAGAAAACACCTGTGCAGGGATCTTCTATCATTCAAGTTTTCCCTTTTTTTTTCTTCTTGTTTTTGGTGGTGTTCTCCGCTAGATTCGCCATGTGGAAGATGCCATCGTGAAGGAGAAGCGAGTCGCCACGCTCAGGGCATAGAGAACAGCAAGTTTCGTGTACCCGATCAGGACAAGATGGACAGACGAGTTGAAACGGTCAGAAGCCATTTGACAACTTTGGTTTTTGGGGATGTTTTTGTAATATTTTGTAGTATTTTGTAGCATTTGTCATCATCATCATCATCATTAGTATCATCATTATTATTGTTATTATTATTATTATTATTATTATTATTATTATTATTATTATTATTATTATTATTATTATTATTATTATTATTATTATTATTATTATTATTATTAGTAGTAGTAGTAGTAGTAGTAGTAGTAGTAGTAGTAGTAGTAGTAATAGTAGTAGTAGTAGTAGTAGTATCATTAGTATTGTTAGTATTATTATTACTATTATTTAGTATATTGTTATTAATTATTATTATAATGATTATCATTATAATTATAATTTATTATTATAATTATTATTATTATTATTATTATTATTATTATTATTATTATTATTATTATTATTATTATTATTATTATTATTATTATTATTATTATTATTATTACTATTATTATTATTAGTATTATTATTATTTATTATATTTATTATTTTTAATAAAATTATTATTATTATAATTATTATTTTTATTATTATTATTGTTGTTGTTGTTGCTATTATTATTATTATTATTATTATTATTATTATTATTATTATTATTATTATTATTATTATTATTATTATTATTATTATTATTATTATTATTATTATTATTATTATTATTATTATTATTATTATATTATGATTACTATTACTATTATTATTATTATTATTATTATAATTATTATTGTTATTGTTATTGTTGTTGTTGTCGTTATTATTACTATTACTATTACTATTACTATTCCTATTGGGATTGCGATTGCGATTGCGATTGCAATTGCGATTGTTATTATTATTATTTTAAAAAAATATATTTTTATACTATAACGTCGCATCATTTGAGTCTTAGAATGCGCATGTCCGGTATTATGCAATGGAACTGTTCTTTAATTGTTTTCAGTTTTTTTCTTCTATATTGTCTGTCACGCTGGTGGCCGAGTTTGGCGTTGTGTTCCTTGGGAAAGACACTTTAAAAGCATTTCCCCCACTCTACCCAGGTGTAAGGGGTACAAGCACTAGCGTGGGAGTAAAAACCTGAGTCAGATTAGCGTCCTAGCCAGGAGGTGATTATTGTCCCCCGCTTCGCTTCACGCCATATAAACCGGGATAAGCTCCGGCTCTAAGGGCCTTGAAGGTACTTCACTTTTATCTGTCACGTCATCGGCTCAGATTAGACGCTATCATCGTTCTAACGACACATAGAACCGTTGTGATAAAATATGAGAATCTGAATAAAAGCCTATTAAGATGCTGCATTGTCTAGTGTGTCAGTGTGGTCATTTTGCTGGGGGCACGTACATCTACACGGTACTTGGCATTCTTGCAGCGGCTTTGATTGTTGTACGCGGAGATGTCGGATGGAGACTGTTGATGGTTTAAACGTATATAAACGTATGTAAACGTATACAAACGTATATAAACGTATATAAACGTATGTAAATATATATATATATATATATATATATATATATATATATATATATATATATATATATATATATATATATATATATATATATATCGTTGTTATTATTGATCTTATCTCTGGCCGTATCCACGCTAGGAAATGATCCTGCGGAATATTTGTGCATTTGTGATATACTCGTCACGGTCTGCGATGGAAATGAAAATGGGCCGTTTAGAGGAGGAGGGAGCTTTGTGTGTGTGGGCGGAGTGGGGGTGGAGGCGGTGTGTATGGACTAGTGTGCGTGTGTGTGTGTATGTGTGTGTGTGTGTGTGTGAATGTTAATCATGGTTATATTATGTTCAATTGTGTTATATGATAATGCGAGTGAACGATGTTTTGAACCACATTACTAAATGTATTTTGGCGAAATATGACAATTAGTGACAACTCCACTAATAAAGACAGAACAAACACGTAACGTTTCGGGTATAACCCTTCGTCAGACAACAAACGAGAAATATCTAGAATCTAGATCTAAGTAATACCTCCGGTATCACACAATGTGACGTCAGAAGAAAAGCATAAAGGAGAAAGAAAGAAAGAAAAAGACAGTTATAAGAAACGTAGCAGAGGGGGGGGGGGGGGAAAAATGAGCGAGTGGAAAGTTTTGTAACATGACAAATGTAAATGTAAAGAAAAAAATGCCTTCTTTGGACAATAAAGATTTATTATTAAAGGACAAAATGCAAATGAAATTCGTGACTAACGCATGCCGAATTTGGTTACAATTTGTTTAGATGAGGCAAGACAATTGACGACTGTCAATCTGGTTAGAAGATCAAAATCGTCACGTCAAGCATGCAGTTAGGACAATGCAACTCTGCGCCAACGATGTATCGACTTGTTACGTAGAAAGAGATAAACATGGATGAATGAGAGAAATGAAATTTGGCTTTTAATGTAACGTCGAGGACATATAAAGTTAAAGATAAAAATGCATCTATAGTCCGTATCCCCGCACAAGTGCAGGCTCGCCGATTGTACATCATTTATCCCCCAGCAGGCAATTTCATTCAAAGTCCTTCTCAAGTCCCCCGGCGGAGCATACAGTACACAAGCCTAAAATGTACCTTCTGAACAATTAAGTTATTTTTTATCTCGATTCATCATTGTCGTAATATGTCTTTGTATTGCTGCAGTATAGATGTCTATAACTTAAAATAGCATTTCCCCCCGTAAATATATTCAAAAAAAAAAGAAGTAATTTGTAACTAGATCTATCGATTATTCCTGTTTGAAACCAGCAATAAGATTATTCACCCGTGTAGGTGTAGGGGGGGGGGGGGAGCATCAATAGAGGAACCAAAGAATGA
>JAXRKP010000009.1:467500-475000 GCA_037039925.1 Doris montereyensis | reverse complement strand
GATATATGTATGGGTTATGTAACATGGGTCATCGTTATAATGCGATATAGATATGGGTTATATAACATTGACCATCGTTATAATACGATACAGGTATGGGTTATGTAACATGGGTCATCGTTATAATGCGATATAGATATGGGTTACATAACATAGGTCATCATTAGAACATTGTATGCATATGTGTTATATAACATGGGAAATCGTTATAATACGATGTAGATATGGTTTATATAACATGGGAAATCGTTAGAACATTGTATGGATATGGGTTTATATAACATGGGTCCTCATTAAAACATTGTATAGATATGGGTTATATAACATGGGTCATCATTAAAACATTGTATGGATATGGGTTATAGAACATGCGTCATCATTAGAACCTTGTATGGATATGGGTTATATAACATGGGTCATCATTAGAACCTTGTATGGATATAGGTTATAAAACATGGGTCATCATTAGAACATTGTATGGATATGGGTTATATAACATGGGTCATCATTAGAACCTTGTATGGATATGGGTTATATAACATAGTCATCACTAGAACCTTGTATGGATAAGGGTTATATAACATGTCAGTCATCATTAAAATATTGTATGGATATGGGTTATATAACATGGGTCATCATTAGAACTTTGTATGGATATGGGTTATATAACATGGGACATCGTTAGAACATTGTATGGATATGGGTTGTATAACATGACATCGTTAGAACATTTTATGAATATGAGATATATAACATGGGACATCATTAAAACATTGTATGGATATATATGGGTTACACAACATGTGTCATCATAAGAACATTGTATAGATATGGGCTGCGAAGGCATGGTAGCGGGCCTCAAGGTGGCAACCCAACCCTCTACCTAGGGTACAGTTGACTAATCCCCTGCTTATCCAAAACCAAACTGATTCAGAGAAATAAATGCAATATATCCGGGTCGACGAAAATGGAAATGAGCACGGACTATGATTTTTGGAACATGGAATGTTGGGGCAATAAATGGAAAAGAGTTAGAATTAGTTGAAGAAATCGAAACATTCAAAGTAGACATTTTGGCCACTATGAAACAAAAAAAAAAGGACAAAGAATGAAAATGTTGGACCATATAATATTTTAATCTTCTCAGGAGTAGATGTCAAAGATAGAGCTAGAGCAGGAGTGGGCCTCCTAGTGCATAAAAAAAGGCATGACAAGCTACTAGAAAGTTGATAATTTATTAGAGGTAAATATTAAATCAGGAGGAGAAATAAAATCATTAATAGCATGGACCAAACGAACACGTCACTAGAGAAGAAAAAGATACCTTCGAAAACAAATAGCTGCAGAGAATCTTGGAAGTACAACGGGAACTATTTGTTTTAGGAGATTTAAACACTAGAGTAGGCAACAATATAGAAAAATCAGGAGGAGTAACAGGTAAAGAAAGAGAGACAACAACTTCTCAAATGAGAGAGAGACTAATAGATTTTTACCTAAAGAATAACATGAAAATAGCAAACATCTTTTTACCTCATCAAGATATCCACAAATATACAATAGTAAATGAAGACAGGTGTGAAAAAAATTAATGTTAGACAACATAATAGTTAGCCAGGCCTCTTTTTACATTACATGGATGCAAGAGTAAACAGGGAGCAGAAATATTTAGTGATCATGACCTAGTGATAGCCAAAATGAGATTACTGACTGAAGAAAACAAACAGAAAAGGAAAGAGAATAAATCTACTAAACTCAAAATAGAGGAACTAAATATACCAATAGTAAAACAGATATACCAACGTAGGATAAAAAGATGTATCAATGAAAGGCAGATAGGTCTGAAGGATAGCACAATAGAAAAGAGTGGCAAATGTATAAAGAAACACTCCTCAGTTGTACTGAAGGTATGTGGTGGGAACAAATTAAAGGAGATAGGAAAAGAACAGCATGATGGAATGAGAATGTCAAGACTAAGATCAAAGAAAAGAAGAAAACCTAGAAGAAATACTTGCAAACAAAGAGACCGGAGGATAGGATAGATTACGTGAATACAAGAACTATCGCCAAAGAAGAAGTTAGGAAAGTAAAACAGGAACAATGGGAAGAGTTTGGGCAAAGACTTCAAGAAAACTCTGTCAAGGAAATCAAAGCTGTTCTGGGGGCAATGAAGGCAAGAGAAAGACCAAAGCATGCCCAATAAGACAAATTAACCGATGCCAAAGGAGAAATAATTAAAGAAGACAACGAAATCATGGAAACGTGGAGAAACCATTTTCAACAATTACAAAAATTCCTCCAGAATATATGAAACAAGGAGTAAAGATCAATTGGTAAGAGTGACAAGTAATCCAAAGGAGACAGCTGAAGATGTAAATATATCAATGGAAGAAATCCAAACAGCTACAAAGAAAAGTGAAATTAGGAAAAGTCTCAGGAGCAGACGAAATTTATCAAGAAATGATTAAAAACCCACGGAGAGAGAGGCAGACAAACTACTATATGCAATATGCCAACAAACATAGAAGTCCAAACAGGTGCCAGACGACTTTAAAAAGGAACAGTAGTACCAATACAAAAAAAGGATCAACTATGGAATACTCAAACTATAGAGGGATATGACTACTTAGCGTACCAGGAAAATGTATGCCAGGATACTGGAAATGAGACTAAGGAAAAGAGTAGAGAATCATATTTAATAACATCAGAGTGGATTTATCCCAGAAGAAGTGTACAAGACCACATATTTACAATTAGACAAATACTAGAAAACATTCCTTGAGAGAAACATTGATTTGCCCTGTGTTTTATAGACTTAGAAAAGGCACGGACACTGTGAGGAGGGATGAACATGGTATTCCTTAAAGAACACAACGTAGAGCATAATTTAATAGAAGCCATTAAATATGTTTACAATAAACCAACATGTGCAGTAAGAGTAGCTGGAAACATATTTGCAGAATTTGATGTAGATATAGGAGTAAGACAGGGTTGTATCCTCTCTTTTGTTTATCACATTTATGGATTCAGTCACAAAGGCATCCTCGAAAATGAAGAAAATGAATGTAAGTATGTGGAAGCTTAAACCAGTAAATGTATCAACGCTTTCATTTGACGATGATTTAGTTCTGTTTGGAAATTAGAAATTGACCTTCAGTCGAATATCAACATTGTGAACAATGGACTAAATAAAAGAGGAATGAGAGTGAATGCAAAGAAGACCAAAACAGTGCTAGGCAGGGAGAATTTAGAAAAGTTCAAAGCTACAATTATCTAGGTGTAATGATTAACTCAGAGGGAAAACTAAGAGAATAAATCAGCCAGAGAAATCAAAGGCAAATGCAATATATAACCATCTAGGAAAGGCATTTATAGGTAAACAAGAATTGTCAACAAAACCTAAACTGGGCAGTATACAACACAGTTTATTGTCCTACTCTCCTCTATGGCAGTGAAACCTGGACTTTAGACAGTAGAGAATACAATAGAGTACAGGCAACTGAAATGAAATATCTAAAAGAGTAGTAGGGAAAACTAAAAGAGACAAATTCAGAAACACATCATAAGAGATCAAACCAAAGCAGATGGCATAAAACCTAAGATATAAATGAATCAATTGAGACGGTTTGGGCATGTAAACAGAATGAATGACAATAGAATAGCTAAATTAATATACATGCTAAACCTCAAGGTAAAATACCAAAAGGCAGACCTCGGAGAAAGTGGGAAGAAGATATAAAAGAGGTATTGAAGAATACAAATTTAACATTTTGGAAGGAAACAGAAAATGCCAGGACAGAGCATCCTGGAGAAAGATCATCTCGAATCTGAACCCATACACCGAAAAGGTAGAATGGGAACTGATAAAGAAAGAAAGAAACTGTACTGGGGTAAAATGAGTGAAGGTGACAATGAATGTTTGTAGATGGAACCATGTATGTTTGACAGCTTGATCCGGTTGTTCTTGTATTAAGTTTAAGCTGATGTATCAGAATAAATAGTTGACTATTGATAGCCTTAAAGAATTTTTTTTTATTTATTTCTGGCTCTCTGTTCTTCAAACAGTTATCCATTGCAATTGGTTCATGTTGGTTTGAGAATTTCATTTAGTATAATACGTATAATTGTTAGTCACAAAGGGCTGCATTTATTTGCACTTTCTCAATTTCTTGCATGTAAGTCTGTTGGGGTGGTTCCCAAACACAACTACCATAATCTAAGACTGGTTTTATTAAGCCCTGTAGCACTTTTCTTTTTACATTTTGAGGACAGTTGTTTAAGGTTGCTTCCAAGGAATACCACAAGGCCATTTGTTTTTCTGCACAGTGCTCTATATTGTTCTTTCCATTGTAATTCACTGTAACTTCTAGGTATTTTGCATGTTTTGCTAATTTTAATTTTTGGTTATAGTCCGAGTTGACTTTTTGTTTTGTTTTTTGTTTGTTTTTTTTCTTATTTACACGTTTTTAGAACCTGGCATTTATCTGGATGGAAGTCCTTTTTCCACATTCTCTCCCTTTCCTGTAATGTGTTTAGGTCCTTTTGTAATATTTTGCAACCATCCACGTTATCTATTTTTCTACATAATACAATAGACTATGATCAGTAAAAAATCTGAGTTTGGTACCTGGTGAGAGGTTTTGGTCAATGTCATTGATATATACTAAGAAAAATAGAGGTGCTAAGATGGTTCCCTGAAAGCACTGATTTTGGATTGGATTCAACACCTTCAACAATTATCTTTTGTCTTCATTCCAAAAGGAACGATTTGCTCCATTCAAGAAGAGAATTTGAAATACCATACCTATCCCCTAATTTTATCAGAAATCCATGGGGATCTACGTTGTCAAAAGCTTTCGAGAAATCTAAGAAGATAGCATCTGTTCGGCTATTTTGATTTAGGACCATTTATTGTTGTAATAAGTTGAGTGTCACGGCTTCGTTTGTGTCTAAATCCATGTTTATTTGTTCGATGCTATGCGGTAACTGTGTTACTGTATATTTTGATGTTCCAATAGCTTGCAAGTCATTGAAGTAACAGAAGCAGGTCCGTAGTTGTCTGCTCGTTGTCCATTTCCATTTTTAAGTAACGGGACTATATTTGCATTAAAAAAAACACATTTTAAAATTTACCCTGAAAGTCTGTGTGTTACTGTGGCACGTCTTGTCACATTCATAAAGCTTAATGTGTATATGTGTGTCTATGTGTGTGTGTGTGTCTGTGTGTGTGTTATTGTGGCACGTTTTATCACACAGATTGCTGAAGATTGAGCAGCCCACTCTGGACGCCGTGCTTGGACGACGCTGTCATGAACGAGAAGAACGCGCTAAAGTACTTGCGGGTCATCATGGACAAGGTCAGCTCACACATCAATGACCTGACTCTGGTGGAGTTGACGGTAGGTACTCCTTTGTTAAAATCAGATGTTTAAAATCCTGATTTTACAGGTCACCACGATTAGATCTGCTGAAGTCAGAGGTCATGCCTGAAAGGAGGAATACACACCCTGGACACACACTCCTCCCCCTCCTATTTCCTCAGCATTGTTTTCTTTCTTCCTTCCTTTCTTTTTTTTTTTCTTTTCTTTTTTGTTTCTTTGTTTCTTTGTTTCTTTGTTTCTTTGTTTCTTTGTTTCTTTGTTTCATTCTTTGTTTCTTTGTTTCTTTCTTTCTGTCTATATTTCTTTATTTCCATACATCTACTTATCGTCATCATAATGTTACTGTAAAGGAAGTGAAGTCGATCGTATACGCATTGCCTATTGGTGTTGCGTTTGAACAAAACACCGTGACTACACTAATAGAACATTGAAAAATAAAAGTAAAAACAAAACAGAGTGGTAGCGTCAAAAGCAAGGCGGAGGGTCCCATCGCCCGTGAGACATGGAAAGCAAGGCCAAGAGTGCTATGGACCATGATCTCTCAAAAGAAAGCAGAGAGTTCTATGGACCATGATACCTCAAAAGAAAGCAGAGAGTGCTATGGACCATGATACCTCAAAAGAAAGCAGAGAGTGCTATGGACCATGATATCTCAAAAGAAAGCAGAGAGTTCTATGGACCATGATACCTCAAAAGAAAGCAGAGAGTTCTATGGACCATGATACCTGAAAAGAAAGCAGAGAGTTCTATGGACTATGATACCTCAAAAGAAAGCAGAGAGTTCTATGGACTATGATACCTCAAAAGAAAGCAGAGAGTTCTATGGACTATGATACCTCAAAAGAAAGCAGAGAGTTCTATGGACTATGATACCTCAAAAGAAAGCAGAGAGTTCTATGGACCATGATACATCAAAAGAAAGCAGAGAGTTCTATGGACCATGATATCTCAAAAGAAAGCAGAGAGTTCTATGGACCATGATACCTCAAAAGAAAGCAGAGAGTTCTATGGACCATGATCTCTCAAAAGAAAGCAGAGAGTTCTATGGACTATGATACCTCAAAAGAAAGCAGAGAGTTCTATGGACCATGATACATCAAAAGAAAGCAGAGAGTTCTATGGACCATGATACCTCAAAAGAAAGCAGAGAGTTCTATGGACCATGATATCTCAAAAGAAAGCAGAGAGTTCTATGGACCATGATATCTCAAAAGAAAGCAGAGAGTTCTATGGACCATGATATCTCAAAAGAAAGCAGGAGTTCTATGGACCATGATACATCAAAAGAAGGTAAATGGTTCCATGGGCCATGACACATCAAAAGAAAGTAAAGGGTTCCATGGGCCATGATACATCAAAAGAAAGTAAAGGGTTCTATGGGCCATGATACATCAAAAGAAAGTAAAGGGTTCCATGGACCATGATATCTCAAAAGATGGTAAAGGGTTCCATGGGCCATGACACATCAAAAGATGGTAAAGGGTTCCATGGACCATGATACATCAAAAGAAAGTAAAGGGTTCTATGGGCCATGATACATCAAAAGAAAGTAAAGGGTTCCATGGACCATGATACATCAAAAGAAAGTAAAGGGTTCCATGGGCCATGATACATCAAAAGAAAGTAAAGGGTTCCATAGGCCATGATACCTCACAAGAAGGTAAAGGGTTCCATGGGCCATGATACATCAAAAGAAAGCAAGTGGTTCCATCGACCATGATACATCAAAAGAAAGCAAGTGGTTCCATCGACAATGATACCTAAAAAAAGGTAAAGGGTTCCATGGATCATGATATATCAAAAGAAGGTAAATGGTTCCATGGATCATGATATATCAAAAGAAGGTAAATGGTTCCATGGATCATGATATATAAAGGGTTCAAAAGAAGGTAAAGGGTTCCATGGATCATGATATATCAAAAGAAGGTAAATGGTTCCATGGATCATGATATATCAAAAGAAGGTAAAGGGTTCCATGGATCATGATATATCAAAAGAAGGTAAAGGGTTCCATGGATCATGATATATCAAAAGAAGGTAAAGGGTTCCATGGATCATGATATATCAAAAGAAGGTAAAGGGTTCCATGGATCATGATATATCAAAAGAAGGTAAAGGGTTC
>JAXRKP010000009.1:445000-465000 GCA_037039925.1 Doris montereyensis | reverse complement strand
ATTATTATTATTATTATTATTATTATTATTATTATTATTATTATTATTATTATTATTATTATTATTATTATTATTATTAATAATACTATTATTTTTACCGGTATTGTTACTCTTTTCTTTTGTTATTTTTTTCTTTTTTATCATTATCATATTGCAATGCCCCCCCCCCCGATACCAAATATGACTATACGACTGTACGTGGTATGCTGCTCTTTGACGATGATTTAAAAGGAACTTTGTATTGGATTCTGATAAGAAAAGAAAACTTAAGTGCAACATTGTTGATACGTAAAATTACTATAGGTTTGTTTAAATAAGTAGTGCCATTCTGACTTTCAGGGGGGGGGAGCCGACTGGTCCGAAACTGGCCGATTTAATGGGACCTTCGGATATTCGGGACGTGGCTCTTAAAGAGATGATGGCACTGAGTGAGCGTGAAGATATGAAAGGTGATGAGCACAGGAGGCGTTCTTCGCAAGGAAGAAGGAATTCTCCCTAAATGATTCCAACGGATTCACCACGGTGCGATCTACGGATCCGTTCGGTTGTAACTCTGGTCTAATCAACTCGGTTCTAACTCGGTTCTAACTCGGTTCTAACAACTCCATTAATTTCGTTCTGATTTAGTTGTAACTCAGTTTTTAACTCGGTTTAAACAACTTGATCATAACTCAGTTCTGATAACTCATGTCTTGGATCGGCAAGAGTTATTAAGTTCCATGTACGTGAAAAAGCATAAACTTATTATTCCCTCCTCCCCCTCCCCCCTCTCTCACGAGTTCCTGTAAAATGTGGACTCAAATAGCATGAAGTAATAGGATGATTTTTAAAATATTTTATTAAGATTCAAGATAAAAACGGAGAGTGAAATCTTCGATCTGAATTTTAGTTTGATCAAAAGCCTCGGTAGAACCAGTCTTGAGAAAAACGCCATTTTGTTCTGAAACCAAAACAGGGGCTAATGATTGTGTAGCATCGGTACTAAATCTACTGTGTATCAGACGGGGCTTTCCCTTTACATATATAGCACATATGACAGGCATTGACTCATTCTTGCATTCCCATATTTTCAAATATTTAGAAAAAACTTGAGTAAATTGATAAAAAATGTCATTAAAAAGAGGGCCTAGAAACTACATTTAAATATAGGTTTCATGTTTTTTACTATCGCAGACAGATTCTAGAAGGGTCAGAGCATATAAAAATTCTTATATCTAAAATTCAATAATTTTGACCCAAACTTCAAAATTTAGCTGCCGCCCCCTCCACCCCCACTCCTCTTAATCTGAGGTCGCCGCCCGTGAAGAATATATCAAAGTACTAACAACTTAGGTTGCCGAGTTCCTACAATATGCCTTCCTTTTAGGTTAAAACGCTATGAATGTATTGGTTATTTACTTAATTATTTATCTATATTTATTTTATTTTTTTTCATAGGAGTATCTTTAATCAATTAATTATTTATAGATGTATTTATTTGTATACTCATTATTATTTTCAATATAAATGAATAAAACCCATTGGTTTCTTTGCTTCTTTTTTCCTGCCCACTGGTGAAAGGACGTACAAGAACTTTCGACGTTCTTTCACTTCTTGTTATGAACTTTATATGAACATTATAGGTTTGTTAAATATCATGAAAGTTTGTTACACGTTTTTTGTAGGGTCATTACAGGCTTTGCACTGGCTTTTGTTATACTTTTGAATCAGGTTTGTTTCAGGAATTTTACAGATTTGATACACGTTTGACATAAGGTTGTTACATGCTTGTTGCAGGTTTGTCATTATCATTATTATTATTATTATTATTATTATTATTATTATTATTATTATTATTATTATTATTATTATTATTATTATTATTATTATTATTATTATTATTATTATTATTATTATTATTATTATTATTATTATTATTATTATTATTATTATTATTATTATTATTGTGATTATGATGATGACTATTATGATTATTATGATTATTATTATTATTATTATTATTATTATTATTATTATTATTATTATTATTATTATTATTATTATTATTATTATTATTATTATTTTTATTTTTTTTTTTTTTATTATTTATTTTTTGTTTTTTTATTTATTTTTTGTTTGTTTTTTAAATTATTATTATTTTTAAATTATTATTATTATTATTATTATTATTATTATTATTATTATTATTTTTATTATTATTATTATTATTATTATTATTATTATTATTATTATTATTATTATTATTATTATTATTATTATTATTATTATAATATATTATTATATATTATTATTATTATTATTATTATTATTATATTATTATTATTATTATTATTATTATTATTATTATTATTATTATTATTTTATTATTATTATTATTATTATTATTATTATTATTATTATTATTATTATTATTATTATTATTATTATTATTATTATTATTATTTATTATTTTTTTTTATTTTTTTTATTAATTATTTTTTATTATATTATTATTATTATTATTATTATTATTATTATTATTATTATTATTATTATTATTATTATTATTATTATTATTATTATTATTATTATTATTATTATTATTATTATTATTATTATTATTATTATTATTATTATTATTATTATTATTATTATTATTATTATTATTATTATTATTATTATTATGATTATTCTTATTATTATTATTATGATTCTTCTTCTTCTTCTTATTATTATTATTATAAGTTTGTAACAGGTTTTATGTTTTTGGGAGCTTTGTTTTGTTTTTGTTGTTGGGTAGGCGGTGATGGTGGGGAAGGGGGGCGATGGCGTGCTTTTTGTAAAACAAATTTCCGTTCCATTGGATTAGTTTGTTATGTGACTTATTACACGTTATGTTACAACTCTTTGCTCCTGCCGTCTCTGTCTCTGATTGTTTGTCCTTGTTTCTTTGTCTGTCTCTGTCTCTGTCTTTGTCTCTGTCTCCCTCTCAGACTGTCTGTGTGTGTGTCTGTCTGTCTGTCTGTCTGACTGACTGACTCTCTCTCTCTCTCTCTCTCTCTCTCTCTCTCTCTCTCTCTCTCTCTCTCTCTCTCTCTCTCTCTCTCTCTCTCTCTCTCTTCCAGGAGAACCATTGACACGTCAACCATCGATTCTTACTCGCCTCAGCTTGACGGGGGCCAGTCACAGATACCTGCGGCTCACCTCTATGGCGAGCGGGAGACCCATATATACATTGGTTAAATAGGAGACATCCTTTCAGTGCCAAATCTATATTAGCCTCACCTCTATGACGATCAGGGTACTCCATAGATACATTGGGTAAATAGGAGACCTCCTTTCAATCCTAAAGCTCTATTAACCTCACCTCTATTACAATCAGGGACACAATAGATACATTGGGTAAATAGGAGGCATCTTTTCAATGCCAAAGCTCTATTAGCCTCACCTGTATTACAATCAGGACTCCATAGATACATTGGTTAAATAGGAGACCTTCTTTCAATCCCAAATCTATATTAGCTTCACCTCTACGACGATCAGGGGACTCCATAGATACATTGGGTAAATAGAAGACCTCATTTCAATGCCAAAGCTCGATTAGTCTCACCTGTCGTTACCCTGGCGACCTTCATGGCGAGACAGGAGGGGTGCGATTGTTCGAGGGCTTATGATGAGGTATTCAATTAGTATGTAAAGTTTCTTTAAGGCCATTACGACCCATAGAACCGGATCGTATCACGATTTCTATAGCTTGAGACAGAACAGGTGATGACACTGACTTCTTCTTGGCAGGACACTAGTCTGACGCAGGTGTTTACTTCCAAGCTAATACTTGTACACCTGGGTCGAGTGAGGAAAATGCGTGTTGAGTGTCTTTCCCGAGGCATACAACATCCAGGGGTTTTGCCAGGTTTGGAACCCGAGACGTCATGATCCCAAGTCGATTGCCTAATCACTCAGCTTCTTCCAAAACAGGGCTCTCATGGGAGGTGGGGGTGGGGGGTCAGGGGTGGGGGCGAATAAGTTCACTATTTAACAATTCCCTTGATCCAGACTAATGTCTCGCCATGCACCACGTCAGTCGGCTATGCAAAGAGTAAAAGAGAGCATTAAGTCCACTATGTTGGCATGATATTGGCCCGTGAAGTTCACTATGTTGGCATGATATTGGCCCGTGAAGTTCACTATGTTGGCATGATATTGGCCCGTGAAGTTCACTATGTTGTCATGATATTGGCCCGTCAAGTTCACTATGTTGGCATGATATTGGCCCGTCAAGTTCACTATGTTGGCATGATATTGGCCCGTCAAGTTCACTATGTTGTCATGATATTGACCCGTCAAGTTCACTATGTTGGCATGATATTGGCCCGTCAAGTTCACTATGTTGGCATGATATTGGCCCGTCAAGTTCACTATGTTGGCATGATATTGACGAGTCAAGTCCAATATGTTGTCATGATATTGACGCGTCAAGTCAATATGTTGTCACGTGTCAAGTCCACTATGTTGGCATGATATTGGCCCGTGAAGCTCACTATGTTGGCATGATATTGACGTGTCAAGTTCACTATGTTGGCATGATATTGACGTGTCAAGTTCACTATGTTGGCATGATATTGACGTGTCAAGTTCACTATGTTGGCATGATATTGGCGTGTCAAGTTCACTATGTTGGCATGATATTGGCGTGTCAAGTTCACTATGTTGGCATGATATTGAGGCGTCAAGTCCAATGTTGGCATGATATTGAGGCGTCAAGTCCCCCTATGTTGGCATGATATTGACGTGTCAAGTCCACTATGTTGGCATGATATTGACGTGTCAAGTCCACTATGTTGGCATGATATTGACGTGTCAAGCCCACTATGTTGGCATGATATTGGCGCGTCAAGTTCACTATGTTGGCATAATATTGGTGCATTAAGTCCACTATGTTGCCATGGTATTGACAAGTTCACTATGTTGGCATCAAGTCCACTATGTTGCCATGATATTGGTACGTCAAGTTCACAATGTTGGCATGATATTGACGTGTCAAGTCCACTATGTTGGCATGATATTGACGTGTCAAGCCCACTATGTTGGCATGATATTGGCGCGTCAAGTTCACTATGTTGGCATAATATTGGTGCATTAAGTCCACTATGTTGCCATGGTATTGACGTGTCAAGTTCACTATGTTGGCATGAAATTTGTGCATCAAGTCCACTATGTTGCCATGATATTGGTACGTCAAGTTCACAATGTTGGCATGATATTGACGTGTCAAGTCCACTATGTTGGCATGATATTGACGTGTCAAGTCCACTATGTTGGCATGATATTGACGTGTCAAGTCCAATATGTTGGCATGATATTGGCATGTCAAGCCCACTATGTTGACATGATATTGGCGTCAAGTTCACTTATGTTGAAGATATTGACGTCAAGTTCACTATGTTGGCATGATATTGAGGCGTCAAGTCCACTATGTTGGCATATATTGACGTGTCAAGTCCACTATGTTGGCATGATATTGACGTGTCAAGTCCACTATGTTGGCATGATATTGACGTGTCAAGTCCATGTTGGCATGATATTGACGTTGGTTGGTATGATATTGACGTGTCAAGTCCACTATGTTGGCATGATATTGACGTGTCAAGTCCACTATGTTGGCATGATATTGACATGTCAAGTCCACTATGTTGGCATGATATTGAGGCGTCAAGTTCTCTATGTTGGCACGATATACTGACGTGTCAAGTCCACTATGTTTGCATGATATTGAGGTGTCAAGTCCACTATGTTGCGATATAAAACTCGTTGACATGGAATCGTGTTGCAAAATTGATACCGCCGTTACATTGATATACCATCGGTCACAACAAGATGATGGCCTGCCCGAAGACTACCCTACGTCAACGGTCAAAAATGCTATGGATTGAATGCATAAAAAAAACAACCTAACTACAATTCTAGCTGACTTAAATTAAGCGCCTCTTTTTAAAAGAAAGTTTCGTTGAGTGTAGTAGTAAGCTTGGTTGGTTGTGCTCTCTTTTTCATGGTGAGGTAATGGGTGCCGACGCAGAGGTCGCGGGTTCAACCCCCATTGTGATCGAGATTTAGTTTCTATCTATTGATCGTATTTGTCTCGTTTTTGTTCCTACGGGGGGGCTTTAATATTATTTAATGTCTGTCATTTCCTTTATTTAAGCAGCCATCTGCTTGAATAGAGAGAAATGCGGGTGATTTCACGTATTCAGGTAACTCATGAAGAAATGGACAATTAGCCTACCAGTGTGTCTTTCTTCTGTCGATGGTGTTTGAGTTTTGATACTCAAAAGGATTAGCCTTATTTGTATGCGAAATGTAGCTAAATAATATGTCGTTTCGATCTCAGAGTTAGATCTAGATCAAATGCCGCGGTGATGAAAATGGTCATTGGTGCATTTCGAGATTATCAAGCAGAGAGAAGAGAGAGAGAGAGAGAGAGAGAGAGAGAGAGAGAGAGAGAGAGAGAGAGAGAGAGAGAGAGAGAGAGAGAGAGAGAGAGAGAGAGAGAGAGAGAGAGAGAGAGAGAGAGAGAGAAAGAGAGAGACATCAGACAGAGAGACAGACACAGACAGAGAGACAGACACAGACAGAGAGAGAGAGAGAGACAGAGAGAGAGAGAGAGACAGAGAGAGAGAGAGAGAGAGAGAGAGAGAGAAAATCAAGTTTGAAAATGTCCCAACAATGGTTATAATTTAATTGTTCAGTCGGTCCACACTCCCAACTACAGCTACAAATACAAAAGGGAGTTTCCAATACATGTCCTACCGCACAGACCCTCATCCAGAAACGAAACTTAATGCTGAAAATGGAAACACGATACTCCGGCCGAATATATCGTCGACTTAGAATTATATTGTGCTATCTCCACATTTGAACATTTTGGAGTTATAATATAAACCATCATCAGATTCACAGTCTGAACTGATTATAGATTTGGGACCAGCAAAAATTACATACGAAAATACCAAACACGTATTAAATTCATTGTAGTGATTTAATTTTATATTATTTTTAAATCGTTTATTGGGTTGGGCAAGATCTAGGCCTTGCCTTGACTTGGCCACGGTTTGGCCAGACAAAGCTAAAAATAAATCTCCCGTATTGACGATCGTGAAGAAAGTGAAGGCACTGCATTTGTGTTTACAACCACTTTCATTTCACTTTCCACTTGGACTTCATGATTGACGAAAGACGAATGCACTCGATTTTGCTTTCGTTTTTTGACATCATCGTTAGCATCACACACACACATACACACACACACACTTACACACACACACACACACATACACACATGTCATATGTGTTAACAACGTCATATATCATATCACTATGTGTTTCCTTTCATCTTCTATCTATCTTCTATATACATATAATTCTGAACTTTACGACCTAGCGTTTCACGCTGTCAGAATAGGCTCCCAAACTACAAAACTAAACTGTGTGAAGTTTCAAAAGTGATGCTGGATTTCATCAGGCCGTGTTCTAGGCATACAATTATTTGTATTAGTCTTTTCTTTCATTATGTTGTATTTGCACTCATTCACAGTTGGCATCGTTCATGTGAACATTTCTCATTGATTAATTAAAACATCGCCCTTTTATGCACTTCTATTTTTGTGAGATTCAATCACTGTTTGACTAATTCTAGAATCTAGTTCAAATGAACAGTTGTCATGGATTAATTCAAGATTTCCCCTGAAACCCCAATCATTCGATTTTTACGTACCTAGAATCTAGAATCTAGATCTAGATCTAGATAGATCTAGAGCTAGCTTATATTTTGTGCCACAATGGTAAATTTTATATTTTAGAAGATCTAGCTTTGAGATCTAGATCTACATCTAATCTAGATTAGATCTAGATCTAGATAGCTAGAGAGGGAGGGAGGGAGGGAGGGAGAGAGGGAGAGAGGGAGAGAGAGGGAGAGAGGGGAGAGAGGGAGAGAGAGGGAGAGAGGGAGGGGAGAGAGAGGGAGGGAGAGAGAGAGAGGGAGAGGGAGGGAGAGAGAGAGAGAGGGAGGGAGGGAGGGAGGGAGAGAGGGAGAGGGAGAGAGGGAGAGAGGAGAGAGAGAGAGAGAGAGAGAGAGAGAGAGCGAGAGAGCGAGAGAGAGAGAGAGAGAGAAAGAGAGGGAGAGGGAGCGAGCAAGAGAGAGAGAGAGAGAGAGAGAGAGAGAGAGAGAGAGAGAGAGAGAGAGAGAGAGAGAGAGAGAGAGAGAGAGAGAGAGAGAGAGAGAGAGATAGAGATTTTGGGCAATTTATCCTATTCTCTCTACATATCTGCGGTTTCGTTTTGTAGATCTAGAGCCGATCTAGAGCTAATCTAGATCTAGCACTAGACAACTAACTGGTCTGCGGATTTCTTTTGCAGATCTAAAGCCGATCTAAAACTAGATGTAGATCTAGATCTAGCTATAGATTATAATTTAGATAGATCTTGATTTAGCTTCTAGATGTAGATCTAGAGATCTAGCTTTTAGATCCAGGTTTCTCGATTCTACCTCTAGCTCTAGCTAAGTTTCAAAATGCTTAAAATGTAATATCACAGAAAAGGGCCCGATGAGTGCTTTCATGTGGCACCATTACTTTTTGCTAGGAAATTATGGCCGTTCAGAGGTCGAAAAACAGGTAACAAAGGAATATTATAGTAAACCTATATATCATTTTGATCGGCTCGAAAATTAAATGCAACCATGACATTGCAAATGATGAATTTTTAACGATAACGATGTTAAGCAAGATCATATATGATTTCCAAGTTGCGCCGCGTAGCTGTACTATATTTTATTTTATTTGATAAAAACATATGAAATCAATTATTAAGAAACTTACTAACCCTGATTTGATTTTAATTACTAACAAAAACTGTGATTCAATCATAAAAGAGCAGTGATTCAGGTATAAATGAGTACCTGGATGTTTCCGAGATTGGATGTAGTATGAAATCGTAATGAAATATTAATAAACTTACTAACCGTGAATTGAATTGATTTTAATCGTTAACACTAACTGTTCTACAATCATAAAAGAGTAGCTCTCATATAATTGAACATGTGTAAATGAGTACCTGGATAAAGGCAGTGGTAAGTGTGTTCGAGACTGAATGAAATGGTCTGCCAAAGTGTTTCTGTTGACAGACGTTTTCTTTTTATTTTGAGAGGATTTGTTGCTTTGCCCGGATTGCCCTGTAAATAGCCGAGGAAGGTATTGTGAGGTATTTTTTCATTTCAGATGAAACAGAGTTGGTTCTGTTGAAAAAAAACAACACAATTAATTTGCACTAATAAGAATTTCAAACTTAACAATACAATATTGGTTACATGAATGCATTAATTCATTTCACATTTAAAAACAATCCAATTCCACAATTCACACCAAGGCACTTATTCAGACGGTGATGAGAAAACATTCCCAGTAATTCAACAAAATCCTGAACTTAATTTTTGAAACAAACTTTATTGAATACAATTTTTGTATTCAAAATGTAAAAAAACAATTCCAATCATCCAAGATTTAGTATGAATCGAAGTCACTCTCAATCTCTGCCACAGGGTAAATCCTCCTTAGGAGTAGAGTTGAAAGAAATCACAGAGCTACACCTAGCTTAAATTTTACAAGCCATGATTCACTCAACTCCAACTGAGGAAATAAGTCATGCAATGGTGTGTTGGTACAACTGTAGTATGAATGAACATGTTTGAAAGAAACATCAATTGATATATTACAATAATATTCGATTATGAACTGTTTGCTTCCTTAGATTCTACCCATCCACCAAATGCATAGAAGAGACAGCAAGATGAAAGACGTGTGACAAGAATGAAAGCACTTACCAACCGCACATTATTGTTATTAATTAACTGAGAATGTAAAAATAGTTAGCACAAATAATTCAATTCAAACACCCATCACATATTAAATCTTTAGCACGCCATAAAGAAAATGAACATAAATTTGCAATTTAGTTGTAAAACCAGTGATTTTAAACCTCATCTTTATAGACTGGCGTCGGTGGCTGAGCAGTTAGGCTACCGGATTGGGGATCATATAGATCCTGAGATCGAATCTCCTTGGGAAAGACACTTAACACGCATTCTCCCCACTCTACCCAGGTTCAAATAGGTACACGCACTAGCTTGGGAGTAACAACTGCGTCAGACTAGCGTCCTGGCCTGGAGGTGATTATTGTCACCTGTTCCGCTTCACGCTATTGAAACTCCGGATCTATAGACCTTGAAAGAACTTTACATTCAGGCCCTAAAAGATTGCTTAAACTAAAAGGAAAAAGACAACTCTTAAATAATTTAACTGTACATGTAACACTACAGTAATGAAATATAATTTAAACTAGAAAAAAAAATGCAGAGTGCATGAGAAACTGTACAATAAGCAAAAGTATGCAAATGATGATATAAAACTTAGGATCAAGGGCCAACTTCATCCATCGAGAGGTCTGACCCTATAACATGGCCAACATTTCTAGACGGTCGCTTGACAGTGCGCAGCAGTTTCTCATATCTATGTGAGAGTTTTGAGAGCTGAATGCCTGTTTAACTGTTTAAGCATGAGAAACAATCCCGCTTCCGTATCTTGGGAGACACATGACCTGCCACAGGTTATTGAAAATCAGAAATGTACCTAGTAAGGTATCCCTCTGAAACAGAAAGGACTTCATTAGCAGATAAAGGACCATCATTTCCTGAAGAGACATAGATGTGGTTGGTAACTCAGCACCAGGAGTGCTTCAGCTGGCAAATGTCTAAGTTGCAGATCTGCCTGTGGATTGAAATACGAAATCATCTCGTAGAAAAGACACGGCTTGGTCACTTTGACTCTGAATGTTGCTAGAGCAAGACTGAAATGCATAGAAGCATCTCTTGGCGGCCAAATTCAGCCGGTTTCATTTTTTGACATCTGCCTCAAACGTGTCTAGCCTTTAACAGCTCCACACCAGCCTGGCCATGAAGCTCCTTAACAAGTTATATGACGTCCCCCCCGCTGCAGTGTGTCAACGTTTCTTTCTCCCAAATACAGACAGTGGTATATTAAAATAATATATTGCACTAAAACAGAATTCTTTCTCCCAAATACAGACAGTGGTATATTAAAATAATATATTGCACAGGCATATTCACCTCACAGGTTCATAGTTAAAAATAAACACAAAATATCAAGTAACAGTTAAAAACCCTCTTTGAAATACAAATTCTGCACCTTAAAGTTCACAATTATTACTTCTAATGATGATAGGTGGACTTAAAGTGACACCCGATCGATGCTGAGAGCAATCAGATTTGGCAGTGGTTTCCATTCTACGTCTAGACCTAATCGGTTGAATACCGTATTAAACAAATGCTGATCCTATAAATGAAAATACCATCCCTCAAATACAATGTCTAGACCTTAAAGCTCCCAATTATTGCTTCTAAATAAAATAGATAGCAGGATATTTAAATATTTAAATGATAATAGGCGGATTGATAATGACATCTGATCGATGATGAGCGCAATCAGATTGGCGGTGTCTTACTTCGTACGTCTAGAATCGAGACCTAGTCGGTTGAATACCGTATTAAGCAAATGCTGATCCTATAAATGGAAATACCATCCCTCAAATACAATCTCTGTACCTTATATGCTCAAATTATTACTTCTGATAGTGTGGATGGCAAGATCGTTAGATGATATAAGGTGGATTAATACTGACATTCAATCAACGATGAGCGTCATCAGATGGGTGGTGGTTTTCTGAACTAGATCTAGTCTAGGTCTAATCTAGATCTTACCTAGATCTAGTCGGTTGGATGCCGTATTAAGACAAGTGCTGATCCCAATAATTTGTTAAAATACGGATCAGAGCAAAGACATAGAACATATAACTCTCTGCAATCACTAGTTAACTGTGTACTGCAAACAGATGGAGTCTTTTATAGATTTACTATAATTCGATAGATCTAAAACTTCGGGAAACGCCAACCACTGGCATCACTGGACAGCCACGATATCAAAACAAGCGTATTTCTTACTAGTTTTAAAAATTTCAATGTTTTCTTTGTTCATTCAAAATCAGTCAAAACACATTTTAGATGACAGATGACATATTTATTGCTCGACAGATGTGGATTGAAAAAGGAAACATGAACACAGGATTTAGTTAATCAAAATGGTGTCGTCATGTTGTCAAGACCCAAGTTGCTGAGACCGCCTCTATCAGCGAGGGGAAAAAAGCATATTGCTGGATCATCATATTCTATATCTTAACACTATTCGACAGGTTTAAAGTTTGAATATTGTTCCCTCACTTATTCTAATTTTTCGTTAGGTCTAAAAATCAGGCTTCTTACAAAGCCATATCGGCAAACACAAACAAGCCTTTACAAGCAACTAAACTGAGATACAAACATATATTATTTCAACTAAACAACAGGTTTCAAAATAAATGTTATTAATTTTAATTTAAAAATCACATTTAAAACGACAGATGACATAATAATACATCGATAAATGTAGATTGAAAAAGTATCAACACCCAAGTGGGTACTCAAAATGGCGTCACTATCCCCAAAACTACACTTTTGGTCTGTCATTTAAATGAAAACATGTTGCTGGACAACTAAATGCAACATGTTATATACTGTTAACAAGATGAAGAAGTAAAGATTTTAACGCTAAAATAATGTGAATATTGTGCCATCAGTATTTTCAAATTAGGTTTAGAGTTTAAAAATGCCTATTTTCACGTCAATGATACAAACAGAAAAAAACCAACTTACCTTGACAAAAGACCCAGCGTTGGAAAGGGCTTTTCAAAATCTTTACAAAAGGGCTTTTCAAAATTGTCGCAACTGATCCCTGAATGTCGTAAGACGAGCATGTCAAAACAAGAGACTATTTTTAGATGCCTAAAACCACGCACAATTTTATTGTCAAAATCTGGAGCACGAAAACTACTCTCTAACCAAGTTTGATGAAATTACCCTAAATATTATTCTACACATCTGCGGATTTCTTTTCCTTTTGCCCAAGTAAACGATGTTAATCATTCAGAAGAGGAAAGAGAACTTACATCCTGGCACCAAATGGAACGTCTCGCAAAGTTGTTTTACCCAGTCTCGGAAAGATAATCATGTTATATTTCCACTCCATTTTCAAGTAGATGTTCGCATAATCGGGGAGGATGGGTGGGGGGGGGGGCAACTGAATCCCCCCTTTTTTTCCACTGAGTTTTCATGTAATCAGAGGGAAAACATTTTTGTTGAATCTGTGTATAACCTACGTGCTATTTTAACTTTTATTTCCGAGCCCTATAAAGTGGCTGACATCGAGATGGATGCTGCATGACTGCATACGGATCTGTAGATACAATTAAAAAATATCGCTGTTTATTTCTTTTCAGTCCAGCATGCTTTATTTGCTCCAGACAAATTTGTTAATCAATATGAAATTGTGTATATTAAAAACTGAAGAAACTCTAATGGTTTACCTTTTGCTTTCTGATTTAATCTTCAACGGCTTTGGAATTCAAGAAATATTTGTACACGTAATACTTTTTCTTTAATTATAAGAAGATTCATATCATAAGGAATGTATTAATTGCAAAATATTCTTATATATATATATATATATATATATATATATATATATATATATATATATATATATATATATATATATATATATATATATATATATATATATATATATATATATATATATATATATATATATATATATATATATATATATATATATATATACATATATATATATATATATATATATATATATATATATATATATATATATATATATATATATATATATATATATATATATATATATATATATATTTGAGGACCTTACGACATTGTGTTTTTATCCAGTCAGAATAGGCTCTCAAACCGCTGAACAGACCAAGTTAAATTTTTAACACAACTTTTGTGTATTACCTGTGCATGTCTGAGGCATATTTTTAATATGAAAAACATTTTCTTTCTGTAAACGATATTTTACACTATTCATTTTCGATTGCCGCCGAATCCCACACTTTTCGACAACCCACAAAGCTCGCGAAAGTTTGACTGACGGCCGCCGTTGACCCATCCATTGTCACCCATTCTATACCCCTTGTCTCCAGGCAACCGCTGAACTGACAATGCTCAAATTTAACCTAGATCTAGCTTTACACTTTTCTCGTTTTCTTTCTTCAGCAAGTCAATCTCTAGAGCTCTTAGTTAGCGCACATTAAAGGGTGTGACCGACAATGGAAATGCCCCTCTGAGATCTAGCTCTACATCTAGATGATTTAAAATCTAGATCTAGAGATAGACCTGGATCTACTTTAGTCTAAGTCTACTAAATCTGTTTTGGCCGAGGTTGGGTTTGGGTTAGAATGATAATTGACAACTTGCTCATTGAGTGGGACGTCAGCTTTTTAATGCCAACAATGTCATATTCTAATAACAACCTGCTCATGGGGAGGGGTGAAGAGATAATGCCCAGATTTTAACCTAGATCTAGCTTAACCCTTTTCTCTTCTTTTTTCCCTCCAGAAGGTCAATCTCTAGATCTAAGTTACCGCACATTAAAGAGTGTGCCCGGCTGTGGAAATCCCCCCTTTGAGATCTAGCTCTACATCTCGATCTACTTTTAATCTTTTTGGCCGAGGTTTGGTTCGGATTATAATAATAACTTGCTTATTGAATGGGATGTCAGCTTTTTTATGTCTACATCTTCATATTTTTTATAACAACCTGCTCATTGAGTGGGTTTTCTTCAGCTTGTTTAATATAATGGTGTTTTAACGCCATGTCGAGGACTCGCGCCATGTATAAAAGTGAAAGCCTACTCTATCCAATTCTTTTCTCCTTTGGACTCTTGATGGAATTTTCCTTCCTCCTTTATGAAAAAGCTAAATCCGTATTTTAAAAAAATCGTATTCTCAAAAAGTAGACCAGACCTCTTTTCTAGAAATTCATGTTTTCTTCCTCTGGAAACTATGTCACAAGTGGCAAAGAGAAGTCTTGCTACAATAAGCCGTTGTGGCGAAATCTGTAACGTCAAAATGTCAGTTTGTAATCACGACGACACTGGGTCACAATCTTGGCAGTCTAGTGATACGTTCGGTAGTGTTGTCAGTTTGTAATCACGACGACACTGGGTCACAAACTTGGCAGGCCTAGTGATACGTTCGGTAGTGTTGTCAGTTTGTAATCACGACGACACTGGTTCAAATCTTGGCAGGCCTAGTGATACGTTCGGTAGTGTTGTCAGTTTGTAATCACGACGACACTGGTCACAATCTTGGCAGGCCTCAGTGATACGTTCGGTAGTGTTGTCAGTTTGTAATCACGACGACACTGGTTCAAAACCTTGGCAGGCCTAGTGATACGTTCGGTAGTGTTGTCAGTTTGTAATCACGGCGACTTGAGTCACAATCTCGGCAGGCCTAGTGATGCAAACGGTAGTGTTGTCAGTTTGTAATCACGACGACACTGGGTGGTCAGAATCTTTGTAGGCTACATTTCATAATCACGACAACACTGGTTTGAAACCCTGGCTGGCTCCAGGTTTGAATGAGTACCCAGTTATAGGTAGAGACATGTCTTTTCAAAGTGTTAAGCCGGTCATACACTAGTCAGTATGGTCCGGATCTGTAGATACAATTAAAAACATCACTCTTTGACTTCTTTTCAGCCCAGATCAGTCTATCTATTTGCGATCGAATCTAAATGAGATTTCGCCAGATATCTATCCTTATTTTGATGGGCATATCATTTTGCACGTTATATTATTATACAGTAGGTGAGTCTGCACTTGTGCGGGGGTAGGGACTATAATATAATCTTTAGTTATTTTTAAACTTTAAGATCCCTACACATAATAATACACAGCTTCTTTTAAAAAATGGATTTAGTCTCACGTACCACGTATCCTGTAACCCCACAAGGCCGTAGGGGCGCTACAGAACGGAGAGGGAAAGGGAGAGGGAGAGGGAGAGGGAGAAGGAGAGGGAGAAGGAGAGGAGAGGGAGAGGGAGGAGAGAGAGAGTGAGGAGAGAGAGAGGAGAGAGAGAGAGAGAGAGAGAGAGAGAGAGAGAGAGAGAGAGAGAGAGAGAGAGAGAGAGAGAGAGAGAGAGAGAGAGAGAGAGAGAGAGAGAGAGAGAGAGAGAGAGAGAGAGAGAGAGAGAGAGAGAGAGAGAGAGAGAGAGAGAGAGAGAGAGAGAGAGAGAGAGAGAGAGAGAGAGAGAGAGAGAGAGAGAGAGAGTACTACTAAATGTAGCCTAGATTTCACCTGGTGTTATACCAGCTCATATTGGATATATATGTGCTTGCTTCATCCATCAATTGATTGTTGACTGTGAATATAATAAATAACCTTGTTATAATTAATAATCAAACCTTGGTGCTACTATATTGTCTACGTCAACATCTAGATATAGAGTCATTGCCTGCTACTTTTACACCTTCATAACAACTGTCTTCAATTGCATCGGTCATTATTCGTTCAAGGTTGTTGTCGAACAGGTTTGGCGATAAAAGTCAACCTTGACGAACACCGATGGATGTGTGAAAGACTTCTCTGTATTTTTCGCACAAAACTCTGAGGTTGAATATATGTTCTGTGCCGTCGTAATCATCGGTAGTCCAGATACGAGGTGTCGGCCTTTTTAACCGAAATCTCGTTGGTTCAAGCCACAGCTGATTGAAACGTTTTCTAGAGTTTTTTCGAGTAAACCCTAACCCCCCCCCCCCCTCCTGGTCCAGGTAGGTGGACCGACACCTAGTCTCATCGGAGACAGACGATAAAGAGGAGATCCCCGTGTGCAGATCACAACATGTTGTGCATGTTAAGAATCACGTAGTTATTTACAGGGCATTCCGGGAAATGAAAACTCAGTCTAAACCCCCCTCCCCTCCCACGAGTTGTGAAGGTGGGTAATATCAATATCAACAACAACAAAAAGAAATAAAATAAAATAAACGTTTTCCGCTTCTGAAACCTGAGTGTTCTTCTGCCTGCAATGATTTGATCCGCTTGAGATCTTATACGGTTTAGAATGATTTTCGTCATGACTTTGCTCGCATGACTGATCAGACTGATTGTTCTATAATTCAAGCATTCCTGCACATTGCCTTTCTTGGGGAGAGTTAATACATGTACGAGGAATTGGGTCCTTCTTTGTTGTCGGATATTCAAGTATTAATTGTCTACCAGTTTTTGTTGTAGATGCAAGTGAGATATATATATATATATATATATATATATATATATATATATATATATATATATATATATATATATATATATATATATATATATATATATATATATATATATATATATATATGGATTGTCTTTTCTCTACCATGCTCGATCAGTTCGGTAAGGATGTTGTGAGCTCCTCCTGCTTTTCAATGATCTTATAAGTTGTAATAAGTTGACTCCACTTCTTACTTGAGGATTGGGACGGGAAGTCTTCGTCGTCAATTGTCTCCAGACATAAGGTTACACTGAGGTCTCCTTCAGTTGACTCCAGACATAATGTTACACTGAGATCTCCGTCAGTTTCCAGACACGAAGTTCCATTGAAATCTCCGTCAGTTGACTCCAGAAACGAAGTTCCACTGAAATCTCCGTCAGTTGACTCCAGAAACGAGGTTACACTGAGATCTCTGTCAGTTGACTCCAGAAAACGAGGTTCCACTGAAATCTCCGTCAGTTGACTCCAGACACGAGGTTACACTGAGATCTCCGTCAGTTTCCAGAGACGAGGTTACACTGAGATCTCCGTCAGTTTCCAGGACACGAGGTTCCACTGAGATCCCCGTCAGTTGACTCCAGAAACGAGGTTAGACTGAAATCTCTGTCAGTTGACTCCAGACACGAGGTTATACTGAGGTCTCCGTCAATTGACTACAGACATGAGGTTACGCTGAGATCTCCGTCAGTTGACTCCAGAAACGAGGTTACACTAAAATCTCCGTCAGTTGACTCCAGACACGAGGTTACACTGAGATCTCCGTCAATTTACTCCAGACATGAGGTTACGCTGAGATCTCCGTCAATTGACTTCAGGCGCGAGGCTACACTGTGATCTCCGTCAGTTGACTTCAGACACGAAGTTACACTCATATCTCAGTCAGTTGACTGATGTTACACTGATATGTCCGTCAGTTGACTCCGTCAATTGACTCCAGACACTTTGTTACACTGAGATCTCCGTCAATTGACTCCAGACACGAGGTTACACGGAGATCTCCGTCAGTTGACTCCAGACACGAGGTTACACTGAGATCTCCGTCAGTTGACTCTAGACACGAGGTTACACTGAGATCTTCGTCAGTTGACTCCAGGCACATGAGGTTACAATGAGATCTCCGTCAGTTGACTCTAGACACGAGGTTACAATGAGATCTCCGTCAGTTGACTCCAGACACGAGGTTACACTGAGATCTCCGTCAGTTGACTCCAGACACGAGGTTACACTGAGATCTCCGTCAGTTGACTCTAGACACGAGGTTACACTGAGATCTTCGTCAGTTGACTCCAGGCAGGAGGCTACACTGATATCTCCGTCAGTTTTGTGATTGTAGAGATCAGAGCGACATTCCGCTCATCTTTTAAGTGCATGATCCTAGTCTGTCCGGTAGCTTAACCACTCTGTCAATAAGGTAGTTGTAATGTTTACTACATGGCACAAGGAGTGTTGTTTTCTACCATGAGGCATTTTGATATGATTTGATTTGATTTGATTTATCCACATCCACAGCTAAGGTAATCTCGGGATTTTTTTGTAGGATTTTAATTTTGCCCTGTAAACAGCCAAGAAATCTTTAACGTGCACAGAATAGTATGATGATTTGTATACGGGACCTCCTTTTATCGTCCGTCTCCGAAGGGATTAATTGTCGATCCACCTACCTGGACATGGAGGAGGGGGGGGAGATATTTCAACAGTTGGCGGGGCTTGAACTCACAACCTTTTGGTTGAGAGGCCGACACCTTGCGTATGGACTACCGAGTTCCCTACAATGAGATATCGATAGCCTTTTTATACTGCTTCAGCATTGTGTACAAATTGAAGCGATTTATCTGCACCGTATTCATAAAACTCCCTTTGATCGCTAACGATAGTAATAGACACAAAAGGATTTATGTGTGCAAGTTTAATTATAAATGTGTGTATGATTGACAGAGAGTTTTGTGAGTGTAGTAGTGTAGGTGTGTATGTGTGTGTGTGTGTGTGTGTGTTTGTATGTTTGTGTGTGTGTGTTTGTGTTTGAGTGTGAGTTCATAAGAACGAGACACAAACGCATGTATTAGGAAAAGAAGAGAGATTAATAATGTGTGTGGGGTGTATGTCTTTGTGAATGAGAAAGATGTCTGTGTGTATCTGCGTATGTGCGAGCGCGCGGCTGTGTGTGTGTGTGTGTGTGTGTGCATGTGTGTGTGTACATGGTGCAAGCAGTGTGCAAGCTTGGGATTGGCATGATGTCACATAGGCCCAGGCCTACACCACAGTGTTGACATTGCTTTCACCGTAGGGCATTCTATTGGAACAACTTGTCATCAACGGGAATAGCAGCATAGTTGATGGAGAAGTAGAAGGGCTGAGGCACTGGGGTGGAGTGGCTTGATTTCTCACTCTCGCATCCTGCCAATGCACCATACATGAAACCAGCGTTTTAATTAAACAAAGAGCAACGTAAACACACTATTGATATTGTTTGAAGTCAGGATGCATGACGCCTCAAGCATGCTCTGTTTCTAATTATCTACAGCTATATCAGCGTTTTCTACATCAATCTACAATGTAATCTCAGAACAATGAATCCTATTATAACTTAGTTGTATACGAACAAGGTCATCCCTCTGGGAGTAGGAACATTCCTGGTCCTCGACTTGAACAAAAAGAAGACTTGTGTCTTGAAATTAAGATCACTCTGCTCGTTGAAGTACGGAAAACCCTTATCATTG
>JAXRKP010000009.1:427500-435000 GCA_037039925.1 Doris montereyensis | reverse complement strand
TATATATATATATATATATATATATATATATATATATATATATATATATGTCTGTCTGTCGATCTATCTATCTATCTATCTATCTATCTATCTATCTATCTATCTATCTATCTATCTATCTATCTATCTATCTATCTATCTATCTAACTATCTATCGACTTATTATCTATCTATCTATCTATCTGTCTATATATCTATCTATCAATCTATCTATCTATATATCTATCTCTATATATATCTATATATCTATCTCTATATATATCTATATATCTATCTTTATCAATATCTATTTACGCGTTTTGAGAAGAAAAGGCTCTGAAATTCTGAGCTGGGTAAAGAATCTAGAGTTTGGATGGAATGTAAGTGAAACTTGTGACAAATGTAGCCTCCAGATTCAGACTCAATAGTGCTAACACCATACATTGTCATGTAGCCTAGATCTTTAAAATCGACAAATGCGTGGTTTGGAATATGAACTCCTGAGCCGATGATAAACGTTTTTAGTTGTTGTTCTTTTGTGTCCCCAGCCCCCCACCCCCTTTTTCCCCCTCCTGTTTTGTTGTTTTGGGCAGAGGGAGGGTAAGGGCAGAGGTAGAGAGAGGAGAGAGTGCAAAAAGGGGGGAGGGGGAGAGAGGGAGGGAGGGAGGAGGGGTTGATGCAAGCTCTAAAACTCAATGTAATAGTGATATTATATTATAGCAAAATACCACATCATCATGACTCGGGGTGACAAGTTCGATGCCGGCTGTCTTTGTCCAAGTGTGGATTATCGTGACACATTTCGCGACTCAGTATGCCATGAAACTCAAAAGAAAGAGAATTTAGTCAAGCAACTGGAAAAGCCGGTACATAGACGTCACATACCGGTACTAAAATGGGCGTGGACTTTGGCAGACGTCTTAATCTGTCGTCTGCTTCTGTCGGAAGAAAATCAAACTGTCGTCTCTCCCACCATCGTCTTTTTTTTTTAATAACCACTTTTAAACTTTTATTATTGTTGTTATCTCAGCCTAAATGTTTTGGGAGGTGTGGGAGGGGGACTTAAGAACATGCTTTTGACACTTATTGACAATATTCATTTGACACTTGTTGACAATATTCATTTGACACTTGTTGACAATATTCATTTGACACTTGTTGACAATATTCATGCAATAGAATAGAAAGTGAAATGAGACTATCCTTATTAAATCGAAATTTGAAAACAATTTTGTAAGCTTATTTGAGATGCGACTGCGCATGCGTGGCACATTTCAACCACTCCAGAGAAGTTGTATCGTTGAATCCACCAAAACAACCACAGCACACAACACACAAAGAAGTACAGAATAGGGTTTCTAATTTGTAAGGTTGGCGAGTAAGCGCACATGACACCATGTAAATGGAACAAACTTTTATTCAAATTTCATCTTACTAAAATCATCATCATCATCATCAATGCCTCTCACCCCTGGCAGGGTAAAGGTCAAGTACAAGTGAATCCCACATTCCTCTGTTCTAGGCCATCCTTCCAAGCTCGCTCCATGTGAGCCCCATCTCTCGTCCGTCTCTGTTACATCTTCTCCATGTCTTCAATGGCCGCCCTCCTGCCTTGCGTTCCTTGTGAGTTTCCATTGCAATGCAAAAGTCTGGTGATGTTGCCACTTGGTTTCATTAAAGGGTGTCCTATGCATCGTCTCTTCCGGAGTCCTTACTTTTTTTCTCTATTGGTTGTTGCCCTGTTCTTTCCCGAAGTTTCTCTTTTCTTACCTTGTCTTGCCGTTTGATTTTTCTGAATACTTCTCATGCATCTGTTAATGAGGGTGTTAGTGTTACTAAGAAAGACACGTCTCATTCAACTTTCAATTTTATTTCATTAGCACTCTGAGTCATGTGACTTCCTTGAAATTTCAAAGCCGATAAAACTTCGAATCTGATAAAGAGACGACGCAAATAATAATAATAATAACAATAATAATAATAATAATAATAATAATAATAATAATAATAATAATAATAATAATAATAATAATAATAATAATAATGATTATAATAATTAACAATAATATAATATAATAATATAATAATAATAATAATAATATAATAATATAATATATATATAATATATAATATATATATATATATAATAATATATAATAATATAATAATATATATATATATAATAATAATAATAATAATAATAATAATAATACCGTGTTAACTCCTTGAGTTTGAAGATTGGATAATTCTCTTTTCACACTCCAATGGAGGAGAGGATTATGTTGGACGCTTTCTCCTGTAAAATGTTCTAAAAGTAGATGCTTGTACCCATCCAGCTATTTTAAGCATGGCATCTATACTGATCACCGATTTAAGGCTTTGAAACTTGAAGCCACTCTGGTGATGGTGCAAATTTGTTGGTGTCGACATCGGCAAGGGATAACAGTTCTTTAATTCATCGACTTATAAGGATCAGATCGTCTATAATACAGTGTACATGGACAAAACCACCCCGCTTGCTTACAAGGAGGCTAAGGGCGGCTTCAAAAGTTAAGTAAAAAGTCACAGGACGAGACTGGGTCCCATAGGCATAGCCGCATTCTGCAATTCTACACCTGCCCACATAAATTGAAACTAGCATCTCCAGTTCGCTTTTAGGGATGCTATGATAAGCTTGACAAAGATGTAAAGAAATAAAGAACATACCTGGCTGAATTATCGTAGTACGTTTTGTCAATGTATGGATTTTGAGTTTGTGATATTATGCTAGATAAGGGTTAAGCTTTGAGAGGTCTTCTTAGATCATTCTGTACTTCCTCCATTTCAGAAATATTATGTTACTGACAAACCGTTTTTGCCAGAATTAGCTGCTTCTATAACTCCTTCTCTCAACATCTTCTCTACTTCTTTATCTACTGTATCAGCAATATCATTTGAAAAGCAAAAATATTAACTAAAAGGGAATAACCTTATCGATATCCACTTTAACACTATCCACTGAATCCAAAAGATCCTTATCGAAAATGGGTATTCTTCTAATTACATAAAAGGTCTAATATTGTCAGCTTTGAATGTATTAACTCTACGTGCGTGTTGTCTCCTACTTGGTCTGCTTTGGGAACCGTCCTTCATTTCCACTCTTCCTGTCCCTGAAGTTGGTGGGCCCCCATATTTTCTAAAAAAGAAAAACAACAACGTCTGTTGAATCTTTTGCCTGTTAAAACGATTCTCTTTTTTAACACATGGACTCATTCTGAATTTCAATTTCTTCCCAGACCCATGGAATGGTTAGGACTTTGGTTATTCTATTCAATGTGTCAACGATGTCATCACCCAACAATATCTTGCTCATCATCTGCCCAACTCATTCTTCATGTCTTGCTTTCTGAAATGATACAGCTTTCTCTACAGGTCTCGAGTGAGCTTGCAAAACAAGACAAGATAAAGATGTTTTCATGATTTCGTCCTTGACATAAATGATTCATGTCATTCCTTTGGTCAATAATCTTTGCATTTTAATTTTTTTTTTAATCGGTTGATTTTTGTTTATCTTATAATACTTTCCAGGATGAACAGGGGCTGGTCCCAATGTGGAAATATTATCAGGGCGTAATAAAACAGACGTTTTCACTTTCAATAGATCTGCTCAAAGTTCCGGTTACAACATGGTTTTGGTTTAATAAGCTCCGCCAAGCGCGCCCTTACTGCAGGCCCTGTGTTCCTACCCCCTACGCCCCCTCCCCCCACCTTGCCGTACTGTCTAAGAATGTCACGTCAGTGTGAATTTCTCTTTTGTGTGATAATATTAGTTTAACTCTTTCGCAATCAATTCATCCCATCAGCAGGAGATGTCACCAACACCCCGTGAGATAGATGGATGTATCAAATTTACTGCTACACTTTTCTGAATCATGTTGCCGCCTTGTATATTAGACCTTAGACTCTTCCACTTTTCCAATTTTTCACCTCCCCCCTCCCCCCCCTCCGCATCGCCCACACATGTCACTAGCCTCCCTGGGGTACAGTCTAGGGCATACACTCTTTTCAGTATTGAAGCTTGTCACCTGTTGTTATCAGTTTACACCTTTCCAATCTTTATTACTACGACACGTAGTTTTACATTGTGCAGCTTGGCCTCTGGTTATTTTATGTTCATTATTCGTGTCCCACCATACTCCTGAGTCTCTTGCCTTTAGCATCGGTGAACTTGTTTCAATAGTGAGTTTTCATCTCGGCTGGGTAGTTAGTATCATCTCGGCCTTAGAGTTAATTATTTAGGTTAATTTTGGCCTTAGAGTTAATTAGGTAGGTTCAATTCGGCCTTAGAATTAATTAGTTAGGTTTAACTCAGCACTGCTGTTTATTAGGTAGTTTAATTTCGGCCTTAGAGTTAATTAGGTAGGCTCAATTCGGTCTTAGAGCTAATAAGGTAGGTTCATCTCGACCTTAGAGTTAACTCGGTGGGTTCATTTCAGCCTTATAGTTAATTAAGTAGGTTCAATTCGGCCTTAGAGCTAATAAGGTAGATCAAATTCGGCCTCCGTGTTAATTAGGTACTTTATTTCAGCCTTAGAGTTAATTAAATAGTTTGTTTTGGCCTTAGAGTTAATAAGGTAGTTTATTTCGGGCCTTAGAGTTAATTCAATACTTTATTTCGGCCGTAGTAATTTAAATTTTATTTTTTTTCTTAGTAATAATTAAATAGTTTATTTCAGCCTTAGTGTTAATTAAATAGTTTATTTCAGCCTTAGTCTTAATTAAATAGTTTATTTCAGCCTTAGTGTTAATTAAATAGTTTATTTCAGCCTTAGTGTTAATTAAATAGTTTATTTCAGCCTTGGTATAAATTAAATAGTTTATTTCAGCCTTAGTGTTAATTAAGTAGTTTATTTCAACCTTAGTGTTAATTAAGTAGTTTATTTCAGATTTAGTGTTAATTAAATAGTTTATTTCAAATTTAGTATAAATTAGTTTTATTTCAGATTTAGTGTTAATTAAATATTTTATTTCAGCCTTAGTATAAATTAGGTAGTTTTTTCAGCCTTAAAGTTAATTAAAATATTTTAATCCAGCCTTTTGTGTTAATTACGTAGTTTATGGCGGCCTTAAAGTTAATTAAATAGATTATTTCGGCATTTTGTGTTAATTACGTAGTTTATTTCAGCCTTAGTCTTAATTAAATAGTTTATTTCGCATTAAATTAGTTTATTTCAGCCTTAGTCTTAATTAAATAGTTTATTTCAGCCTTAGTATTAATTAAATAGTTTATTTCAGCCTTAGTGTTAATTAAGTAGTTTATTTCAGCCTTAGTGTTAATTAAATAGTTTATTTCAGCCTTAGTGTTAATTAAATAGTTTATTTCAGCCTTACTGTTAATTAAATAGTTTATTTCAGCCTTAGTGTTAATTAAATATTTTAATCGGCCTTAAATTAATTAAATAGTTTTTCAGCTTTAGTGTTAATTAGATAGTTTATTTCGGTCTTAGTGTTAATTAGATAGTTTATGTCGGTCTTAGTGTTAATTAAATTGTTTATTTCGGGTCTTAGTGTTAATTAGATAGTTTATTTCGGTCTTAGTGTTAATTAGATTGTTTATTTCGGCCTTAGTGTAAATTAAATAGTTTATTTCGGTCTTAGTATTAATTGGATTGTTTATTTCGGCTTTAGTGTAAATTAGATAGTTTATTTCGGCCTTAGCGTAAATTAAATAGTTTATTTCGGTCTTAGTGTAAATTAGATAGTGTATTTTTGCCTTAATTCAATAGTTTATTTCGGCCTTGGTGTTAATTAAATAGTTTATTTCGGCCTTAAAGTTAATTAAATAGTTTATTTCGGCTTTGGAGTGTAAATTAAATAGTTTATTTCGGTCTTAGTGTTAATTAGATAGTTTATTTCGGTCTTAGTGTTAATTAATTATAGTTTATTTCGGTCTTCAGTGTTAATTAAATAGTTTATTTCGGCCTTATAGTTAATTAAATAGTTTATTTCGGCCTATAATGTCTTTGTGTTAATTAAATAGTTTATTTCGGCCTTAAAGTTAATTAAATTTTGGCCTTTATTTCGGCCTTTTTATTAATTACGTAGTTTATTTCGGCCTTCGAGTTAATTAAATAGTATATTTCGCCTTAGTGTTAATTAGGTAGTTTATTTCGGCCATAGTGTTGATTAAATAGTTTATTTCGGCCTATAATGTATTTCGGCATCAGTGTTAATTATATAGTTTATTTCGGCCTTAGTGTTAATTATATAGTTTATTTCGGCCTTAGTGTTGATTAGGTAGTTTATTTCGGCCTTAGTGTTAATTAGGTAGTTTATTTTGGCCTTAGTGTTGATTAGGTAGTTTATTTCGGCCTTAGTGTTAATTAGGTAGTTTATTTCGGCCTTAGTGTTGATTAGGTAGTTTATTTCGGCCTTAATGTTAATTAACCGTAGTCTTATGTTCGGCCTTTTTCTTGAGTGTTGATTAGGTAAATCTATTTCGGCGAATAACTTCAGTGTTAATTAGGTTTTAGTTTATTTCGGCCTTAGTGTTGATTAGGTAGTTTATTTCGGCACTTAGTGTTAATTAGGTAGTTTATTTCCAGGCCTTAGTGTTGAATTAGGTAGTTTAGTTTGCCTTCGGCTTTTTTCTTAGTTTTAATTAGGCCTAGTTTTTCGTGTTTTTTTGGCCGTAGTGTTGATTAGGTAGTCTATTTCGGCCTTAGTGTTAATTAGGTAGTTTATTTCGGCCTTAGTGTTGATTAAGGAAGGCAAATTTCAATTTATTTTGGAAGAGATATTATTATATTCAAAATCTGCCTTTTTACCACCTCCGAAAGAATTAAAAGTTTGATAAATTCATAGGTTAATAAAGGAACATTTGCCAAGAGAATAGACTTTAGAATAGCGTGTATTCAATAAAGTGTTTTCAGAGTTTCATGTTATTAACATTCGACCTCACAGATGGTTTGATTGACCATCATCTTAGGATTTAATAGATACAATATCCTCCATAAGGATTAGGTGATAGAGGAATCACCATAAAGACCGTTAAAGTGGCAAAGGATTACCAGAAGCAGGAATGTATAGAGTAGATTGAATCAGAATCAGATTCAGAAGAACGAATTTAGGAATTAAATAGATAAATTGAATAGATTTAAATTTCAAAGGATGTTTTTACGCTAAATGAATGTGTAGATACAGGAATGGTATTTCTTTTTAGTTTTATTTCAAGAACGGCCTATACAAGTTTTTCGTGTTTTTTCGAATTGACCATAAGGGAAGCCAGCGTAATATCTGGCGTTTATTTCGGCACATTCTTTACAATCCTCGTTTTCAGTCATTATTTGAAAACAAAATGGTAACTATAAAAAATAATTGAGAAGGAAGGCAAATCTCCCATCGGAGTTAATTAAATTTTCGATATTATTATATTCAAAATGGGCCTAATAGTTTTGAGTGTTAACCTCGGAAAGAAGAAGATCCTCGATATTGGAATGCAATAAGTGTTAAAGGAACATATACATAGAGGATTTGGATAGA